>JAHZTW010000004.1:51961891-51980181 GCA_020283515.1 Alliaria petiolata
TATTAGATGTTTTCCTTATTCATGTAGGAAAAGGATATTACCTTTTCTACCCTTATGTAACTCCTATATAAAGAGACCTTATGGTCATAATAAAGAATCACGAATTCATAACCTTCACAACACGTTATCAGCACGAGCTTGCTCTGATAAACCCTAGCTACTAAAAAAACCCTAAACCGCCGTTAGCCACCGAGAAACCGCAGCCGCTCGATCTTCCGCCTAGCCGCGTGATCTTCCACCTCAGCCGCGCGTTTTCCCCTACCCGGAGAAAACCCTAGCCGCGCATCTCTCGCAGCTTCCCGATCCCGTGTTGCCGCGCATCCTTAGCTCGAGCATCCACGCGATCCGAGCTTCTCCTTGCCACGCGTTCCTCACGCTGCATCTTCCCGAACAGCCGCGCAACTCCCGCAGCTCGCAGCAGCTCGACCCGAACTTCTGCAGCAGATCATCGCGATCCAACCGCGTGATCCCTTACCGCAGCAGCTCGATCTCATCCCGAGCAGAAGCAGCACGACGATCCAGCCGCGCAAACCCTAGCCGCGTGCGATCCTACCCGACGATCCCGTGTAGCCGCGTGATCCTCTTCCCGCAGCAGCCGCAAGTTCCGCGTAGCTGATCCGACGAGTAGCCGCGAGTTCCGAGCAATCCAGGCGTGAGTTTACCGAGGTCTATGAGCTCCCGGTCCATTCCATTCAACCCAAAAGAAGGTTCAAAGGTATAAACAAATTTCTAAAACCCTAAAACTCAAGAACACCATAAAACCGAAATCTGACCTAATGTTTATGAAACCCTAAAATTCGGATTGATTGTTTAAACTTGTTTGATCTTTGAAAACCTATAAACCGAATTGAATCTAAGAAAATATGAAACCCTAAAACTTGGATTGATTGAATAACTTGTTTGCATGATTTCTTAGCTTCATGTTTAATGTTTAGAATTCGCATGATCATATTATTTATTAAAACCGAATTGAACATTAAACTTACATGAACCCTAAAAAAAAAAAAATTGTTTCATGTGATTGATTGTTTGATTGTTTAAAATTCGCATAAACCCTAGATAGAACTAGAGAAGAAGAAAATTTCCTTTTTCCATAAAACCCTAATCATATTCCAATTAGGAAAACCCTAAAACATTTTTCTATTGTTTAGATAAAACCCTAATTGAATTAGGAATCCTAACTGAACTAGGAATTGAATGAAGAATTTTCGGACCATTAAAATTTTGTTGGTAGAAACCGAAAACCATAGTTTTCCTTTTAGGATTGAATTTGGAAAATTTCCTTTTTGCTTGATCACATAGAAAATCGCATAGGAAGTTTCCTTATTTAGAATTTGGATTTTCTTGTTTCCTTTATCACATAGAATTCCTTGTTAGGATTAAATTGGAAACTTAATGGCATAAAATCGGAAATATAAATCAGCCATCTTGCTAAGGTTTTGATTTTATTTAAAAGCCCTAAATCGACCATTGTTCTAAGGTCTTGATTTTGTTAAAAGCCCTAAGAGATAGTTGGTGCATATTTTCAGATGTCTAAGGTTGCCAACTTAGACTATGCAGCCCTTGATCTCTCCGGAGATAACTACTTAAAGTGGGCGCTTGACACCAAGATCATGCTCAACTCGAAAGAGATTGGTGAATGTATCATCGACGGAAACAATGAGTCCGTGAGAAACAGATACAAGGCGATTCTCATCATACGCCACCACCTCACTGAGAGTCTCAAGGATCAGTATCTTACAATTGAAGATCCGTTGGATCTATGGAAGGAATTGAATAAGAGGTACGCCCATCAAAAGACGGTTGTACTGCCGAAAGCCAGATTCGATTGGCTGAACCTAAGGTTCATGGACTTTAAATCCGTAGAGGAGTACAACTCGACTTTGTTTAAGATAGTTTCAAAGCTGAAACTATGTGGCGAGACCATCACTGAGAAGGATATGTTGGAAAAGACCTTCTCTACCTTCCATTCGAGTAATGTGTTGCTACAGCAACAATATCGCGAGAGAGGCTTCGCGACTTACTCAGATCTGATCGCTTGCTTGTTGCTTGCAGAACAAAACAATAGTCTTGTTCTGGCCAACAGCGAGATGAGACCAGCTGGATCAACCCCAATACCTGAAGCCCACGTGGCCGCTGAAACAAAAGAAACCGAGGCAAACTATGTCCATAGATACCAAAAGCATAATGGTCGCGGATCCAACTCTAACCGCGGACCAGGACATGGACATGGAAGAGGACGAGGGCGTGGTCGCTACCACCCGTATGGTCGAGGAAATGGACGCGGATCCAATTCTAACCGCGGTCCAGGACGTGACCAAGGACGTGGTCATGGGAACCAAACCGGACACAAGTCCGGCCCGACCAAGTCCGTTTGCCATCGGTGTGGGATGGATAATCATTGGGCCAAGACATGCAGGACTTCCAAACATCTCATTGAACTTTATAGAGAGAGTGTTAAAGGGAAGAATCCTGAGGCCAATATGATCCAGCATGAACATGAGCATGATGATGAGGGCGATTTTGATCATGAAAATGATGATGATCTCACTAAGTATGAGACATCCGATTTCCTAAAATGATTTCTAGACTTAGAGTTCTATTTGCTTTGTTGCTTTTATGTTTGCTTTTATGTTTGCTTGATTGATACTTCATAAATCTTATACTTAAAAGGGCAAACATAAGTGCTATAGCAGGACAGGCCAGCCTAATAGAAGGCCACGGCCAGGCTAATGTTTTAATACCTAAAAGGCACGCATCTAGAAATCTCGGATGCATTGTTTTCACCTAGCTCAAATCGTAACTTATTGAGTTTTAAAGACATTCGAATGAATGGTCCTCATGTGAAAACAATGGGCGGAGGAAATAGAGAATTTCTTCAGATAGTTAAAAACGCCCAAGGCCATAAGAAAGTCCTAGAGACTATACCTGCTATAGCCACTGGCATATATTGTACTAAGGTCAATATGATTGAGGCCAATGCCACCGCAAACCAAGAGTTTACGGATAGGTTCAACCTATGGCACGACCGGCTGGGACATCCCGGGTCGAATATGATGGGAAAATTGATTGCCAATACTTATAGGCACGCCTTGAAAGAAAGGAGAGTAATCCCAAAGAATTCAAGGAGACATATGCGGACCAATACACCCACCTTGTGGGACATTTCGATATTTTATGGTCCTCATTGACGCATCTACAAGATGGTCACATGTATGCTTATTGTCATCACGGAATATGGCATTTGCAAGACTCCTTGCTTAGATAATACGCCTAAAGGGCATGAGTCTCTCACCCATATAAAGCCCATTGAGTTATGAAAATGGTTTCCAAATAGAAACAATGGGCACAAAAGAAAATGATTGAGACTATACTCTACTGATCTAGACTATGCCAAAGATCAGTATGATAGAGGCAAAAGCCATGGTAACCACAGTTGGTATACCCCACGAAATTTACACTATATGGCATGACTGGACTAGCCATCCAAGTCCAAAACTTGATGCATAGATTGATCATAAAACGGCACAAAGAGTTATCCCATAAAGTCTCACGTTGTGTTACATGTACACAAGGGAAACTCATTAGTTTTATTGTCCCAAGCATCACGAAACTATAGTATATTCATGAGGGGAAGTGAGGACAAACCCGTGGTCCATGACTATACTACAATTTCGATGATCATAATAAGACTTGGCTGAATTTTATAAACAAAGGCATTGCCTAAAGTTTATCAGCTTGGAGACATCACAAGTTTTACATGTATATAAGATCAATATGCATCAGGCCATATGAGTGAGCATAGATATTCCCATCTCATATTGAATACGGGTTATGAGCCAGACATATACCATCTTAAGAGTTTTTGAATAAAACCACCACATACATATGTGCCGTCTAAGATGGAATCTCATAAGGAGATTGGAGAGTGGGAATATATATATGTTGGATAAGAAACGTTTCTCCTACGAATTTAAAGAAACCTTTGAGCCAAATATGGGTGATATATTTAGTGGCCAAGGAACACGGATTACATGAGTTTTAAGTAAATCCGAATATCCAACATTATAAGGAGAAACGTAATAAGCTGATAAGAGAATTGATATGGTATAAACCATCGGTGTCTTGGCATGATCCTCGGACTAGAGAAAAGATTTAATGACGTCCAAATAATTAGATGCCAGACACATGAACCCGAAAAGAATGACTAAGTCATCTCAGCTTAAGCACCACGAAATTGATGTCATAGAGACACAATCAAGTTGCTACTGAGTCTATACAAGATAGACCAATAAGTTCCATAAGATAAGAAACCGCGGAAAATGGTGCATAATATCCGGGTTTATTAAGGAAACCAGACCAGACATTGAGATATAAAGGCTGGCCAGCTGAACATCTAAGGTACCATTCCATGTAGCTTGGGACGCCAAGCTGCAAGGCATTAAAGGTCCTGGATAATGAAATCTCAGATCGATCATATCATGTCTGGATCAATATAGGAACTATATAAGTGTGTTAACACCAAAATGTATAAGAAAGCGCGTACAATATAGTAGCACTTGAAAGAAAAATGCGAGGATCAAAACTCACGTCAATATATGAGTGCACTCAGCGACCAGATTGGATTAACTGGAAAGACGCTATAAACGTGGAGTTAAACTCTTTAAAGAAGAGAGAGGTTTTTGGTCCCATATCACGGACACCTCATGATATTAAACCAGTGGATAAATAAGTCCTGTGAGAAAAGAAAATCGTGAGACCACATGACCTAAAGTGTTCATGTTTTACAAGCATTTCGAGATAGCTTGATTACACAAGGATACTCACAGGGACTAAGGAATATGTGGTTGGTGCTGCTATAAACTTGAAAGTTTATAATGTCTGGACATATAAGCAGCCTATGGTCCACTGGATAAAGAAATATATATGAAAATCCCAGAGGTGATAGAGCTGAAAGAAGTTCTCGAGACCAGCATTGTACTAAGCTGAATAAATCGCTCTATGGATTAAATAGTCAGGTCGCATGTGATAGAGGGCTATAAAACGATCCCATAATACTTGACAGGGATTCGTAATCATCGCGATGTATGTAGACGACCTGAACATCATAGGAACCTCTGAGGAAATATCTCAAACAGTTGAATACCTCAAGAAAGAGTTTTGAGATGAAAGACTTATGAAAGACTAAGTCCTGTTTGGGAATATAACTTGAGTACGTCAATAATGAAATCCTTGTGTATCAAATGGCATATACAGAAAGGGTACTCAAGCATTTTAATATGAACCAGGCTCACCCACTGACTAGCCCAATGATGGTGAGAAGCCTTGGTCTGGACAACGATCCATTCGGTCCAGTAAAGAAGGACGAAAAGGTCCTTGATCCCGAAGTGCCATATTTCAGTGCTATAGGAGCGTTAATGTACTTGGCTAGTCATACTAGACCAGACATATGTTTTGACGTGAACCTCCTCTTTCAAGATTCAGTTCTTGTCCGATCCAAAGACACTGGAACGGGATTAAACACATATTTCGATATGGATATATTTTTATACTAACCTTAACAAAGAAGGATTAGTTTGGTTTTGCTGATGCAGGTTACCTTTCGGATCCACACAACGGTCATTTTCATTGATGAGGTTAATGACTCAACACATTAGACGAGATTGTGGGATGACAGAAGGGAAAGAAGAACCGACCAGCATGTACAGAGAAAATGCCGCATGCATAGCTCAACTGAAGGATGGATACATCAAAGGAGACAGAACGAAGCACATTCTACCGAAGTTCTTTTTCACTCACGATCTACAGAAGACCGGTGAAATCAAAGTGCTCCAAGTACGTTCAAGTGACAACTCAGCCGACCTATTCACAAAGTCACCTCCAACCTCCACGCTCAAGAAGCTCATGTATCCGATCGGCATGCGCCGATTAAGGGACCTTCAGTGATGTCTAAAACAAGGGGGAGTAATACGTGCTGTACTCTTTTTCCTTCACTAAGGTTTTGTCCCACTGGGTTTTCCTTGGTAAGGTTTTAATGAGGCAGCATCCCCAAGCGTATTACTATGATCCATTCGTCACGACCGGTTATGTCAATCAAGGGGGAGTGTTATAAATCATTGAGGTTCGATCTCCATAACCGGCCCAGTCCATCAGACCATTGGCGTGAAGACAAAGGCCCAATGGCGTGAAGGCCCAATACCTTAAGACGGTCTATTAGATGTTTTCCTTATTCATGTAGGAAAAGGATATTACCTTTTCTACCCTTATGTAACTCCTATATAAAGAGACCTTATGGTCATAATAAAGAATCACGAATTCATAACCTTCACAACATCATTTTTTTTTTTTGTGATTTCTATTTTCTAGTTTTTCCTTTTCCTATGTGGTTAATTTATCTTATTTAACTTGTAATCACATAGATTCAAGAGAAACTACTTTGTCCATTGATTTTTCATGTTGCCTCCGTTGTTCCGCTCATAAGAACTTTTGTGTGAAAACAAGAGGATGCTTTCAAACACAAGAAAATGAAACTGATTTCTGAGACTAAAAAAAAAAACTTAAAAGCCAGACAAGATGGGTTTTGTTTCAGTTATTTCTTCATTACCATGTGCACTACTTTTTGTGTCGAGTTCTCAAGCGATTTGTGTGTGTGACTAATCTTTCCATAAACTGAGTATATTCTTTAGGATATTTTATCTTACAAAGTTTTATTAGCTTAAATCCCAACTCAAAGGTGTGTCTCTAATAAGGATTCACTTATATATGGCTTTATTTATAATTTCTTGGGTCAGTAACTGTGGAAAATTCCATTTCAGAATGATAATAACAAAAGGGATCCAGTTATGGCTTTATTTGTTTCTTGGGTTGGTAATTGTGAAAGTTCCTTCTTCTATATCATAATAAGAAACACAAAATTGTATTAAAAAAAAAAAGAAGATGTGACCAAAGCAATGGGGTACGTTACGTGAACCTGCCACCGCTAAAAACACATGCACGAGGGATGTTTTTTTTTGCTTAATCAGGGGATGATCCGGGGGGGGCGGCTTTTAACACCCAACTAATCTCTTCAGGGTGAGTGTAGCCATCGAGTAGTTCACTCATCGGGTTTTCTAATAGGTGTAAAGCATGACACTATTTCGACTGGTCAAGTGAAAGTAATTTAGATAATTCCATGCTGGAGAGATGTTACAATCATGTATAAATTATTTTCATGACATATATAATTAAGAACTGAAATGAAACTGAAAATGTACAGACCGATCAATATTATAGATTAGGTTTTACATCGGTTATAAACTTGAAAAGTAATTAAACAAATATGACGGAGATATTAATCTCTGTAATCTCTGACATTATTGTCCTCTCCAACGGTATATACCAACCACAATACATGAGGACTTTCTTCTCATCGAGAACAAAACTTCCGCCATCCCAAGTAGTATAATAAGGATTTTGTTGGAATATTGATTTCTCAAAACAGAGTAGAAGAACGAAGAAACGTAATAAGAGAGTTTATCAGAACAGTTGATTGTGATAAACAATTATCTCTTGTGTTTTAAAGAACACAATGAATGAAAGATAAACTTTTTTATTAATCTGAAACTTGATGTTTACATCACGACAAAATTGATTTATATAGAAAACAACAAACACTACAACATAATGAGTTCTGTCTCTTCGTACCTGTTGTTGGATTAAGCTTGAACATAGCTTCAGATATAAGCTATCCTACGTAAACAAGGATTAATAAGATATTTAGGAGTTATCTAAATATAATTGTATTCCTAATAGAGTTGGGTTTTATCTTAATCTTATATAAGGAGATGGCAAGCTTGTGGCATAACTTATGAGTTGTGAAAGATTAAGATAGCTTTAGGTTTTGAGAGAGTTTCCTAAAGTATTAATAAAGCGTGAGTTCTTAGTCTTGATCAGAGTCTTAATTCAATAATTGGTATCAGAGCTATATTGAATTAAGCATTCTCGGTTTGGTAAACAAGAAAGAAAGATCTTGTTCGTAGAGCAGAGCACTCAGACGAAGTTGCGTCGAAACGCTCGAACGATCTCAAGGAGAGAAATCGTCTTTTTTTCGTGTGAAGCCAAAACATGGGTGATGTGGTTGTGGCTACAAACAGACCGAAGGAGAGTGGTCCTTCGTCTATACAATGTCTGATGCTCAACATCACTAACTACACCGTGTGGTCCATACGAATACAAGTAGCGCTCAAGGTGCATAAGGTTTGGGAGACTATTGAGCCGGGGACAAACGATGGAGACAAGAACGATATGGCTAAAGCTCTCCTAGTCCAATCCATACCGGAAACATTAATCCTCCAAGTTGGGAACCTTGAAACTGCAAAAGCAGTTTGGAATGCAATAAAGACAAGATATGTTGGAGCTGATAGGGTAAAATAAGCAAGGCTACATACATTGATGGCCGATTTTGATAGGATGAAGATGAAAGAAACCGACACAATTGATGTTTTTGTCGGTAAACTCTCAGAATTGTCCACGAAATCAGCAGCTTTGGGAGAAAATATTAAAGAATCAAAGCTCGTTAACAAGTTTCTTCAAAGTCTACCAAGAAGGAAATACATACATATCGTCTCTGCCCTTGAACAAGTTCTCGATCTTAACACAACATGTTTTGAAGATATCGTAAGAAGGCTAAAGGCTTATGAGGAGAGAATTTGTGATGAAGAAGATCAACAAGATGATCAAGTAAAGCTAATGTATGCCAACATGGACGCACACTCGCAGTCGTACCAAGAAAATAATGGTGCTGGTAGAGGAAGAGGCCAAGGAGGACGGTCTTTCAGAAGAGGAAGAGGACGTGGGCGCTACGGTAATCAGCAGAATGGAGGGAAATATAAGTCACATATTGTGTGCTTTCGAAGTGACAAGACCAGACATTATGCTTCTGTTTGTCCGGATAGGTTGCTCAAACTTCAAGAAACGAAAGAGAATGAAGACGACGATACTCAAGAGGCTGATGAGTTGATGATGCACGAGGTGGTGTATCTCAACGAAAGTAATGTGAAACCAAACGTATTTGAGATACACTCAGATGGAGATAATGTGTGGTACTTAGATAATGGCGCTAGTAACCATATGACTGGAAACCGTAGCTACTTCTCGAAGATTGAGGAGACAATCACGGGAAAAGTAAGGTTTGGTGATGATTCTCGAATCGACATAAAAGGAAAAGGGTCAATTATGTTCGTAAGCAAGAATGGCGAAAGGAAGATCTTGGCCGATGTCAATTTTATACCAGATTTGAGAAGCAATATCATTAGCCTCGGACAGGCTACTGAGGCAGGATGTGACGTGAGAATGAAAGAGGGCTACCTCACGATGCTTGATCGAGATGGAAAACTAATAGTAAGGGCAAACAGGTCGAGAAACCGATTATACAAGGTAATCATGGAGGTCGAGAATGACAAATGTCTGCAAACTATAACATTGACTGAATCATCAAAGTGGCACGCAAGGTTGGGACATGTCGGCATAGAAACCATGAAGACAATGGTAAAGAAGGAGCTTGTCACCGGCATACCAAGCATCTCAATAAGAAAAGAAACATGTGCCTCATGTTTAGTAAGAAAACAAGTCAGGCAAGTTTCCCTTAAGCAACATCATATCGTGCCACACACGTTCTTGAGCTCATCCATGGAGATCTCTGTGGACCCATTACACCTCCGACTGCAGCACGAAATAGGTATGTATTTGTGTTGATTGATGATCACTCATGCTACATGTGGTCGTTTCTATTGAAAGAGAAAAGCGAAGCCTTCGATCGATTCAAGAAGTTCAAGGCGATAGTTGAGCAAGAAACAAGAGCTACTATCAAGACGTTTCGATTTGATAGAGGTGGCGAGTTTATGTCTCAAGAGTTCCAGACGTTTTGTGAAGAATCTGGCATCAAAAGACATCTCACCGCACCATATTCTCCCCAACAGAATGAAATAGTCGAAAGGAGAAACAGAACACTAATGGAGATGACGAGAAGTATCTTAAAGCACATGAGTTTACCGAATCATCTATGGGGAGAAGCAGTGAGACACGCCACCTATCTCATAAACAGAGTTGCAACACGAACTCTGGTTGCACAAACGCCATATGAAGTCTTTAAGAACAAGAAACCAAACGTCAAGCATCTACGTGTGTTCGGGTGTATTGCCTACGCTAAGACATAGACTCCGAATCTGAAGAAGCTGGATGACAGATCAAGGGCTCTAGTACATCTAGGAACCAAACCAGGGTCTAAAACTTATCGATTATGGGATCCGATTAGCCGAAGGATAGTGGTAAGCAGGGATGTCATCTTTGACGAAAGCAAAAGTTGGAAGTGGAATAACTCAGAAAAGGAAGTTGATAACGGGCGAGAAGAGTTCACTTATCGACTCAGAGAATCTGATATTAACGGCATTAGTGAGGATGACGATGCTGGAGAAATAGAAGAAATCGAAGTAGATGACGACGACAGTGAGGGAGATGCTGAAATCAAACGAAACAGAGGAGGAAAATAATGAGCAGGAACAGCCCCAAGCTCAATTAAGAAAGTCAACAAGACCAAGTACGAGGCCCAGCTACCTAGATGATTACATCTTACTAGCTGAGACCGAAGTAGAATATCTCTTGGCCATAATTAATGAAGAACCATGGAATTGGAATGAAGCAAAAGACGATGTTGTATGGAGAGAGGCATGCAAAGAAGAAATAGCGTCTATTGAAAAAAACAGGACATGGAATTTGGTTGATCTTCCGGTCGGAGCTAAACCAATCGGGCTAAAGTGGGTCTTCAAAGTCAAGTGTAACGCTGATGGAAGCTTAAACAAACACAAGGCAAGGCTTGTGGCGAAAGGCTATGTACAGAGATATGGCATAGACTTCGATGAGGTATTCTCTCCGGTAGCACGTATTGAGACGGTTCGATTCATCATTGCTTTAGCAGCCTCAAATGGTTGGGAAGTGCATCATCTAGATGTAAAGACTGCATTCCTTCATGGAGAGCTGAAGGAAATAGTCTACGTCAAGCAGCCAGAAGGGTTCGTGATCGAGGGGAGTTAGAACAAGGTGAATAAATTAAACAAGGCTCTTTACGGGTTAAAACAAGCACCTAGAGCATGGAATAACAAGCTTAATAAAATTCTCAGAGAGTTGAGTTTTGTTAGATGTTCAAAGGAAGCTTCTCTGTATCGGAAACAAGAAAGGCAACATCTTCTTCTGGTAGCCGTTTATGTGGATGATCTTCTTGTCACGAGATCGAGCTTAAATATGATACTTGACTTCAAGAAGAGAATGGCAACTAATTTCGAGATGAGTGATCTTGGTAAATTGACTTATTACCTTTGTATTGAAGTAGTTCAACATAAATGAGGCATTACTTTAAAACAAGAAAGGTACGCAAAGAAAATACTAGGAGAAGCCGGAATGGAAGGCTGTAATGCAGTTCATATACCGATGGATTGGTTTGAAGTTGTAAAAGGTGCAAGAAGAGCAAGGAATCGATGAGAAGGACTACATAAGGAAAATTGGGTGTCTCCGATACTTGATTCATACACGGCCAGATCTTTCCTACAGCGTTGGTGTTCTAAGTAGATACATGCAAGAACCAAAGAAATCACATGGAGCGGCATTGAAGCAAGTTCTTAGGTACCTGCAAGGGACTCTCTCTCACGGTCTAACATTTGAACGAATGAAGAAGAAATCGGATCTAATAGGCTACTGCGACAGTAGTCATAATGTAGACCTAGATGATGGTAAAAGCACGAAATGCCACATTTTCTACCTTAGTGATTGTCCGATCACGTGGTGCTCACAAAAACAAGAGACTGTGGCGTTATCATCTTGTGAAGCTGAGTTTATGGCAGCTACCGAAGCCGCAAAGCAAGCAATTTGGCTCCAAGAGCTACTTGGCGAAGTCACCGGAAAAGCATGTGAGAAGGTGACAATTCAAATTGATAACAAGTCTGCAATAGCGCTCACCAAGAACCCGGTGTTTCACGGGCGAAGCAAACATATACATACAAGGTATCACTTTATTCGTGAATGTGTTGAAAACGAGCAAGTTGAGGTGGAGCACGTTCCAGGTAAAGAACAAAAGGGTGATATTTTGACAAAGGCTCTTGGAAGGATCAAATTCAACAAGATGAGAGATCTCATTGGAGTTCAAGATGTGTCGAATTAAGATTTCAAGCTTAAGGGGGGAAAATGTTGGATTAAGCTTGAACATAGCTTGAGATATAAGCTATCCTAAGTAAACAAGGATTAGGAAGATATTTATGAGCTATCTAAATATAATTGTATTCCTAATAGAGTTGGGTTTTATCTTAATCTTATATAAGGAGATGCCAAGCTTGTGGCATAACTTATGAGTTGTGAAATATTAAGATAGCTTTAGGTTTTGAGAGAGTTTCATAAAGCATTAATAAAGCGTGAGTTTTTAGTCTTGATCAAAGTCTTAGTTCAATACCTGTGACTCTCAAATGAAACTATAACTCAATTATCGACCAACACTCCTCTTAATAGAGTTTTGGTCTCACACCAAGCTGCTTAGTTCTTCAGATCTTTAACTATCCATTTCACGCCTTCTTCATCACATTCCACCATTTGTGAAGTTTTCTCCTTCAAAAGTCACATCTTCTTCATTACGCTCCACCATTTGTGCAGTATCCTCTTGCGTGAATATCTTCTGGACTCCCCATGTTTCGATTTTCCTTTATCGAACTCAACTTTTTCTGCAGGTGCTCTGGAGTCAAATCTTTGTTTTTTTCTCCTTTGTAGCCTCTGCGTTTCCTTCAACATCACGTCTTTATGACGAATATGCATGAATCTTCTCCATGTCTTCTTCGGTTATCTGTATAACCGATTCTCGTCTCGTGCCATGCGTGAATCTTCTTCTCCACGTCTTCTTCGGTTATTTGTGTAACCAGTTCCCGTCAAGTGCATTGTGTGAATCTTCTCCATGTCTTCTTCGGTTATCTGTGCAACCGGCTTCTGCTCTCCTTTTTACTTAGGTAAGCAACCTCCTTTTGTGCTTGCTGTCTTCCTTTGATCACCATCACGTCTCCTTGACGTTTCGTGCGTTCCCTTGAACATTTTTACTGAGTAGCCTTGCTCTATTTCTTCCAACACCGTGTTGTCATTTTCCTCACGAACTCAACACCACTTTTTCGTTTGTGCTAATTCGCCTTGCTTTGTTTCTTCCAACAGGCCGTCTTGTTTTAGTTTAAGATCTATTCGGATTCTCAACTTCATCGAGTAATTTCTTCTCTGCATCCTTGTGTTTCACCAAGACATTGTCGAACAAAGTTTCAGAAATTTCCTCCCACAACTCCATCTCCACATCCATTGTCTACATTGCCTTTTGAGAAGATTTCCTATCTCCTTTATCTCTTTGGAGCCTTCTTCTTGAAGGTACGATATGTGGATGTGTTTGTGAAGGTTGATGGTGCTCTTTCTTGTCACCACCTCTTCTTTTTCTATTTTATCATATTCTTCTTGTTTCTTCGGTTTCTCATCATTGATTATCATCTCCATATTTCTCTTTTTCATGCAGCGGACATCTTCTTATTCTTGTTGTGCTTGAACATACTCCAAAAGCAAGATAAGCTCTGATACTATGTTGGAATATTGATATCTCAAAACAGAGTAGAAGAACGAAGAAACATAATAAGAGAGTTTATCACAACAATTGATTGTGATAAACAATTATCTCTTGTGTTTTAAAGAATAAAATGAACGAAAGATAATCTTTTTATTTGGTCCAATGCAAAGTAGCTGGTCCAAAGGCTACACTTACGTGATGTTTGAAGGAGATTGCAAGAAGTTATTTGATCTACTTGATGGAAAGTGTCTCAATTTTGAGTGGTTAATCGGCAGGGAAGTTATGTTCTGGAAAGCAAAATTCAAAAAAGTTTGATTTCGTTGAGTTCCTAGGGATAACAATAAGCCTGCATATTTACTTGCCAAAAAAACAATTCCAAATAGCTCCTTTTATTTCCATTTCTTCGTTCCACCGTGTATTTCTAATGCAAATACATAATGACTATGTAAACTCGTTTTCAAAGAAGATGTTATAAAATAAAAAAAAACTTTTTATTTATCTAAAACTTATTATTTACATCACGACAAAATTGATATATATAGAAAACAAGACACTACAACACAAGGAGTTGTGTCTCTTCCTACTTGTGACTCTCAGATGAAACTATCCAAACCGAAACGTTACGACTGTTAATATATATCAGAGGCGGACCTACTTGTTAAAAGGGTGGGTCAGCTGACCCCCCCCCCCCAAATTCCAAAAAAAAAAAATTATAAATTTAATATATTGAAAATATGTTACACGGTTTTATTTATGGTTTAAAATACATTTTAAGTCTTTATTTCTTTAACCCAATTATTAAAAAGTTGGTTTTTGTTTTGAAAATCATGACCCATAGATATATAGCCCAACTTTCTTTTTTTTTAGAAACAATTAGCCCAATTTTCTCTTTTTCATATATAATTTAGATTAGTAATCAGAGTTTTTTCTTTTCTAACTTCTCAAGTTTTCGTCTTTTTGTTTGTTATTAAATTGTATTAAAAAATTAATAGTTTTATTGTTTTTATTTATTAGTTTTATTATTTTAGTGAAAGAGTAATAGAAAAATATTTGAAAAAAACTCTAACGTCATCTAGTGATTTAGATGATTTACCATGGAAGCTTCTAGATCTTAAAAAAAATTGTATATGGTTTTGTAAGATGTTTTTTATTTTACGAATTTTTATTTATATTTATATTTATAGTTATGTTTTGACCCCGGTTAAAAAAAATTCTGGGACCGATATATATGAAACTCAATTATCGACCAACAGAATCCACTGTTAAGATATTGCTTCACGACATCACTTTGGTCTCACTAATCTTATTTGTCACCCATATCTCTGTCTTCGATGGAAAATGACTTTGTAATAACACGAAAAGATTCTCATCTCTAACAATGGATAGAGACAGAGTATCATACCAAGGATACTTACGGGGAAGACAAAGACGTTCGAAGAATATGTGAAACAACTTCGCATAATGGCATCATTAATACATTTTTAAATACGTAATTCTCTAATTCGTTTTATTGAAAACGATATGTGATACTATTATAAAAAAGGTATCAAAACTATTTTAACGTATTAGTAAGCGTAGGATATATTTAATTAAGTTGTATGTCTACGATATAATTTTTACTATTTAAAATAAAATTTACGCAATTTCTTAGATATAATTTTTACTATGACCCCTACGAATAATTGTTCTGGCTCCGCCACTTATTAAAGCTAAGATTACACAAAAATCTCTGAAAAAAAAATTCTACTTCGAAATCGTTTCTTTTTTTTTCTAAAAGCTATTTGTTCGTCAACTTCGAAGGAATGTCTGGTGGTGTTGGTGATACATCTCTTGTTGTTTCTTCGTCTGTGACGAACTCTGTTGGTAAAAATGGTAATGAGGTCTCGTTGATCTCACCTTACTCATTGTATGGGTCGGATAATCTCGGTGCCATGATCACGTCGGTTCAGTTGAACGGTGAAAACTATAATGAACGGGCCTCAGAAATGATGTATTGCGCTTTTAAAGAATTCTAACTATTATTTTAAAAGATTTTTCGAGTCTTTTGTATGTTTCTAGAGTCATTTCAGGTTAATAACGTTTGGACAGAGTCTAAGGCATAAAACGAAAGGATCGGAAGTAAAAGAACAAGAAGTTGGCATTTCCGGAAGTTAGATCGATCGTTCTGCTTTTGGAACGATCGTTACGTGGTCGACAAGCCGACAGAGAGAATTCCAACCGATCATTCCGAAATCGGGACGATCGATCATCGATCCAATGATGACCACCTGACCGAGAGGATTTAGATCGATTGTTCCAACAATGGACCGATCGATCTAGTCGACGAGCCGACCGAAAGCATTTAGATCGATCGTTCCAAATTAGACTGATCGATCCGCTTGCCGAAGATTTCCAAGAACATTTTAGATCAATCGTTCTAATTTTGGATCGATCGATCCAACCCCAAACCGACTGGTTTACTTGCGCAGAAGAAATAGAAAATTTCTGTTTTTCCTATTTTCGATTTTTTTTGGAATGGATTTCGACCCAGAACGTATTTAGACTATATTTATCTTTCTTTTAGCCATTGTGCAGGCTACGTTTTCTTTTACATTCATACTTTTGGCTTTTGCCAATTTGTAAGCTTCGGGGAGACAAATCTCTGACTCTACATCTTTGAGAAGATTTCTGAACCCCTTTGCATTTATTTTTATTTGATTATGACTTTCTCTTCATCTCCTTGTTATTTCTCTGTTTCCGTGGCTGAGTAATCTTCTAGTTAGGTTTAGGGTTTTAAGAGAATTTAGGAATCATTGAATTAGACATAGATAGGGATTTATTATCTGTTGTCTTCACCTATCGTTGTGTTCATTGCTTAAACTGAATTGATCACTTAGTCTATGATTTAGGGTTTAATCTATTCATCAAAAGTGTTATAGATTGCTTGAAAGAACATAGGTGAGCGGATTGTCCCTAGTCAACGAAAGCTGATGCTAAGGCAATCCGTGAACAAATTGAGCCTGCTCGTTAATGCTTGTTTAGAATTCTAAGTTCAAATGACAGTTTATATAATTAGGTTTCTAGATAAAGTGATTAATACTACGAGGGTGGATTAGTTAAACATTCATGTTTGAGTTCTAGACCGAGCTTATTTGTTCCCTGAATAATTGTCTGGTTCATGATCTCCGAAGTCCTGCGAATTGCCCTTGACCTAGCGCTTCGTTTCATTGAACTTACATCGTTTTTATTTACTATTTTCATTTTGCATTGCTACCAACAAACCATATCTTTGTCTTAGCTTAACTTTGGTCTAAAGAATCGTAGCATAGCCTTTGGAACTTGTGGATTCGATTCCTAAATACTACGACATTGCTGTGCATTTGCAGTAGTTATTTTAGAGTTAAAACCTTTGTATCAATAAATGGTTAATGCACTCCAAGAAAAAATAAGACTGGTATCATTAACGGCACATTGGAGAAACCTTCTGCTGATATCCCTGATCTGGAAGACTGGTTAACAGTCAATTCCATGATCATAAGATGGATTCGTTCCTCCATCGTGCTAAAAGTCAAATCCAGGTTGACCTACATCTCCGATGCATATTCGATTCCTTCTTTTGACCTTAGTCTTACGATAATTTTGTCGTAATACTCTTTTAAATAACCATGGTTCCTGATGAATCTAGTGGTGTCCGAGACGCCTCGGCGTTTACCCCATCGCAACCTAGGGCTCGACCTGCAGACACGTGGACACGTCGCCGGATCGACCCCTACGACATATCCTCAGGAGACAATCCTGGATCTATTATCTCTCACCCTCAACTTCGGGCACTAACTACGATGAATATGCTCTGAATCTTCGCTTAGCCTTACGTGCAAGGAAAAAATTTGGGTTTGCTGATGGTAGTATTACGCTATGTTTGTATCGTGGATAAAGCTTACGATTGCTCCTGATCTCAGTAGCTCGTTGTCTAATCATGAGATTGGTAGTGATTTATGGATCCAAATTCAGAAACGTTTCTCTGTGAAGAATGGCCAGCGAGTTCAACGCCTAAAAACGGAGCTTGCTAACTGCCAACAGAGAGGTTCTGCTGTCGATCGAATCATACTATGGAAAAATTATTAAACTCTGGACAAGTCTGGCTGATTTCCAACGTGCAAAGACGGCCGAAGAAATTGCACGAGAACGGAAAAAGATAAGCAACATCAATTCTTGATGGAGCTTGATGAGACTATGCTTGGAGCTGTGACATCCTCGTTGCTATCACGTGATCCTCTTCCTTCGGTAGATGAAGCATATCAAGTGGTTACGTAGGATGAAGACTCTAAACGTGCAAGTCGTTCAATAGAAGAACGTAACGATATCGTTAGTTTTGCTGTGCAGACCTCGTCCCGCCAACGTGCACCAGCATGACTTCGTGACTCCTCGGGTTTATGCACATTTTATGGAAGACAAGGACACCTTGCTGCAAATTTCTTTCGGAAAATTGGCTATTCTTATTGGTGGGGCGGTGATATACTCATATATTTTGCATATTTACCTTGCATTAGAATGGGTTTTTAATGCTTATATCATTCATAATAGACTAGTTTGCATCATTTGTACCATTTTAAGTCCTAGAACACTTTGCATTAGCATTTGCATGGTTTCTTGCATATTTGCATCTTTTTCAGGTTGTTTTGAGTACTTGGAGCTGTGATGGATG
>JAHZTW010000004.1:51981213-51992401 GCA_020283515.1 Alliaria petiolata
CAAGATACTAATCTTTCCCTTCCTATACACCATGGATGTAAGGGGGGGTTAGTAAGGCCATTATTTAAGATCAAAGCTTAATGTTCTTCACCCTATCTTTCCACCAAACATCAAGTGTTAGGAGGAAAGGGTGAAGAAAGGATTTACACCATACACCATGGGTAAATCTAATATAGCTTCTTAAGGCTTAGAGATAGCACCTTAGTGTGTAAAAATATGTTTTCAAAACCCCAAATTTGAATTTTCAACCTCCCTAAGAATGAATCCCAACCTTAAATCTGTTTTTAAATATTTAAACTTAAAACCATCTTCCTTTAGCTTTTGTCTAAATATTTTCACTAAAACTCTCCTAGATAAGTTTAATTTGGCTTTATGGTTTCTATAAATTTATAAAATTGTGTTTTTCATATTTTTAGTATTTTACAAATTGCTTAGGGTCTTTCTTCACTGTCTGGTTTAATTTCGTTAGTTGTTTTATTTTTAGTAATTTTCATTTTAATCTAGCTACTCACCATCAAATCTATCAATTAATCTGGTTTTAGTTTTTGATTTTGTAAAACTGTTTGATCGATTATCTAGTTGTTTAAAAGCGGTCTATTAGTTGTTTAACCCTCAAGTAGGGATTTTAAAATAGTTTTCATCTTTGTTTTATAGTTGCAAGTAGTTTTTAGAGAATTTCTCCCCATTTAACTCGAATCTGCTTAGCTTTATTTCAAGCTCTTGTATTCTTAATACCTTTCACATCCTTGTTTATATTGATGACCTGAAGTACTACAATGACATAGACAAGCTTTAGGTTTTGTTTAACCTGCTAAAAAGCTAGTTATCAAATGGCGCCGTTGCCAAACTTGGGTTTTAAGTGAACTTATTAAGATTTGGAGAATTGTGGAGACTAAGTTTTCTTTTTATTTGTTACTAATTTTCCAATTTGTGTACTTGTGTTTTCAGGTACATGAACCTGAGGTCTAGAGGTGACAACAACCTATTAGCACCACTGGACAACATCCACCAACTTGGAAGCGCAAGACATAGGAGGGAAAGATTACTTCTTGATATAGAAGAGTACCATCAAGAAGTGATGGCTGACCACAATCTTGAGGAAGAACATCCTCAACATGCTGCTGCTGGCAGAGAAATTGCACAACCTTATTAGCCACACATGCCACCACGCATCATTGGAGCCGGTGATGCACCAAACACACACACCAATCGCTTCGGCATCACGCCCCCACCAGTCCAAAACAACTACTTTGAGATCAAGCCAGGCTTCGTCTCTATGGTGCAAAACAACAAATTCCACGGCCTGGCTATGGAAGACCCATTGGAACACTTGGACAACTTCGACCAAGTGTGCGACATGATCAAAATCAACGGCATATCCGAGGATGCCTTCAAACTGCGCCTTTTTCCCATCTCTCTTGGGGACAAGGCAAGGCATTGGGAGAAAACATTACCACAAGGCACCATCACGTCCTGGGTAGAGTGCAAGAAGGCCTTTTTATCAAAATTCTTCTCAAGCACAAGAACAGCTCGACTAAGGAGTGAGATAAGTGGCTTTACTCAAAGGCACAATGAAAGCTTTAGTGAAGCAATGGAGCGGTTCAAGGACTACACCATCCAATGTCCTCACCACGGCTTCACTGAAGAGACTCTCTTGAGCACTATATACCGTGGAGCCTTGCCCAAAATTCGAATGCTACTTGACACGGCAAGCCGAGGGAACTTTCTCGGTCAAGACGTCAACGACGGAATGGAGCTTATTGACAACCTCGCTTTGAGTGATGGCAATTACTCTGAAGACTATGACAGAGCACCAAGAGGACAAGAACTGGAGGCGCACAAAAAGGAATTAAAATCGCTCCATGAGAAAATCGACAAGATGATGCTTGCCAACACAAAACATGTCCACTTCGTGGATGAAGCCGCAGACTTGTCTCAAAGAAGAAGTGAAGAAGAATTTGAGGAAGCAAATTGGGTTGGAGGCCAAGACTATCCTAAGCCACCAGGATACGCCCCAAGGTACCAAGGAAACACCAGCAACTTGTCTTATAGAAGCACAAATGTGGAGAATCCAAAGGACCAAGTCTACCCTCCACAACAAACCAATCAAGCCAAACCATTTGTCCCTTACAACAAAGGAGGCTTCTCACAAAATGCTGGGTACCAAGGTCAAAGACAAGGAAACTACCAAGGAAACCAGCAGCCTGGAAGCAAAGGTTACCCTCCTGGTTTCGTGCCACAGCAACAACAACACCAACCGCCACATCATGATCCAACACAAGTGATGTTGCAACAACTTATCCAAGGCCAAGCCGAAACAAATAAAAATATTGCGAACATGAACAACCGGCTAGATTCCTCTCTTACTGAGGTCTCTACACAGATAAGCAACATCAACAACAAGATTCGCCAGTTGGAGAAAGGAAAAGGAAGTACAAGCAACCAAGCTACACTACCCGGCCAATGCGAAGCAAACCCCAAGGAGTATGCAAATGTTATCACTCTAAGGAGTGGTAAGGAAGTAGCCCCAACGTCTACACCAAAAGACAATGAGGACATTGTGGTTCAAGAGGGGGAGAGTGATCTTTCAAATGATCAAGAGATCACCTTTGACAATGTCTACATCGAAAGGGCAAAGAAAGGAAAGGAAACAGTTTTGGAAAAAGAAGTGGGGGAAACAAGCAAGGATAAAAATATTTTCATACCTCCACCTTACAAACCAAAGCTCCCCTTCCCTGGACGTTTCAAGAAGCAACTGGTAGAAAAGCAGAGAGCTTTGTTCGAGAAACATTTGAGAAACGTGGAGCTGAAATTACCACTACTCGATTGTTTAGCCATGGTGCCGAAGCACGCCAAGTTTTTAAAGGATACCCTCACCAAGACATCTAAGGGTTGCCAAGAAGTCATGGTGTTGAGCCAAGAATTCAGTGCAATCATCCACAAAGAGATAGCACCAAAGAAGCTAGGAGATCCAGGCTCATTCACCATACCTTGTGCACTAGGACCATTGAAGTTCGACAACTGTTTGTGCGACTTGGGAGCAAGCATAAACCTAATGCCTCACTCCATTGCAAAGAAGCTAGGCTTCACCAAATTCAAGGAATGCCGAATCTCACTGATCTTGGCTGACCGAAGTATAAGGCTCCCGGTAGGAATTCTTGAAGACTTACCGGTAAGGATAAGCAATGTGAGTGTCCCGACGGATTTTGTTGTTCTCGAAATGGATGAAGAACCTAAGTATCCCCTGATCCTTGGATGACCGTTTTTGGCTACTGCGTGAGCTATAATTGACGTGAAGAATTGCAAAATTTCATTGCACTTGGGGAAGAACGTCAAACTCAACTTCGATATCAATGAGGTTCTGAAGAAACCAACGATCGATGGGAAAGTCTTCTACATAGAGGCTATGGATCTTTTTGTTGATGAATTGCTAGAGGAGTTGAACCAAGAAGATCATCTACTAGTGGTGTTAACAAAGGAGTGTGGAGAGCATGGCTATCTAAGTAGTCAAACCCAAGATTACATTCACATCCTTGATTCTCGCAAAATTGTCAAAGAGATCGACGGCGCGATCGAGCCACTTGCCCGATCGGACGACAAGATCGACACGCTAATCGACCAACACATACGATCTAGAGAAGCGATCAACCAGCCAACACGATCTCCTGCCCGATCGAGCAAAGAATGACTGAGCCAATCGAGGGAAAAGAGTCAATCCGCTGCGGATCGATTAGACGATCGACCGATCAACTCGATCACAGCAGGGCAGACATTTGAAGAAGCAAGCATGGAAGCTCATGACTCGGGGTCTAAAGTAGAAAACGAGGACAGCGATCTCAACAGGAACCAAGAGGAGGACTGGAACGAGCTGCTGGCCCCAAAGGTGGACCTCAAGCAACTTCCAAATGGGCTAAGGTATGCTTTCTTGGGTGCAAATGACACATATCCTGTAATTGTGAATGAAAATCTAAGTGATGATGAGTTAAACTCACTCCTTAAGGAGTTGAGGATGTATAGAAAGGCAATTGGTTATTCCTTGAGTGACATCAAAGGCCTTTCACCAATGCTTTGTACTCATAGGATTCACTTAGATAATGAAAACACATCCTCCATTGAACACCAAAGGCGCCTAAACCCAAATTTAAAAGAAGTAGTCAAGAAAGAGATTTTAAAACTCTTAGAGGCTAGTGTGATATACCCAATCAGCGATAGCACATGGGTCTCTCCAGTCCATGTGGTACCAAAGAAAGGAGGAATCACCGTTGTAAAAAATGAGAAAGATGAGTTAATACCTTCTAGGATTATAACTGGTCATAGAATGTGTATTGACTATAGGAAACTCAACTTGGCCACAAGAAAAGATCACTTCCCTCTCCCTTTTATTGATCAAATGCTAGAAAGGCTAGCCAATCACCAATACTACTGTTTTCTAGATGGCTATAGTGGTTTCTTTCAAATCCCAATTCACCCAAATGACCAAGAAAAAACCACTTTCACTTGTCCATATGGAACTTTTGCATATAGGAGAATGCCTTTTGGGCTTTGTAATGCTCCAGCCACATTTCAAAGATGCATGATGTCCATATTTTCTGACTTGATTGAGGAAATGGTTGAGGTATTCATGGATGATTTTTATGTGTATGGCTCTTCCTTTGCTATTTGCTTGTCTAATTTGTGCAGGGTGCTTAAGAGGTGTGAGGAGACCAATCTCGTGCTCAACTGGGAGAAATGCCACTTTATGGTTAGAGAAGGGATAGTTCTTGGCCACAAGATTTCAGAGAAAGGCATAGAAGTTGATAGAGCAAAAATCGAAGTCATGGTGAACCTAGTACCTCCGGTGAATGTTAAAGGGATAAGGAGCTTCTTGGGGCATGCTGGTTTCTACAAAAGGTTTATAAAAGACTTCTCCAAGATAGCACGTCCTCTTACAAGGCTACTGTGCAAAGAAACCGAGTTCAGCTTTAATGGAGAATGCCTTCAAGCGTTTAAGACCATCAAGGAAGCACTTGTCAGCGCACCTATAGTTAAAGCTCCGGATTGGGAGTTGCCCTTTGAAATTATGTGTGATGCAAGCGACTATGCTGTGGGTGCTGTCTTGGGTCAGCGGAAGGACAAAAAGTTGCATGTAATCTACTATGCAAGCCGGACCTTGGATGATGCACAAGTCAAGTATGCCACCACCGAAAAAGAGCTTCTAGCTGTGGTCTTTGCTTTTGAGAAGTTTAGATCTTACTTGGTGGGTTCTAAGGTCATTGTGTATACTGACCATGCTGCCTTGAGGTACATATACTCTAAGAAATACACCAAGCCTAGACTCTTGAGATGGATCCTTCTCTTACAAGAGTTTGACATGGAGATCAAAGACAAGAAGGGGATAGATAATGGTGTAGCGGATCATCTTTCTAGGATGAGGATAGATGAAGTCTTACCTTTTGACGACTCACTCCCTGAAGATCAGCTCATGATGATCAATATCGTGGTATGTGCAAATCTAGAAGACAAACTTGAAGAAGTTTTGAGCCTTAAAGATGAAGATCTTCCATGGTACGCTGATATTGTCAATTTCTTGGCTTGTGGAGAAGAGCCTACTCATTTGGACCGTTACCACAAGAAGAAATTCATGAGAGACGTCTCACACTACTTCTGGGATGAACCTTACTTATACAAAAGGTGTGTGGATAGTTTGTACCGAAGATGTGTCACAATAGAGGAGGCTAGAGACATACTTCTACATTGCCACGGTATTATCTATGGAGGACACTTTGCGAGTTTCAAAACTGCCACAAAGGTTCTCCAAGCTGGGTTTTGGTGGCCTACACTCTTCAAAGATGCACATGAATTCATCAAGTCATGTGAAGCATGCCAAAGGACCGGATATATCACCAAAAGAAACGAGATGCCACAATCTCCAATCTTTGAAGTAGAGATCTTCGACGTGTGGGGGATCGATTTTATGGGGCCGTTTCCATCATCATATGGCAACAAGTATATTCTTGTAGCAGTAGACTATGTGTCTAAGTGGGTGGAAGCCATGGCCTCACCAACAAACGACTCAAAGGTGGTACTTAAACTCTTTAAAACAATCATCTTTCCAAGATTTGGAGTCCCTAAGGTGGTGATTAGCGATGGAGCCAGCCACTTCATCAACAAGGTTTTTGAAGGTCTCTTGCGAAAACATGGTGTCAAGCACAAGGTGGCCACGCCCTATCACCCTCAAACAAGCGGCCAAGTGGAGGTTTCAAATAGACAAATCAAAGCTATACTAGAGAAGACCGTGGGGATCACTAGAAAAGATTGGTCTAGCAAGTTGGATGACTCTCTTTGGGCGTATAGAACAGCATACAAGACTCCAATTGGGACAACGCCTTTCAACCTCCTCTATGGCAAGTCTTGTCACCTTCCTGTGGAACTAGAGCACAAGGCTCTTTGTGCCGTAAATCAACTCAACTTCAATCTCAAAACAGCTCAAGAGAAACGGCTGGTACAACTTCAAGAGCTTGATGAGATAAGGATGGATGCTTATGAGAGCGCCAAGATTTACAAGGAAAGGACAAAAGCCTTTCATGACAAGAAGCTGGTGCACAAGGAGTTGCAAGAAGGAAGCATGGTTCTCCTCTATAACTCAAGATTGAAGCTGTTCCCCGGAAAGCTCAAATCTAGGTGGTCCGGGCCGTATGAGATTAAAGAAGTACTACCATATGGAGCCATTACTTTGCTTGGAAAGAATGGAGAGAACTTTACAGTGAATGAGCATAGAGTCAAACCCTACATGGCGAGTGACTGCAACAAGGAGAGCACCACGTTGCCTCTCCAGACCCCACAACCAGCCTAAATCCGGTAAATTCAAGCTTAGAGACTTAAAACAAGCGCACTTGGGAGGCAATCCCATGACTATCATTGTATATATTTTGTTTCAATTTTATGCTTTCTATTTTAAGTGTGTAGATGCAAGAAACAGGAGCCAAGAAGCAACCTAATGGGTTCTACAATCCAAGGAAAAGAAGGGGTAGGAGGAGAAGATCGAGTGTAAGATCGAGTGATACCACTCGATCGTGAGCCAAGATCGATCAAGAGATCGATCAACAACTCGATCGTGAGCCAAGATCGATCAAGAGATCGACACACTCAGTCGATCACGAATGAAACAAGCTTAAAACGAGGACTTAAATCGATCAACTACTCGATTCAAACCAGATCGACGGATCAATCGAGCTGATAACTCGATCAGAGTAAGTTAGGCAAGAGATCGAGTGGTGGATCGACCAAAATACTCGATCGTCTGCCAAGGGAAGTTTTTCAAATTTCCCCCTCTCTCTCATTCCCTCCAACTTTTGAATTTGAATTTGAATTTGGTCAACCAGGCTCCTTCACACTTTGTTATTTGAGCCTTTTTCAAATTTGATTCTCCACTTGCATGCATAAATCCAAGCATTCCTCTCTTTATAAAACCACACATCCTCACTCTCTCCATTCCTCACATTCACGATTTTTTTTACAAAATAGAGAGAGAGTGACTTTTCTGGTTTTCTAAAGAAGAAGAGCAAGTTGTTTCCATCAACTTTCAAGGGTAATTCGAAATTTTTTTTATGCCATATTTGAGTTTTTGAAAATTTCCTTTTTGGTTGTATGGTTGCAAATTTTCTAAGGAAAATGATTTTATTTTTTAAAAAAATATCTAAATATTAGGAAATTTTCTTGATTTATTGTTATCTCAAGAGATTTTTCTTCTAATATTTATTGATAAATCCAAAAATTTCCCAAAAATCTTAGGCAAAATCTTTTTAAACGTGAAAGCCTCTTGAACTTGTGTTCTTCTCTTTGCCGAGAACTTCATTAATTTATTCTTGAAGTTTTGATTTTCAGGTACCATGGCGCCACAGAAGAGAAGAAGAGCTATGGCTGCACAAGAGGAAACACAGCAAGAAGTTGAGGAAACGGCTAAGTGGAGCAAAGAGGAAAAGTAAACAAGGAGGAAGCTAGAGAGGTTGCGTTTTGAGCCAACAAAATTTGCAAGTAGGGAGTTTTTGCAAAGGTTTGGATTGTTGTAAGGGTTTGATGAGCTACTCAATGACATGGGGCTAGCATGTCTTTCACGGATGGACTGTCCTACATACCCCGAAGCCACCCTTCACTTCCTCTCCACCTTAGAGTGCGAATATGAAGACCTCAACATCCCCACTCCAACCGAGGGCCTTATCAAATTTAAAATCCGCAAGCAAGCATACCGCCTCTCTATCCCTGAGCTGTGCCAAGCTTATGGACTCAATGCAGCAGCAGACCTTATGGAGTTCCCAGAATTCAAATCCGCAAGCAAGCTATGGGACTTGATTAGCGATGGAGACTACAAGTCTAATACCGCAAAAATCAAGAAGGTGCGCAACCCTTTGCTAAGATACACTCTGAAGCTGCTAGCAAACACATTCAGTGGGAGATCCACGACTCCAACAGTGACAAAGAACGAGCTGTGCTTCCTTTTCCAAGGAGTTAAGCATGTTCTATGCGATAGCGAGAGAAGTGATGAACCAATGGAGGATGATCTTGGATATAACGTTAACTATGGATGCATCCTGGCTTCATCCTTGCTCAAATACAAAGCTTGGGCCATCAAGTGCAAGGCAACATCAGCACTCATAGGTGGCTTTCTCACGCCACTCTTTGTGCAAGCAGGAGTTCCACTTACCGAATTCACACCATGCGCGGAACGTGCCTACATGGATCAAGCCTACATGATCAACACCGATTCTTTGGGACCTACTCCAGCTCCAGGTTACTATGCATACCTATTCTACAATGAGGAACATGAACAAAAGACGTGCATCTTACCACACCCGGGAGAGACGCTACCTAATAGCGTTGGAAACATCGAATTCTTGCCAACCGTTGAAGAATGTTATGCACCTATTGGGGGCGTTCCAGCTACACCACAACTTGACCAATCATCACCCGAGTCTCCTCCCACTGATACTGAGATGCCATCAAGTTATGATCTCCCAAAGATGGACTTCGAGCCACGCACCAAAACAGAGAAGTTCCTTGCCTCGGTTGTGGAGATTCAGCACAAGGTAAACAAATGGCAAGGCAAGATGATCAAGAAGCTGGTGAAGAAGGTCAAGGTCCTTCAAGGGAGGAGCTCTTCAGAGATGACCTTAAGTGACGAAGCTAAACAAGAACACATGACGGCGGCAAGACACTCAACCGGAGGTATACAAATCCGAGAACCCGACGATTTCCAAGCCGGACGTCCTTCTCCTCAAAACCGTCCAACCAGAAACAAGGACAAGGGAGTACTCCATGACACGCCAAAAAAGAGCATGAGAACCAGAGCAGCCTCAAGCTCTGGCCATCTCTAGCTCCAAGGTACCAAAAACACCAAAACTTTGTATATAACATGCATTTTTATTTTTGAGTGTCTTCTCTTGAATTTGTTTAACACCGAGACGGTGTCATTCAAGTTTGGGGGAGGAGAGTTTGTGATTTGACATATTTTATTTGATTTTATTTTGTGTTTCCATTTTTGAGTCTTCTTGCATTCATAAAAAAAATTGCATAGAAAAATACAAAAAAATCAGAAAAATTCATAAAAATTTCGAAAAAAACTCATATAGCTTGCATTTGCATTATCAAATATTTTAGGATTGAGTCTAGGTTTTTATCATATAGGTTGCATCATTCATATGCATAAGGGGCAAT
This sequence comes from Alliaria petiolata, assembly GCA_020283515.1. NCBI lineage: Eukaryota > Viridiplantae > Streptophyta > Magnoliopsida > Brassicales > Brassicaceae > Alliaria > Alliaria petiolata. Next base: position 51,990,904 of record JAHZTW010000004.1, read on the forward strand.
GATGAAAAATTTCCTTTAAAAGTGTTTTAAGCTCATGTATTGGTTCAAGACCCTAGTTAGTAATTCTTTGATGCCTTGTGCAACTTTGAAATTAAGTTCTAACCATGCTTGGATCATTTGATTTGATTTTCTTGGCTTAAAGTTGAAAAGAGCATGAATTGAATCAATACTTAAAATCGGAACCTTAATGAACATCTAATTATGATACTTGTGCTTTTGAAAAAAGAATACATGGATTACAAAAAAATATTTAGGCTTTCTTATTCACTTTACCACTCTTTGTAAGCCTAAATAGAATACCTCACCTTGACCCTTACCTTATTTCAGCCAAAATGCGTGAGTGATTACAAATTGTGAGGCCTTATTTTCTGTTTGAACTTGGCATAAAGTGTTAGGTTTTGGGCGACATGTTTAGGCTCTCATGATGTTGCTAGCTTTGCATTTTGAAGCTAGTTTTAGGGCTTGTTTTGGATTTGGGAGTTCACGGGTTTGATGATAAGAAGGTGTTAAAGAAAAAGATGAAAAAGGGTTACATATTTCTAGTGGTTGATCTTGAATTGCGATAAGAAGAAGCTCAAGCAAAGAAAAGAGCCCTAGAGGCCAAATGCATAAAAGAGATATTTTTAGAAGAAAGCTATAAAAAGAAAGAAAAGAGCTAATATTTATGATCTCACCACTAGCCTTAATCAAAGTTTAAGAGGTTTCCCTAAGAAAAGAAAATGTTTGATGGAGTTCTTATGGGTTTAAGCTTGGCGTGAATAGCCTTGTTGATTTGGGTAGTTTCTAGAGGGTGAGTGAGCTTGGAAAATATCAAAATGAATGAGAGAGGGATTAGGATCATTGTTAGTATACTTGGGTAGATGTGAGTCTAGTCATGTATGCATGCATTGCCTTTTACCTTTAGCATTATGTATAAGTTCAAACATTTTTTGAGAGAAACCATTGCTTGGAGTACCCATTTGAATGAGATCATTTTTATCTCATAACCTTAACCCTTGCCAAATGTATTCGGTTTTAAAAGGCACAAGTGTGATTCACGGTTTGGAGCTCTTAATAAATGTTAAAAGTATTGATTCTTGGATTGTTTGGAATAAACAAGTCTTGATTTGAATTTCATTTTGTAATAAATATGGTTAAGTTCTTTTAAGTAAATTTTGTGTTCTGCATCCTAGAACTAAGAGCAAGGACCTTTGAGTTGATACATTTGAAAAATACTTTTGGATTTGAGCCCCCATTTTTAATCATCTCTTCCTAGCTTGAATTTTCTTTGCTTGAGGGCAAGCAAAAGGCAAGTTTGGGGGAGTTGATATACTCATATATTTCGCATATTTAGCTTGCATTAGAATAGGTTTTTAATGCTTATATCATTCATAATAGACTAGTTTGCATCATTTGTACCATTTTAAGTCCTAGAACACTTTGCATTAGCATTTGCATGGTTTCTTGCATATTTGCATCTTTTTCAGGTTGTTTTGAGTACTTGGAGCTGTGATGGATG
>JAHZTW010000004.1:51994060-52363534 GCA_020283515.1 Alliaria petiolata
AGAATTTCTCCCCATTTAACTCGAATCTGCTTAGCTTTATTTCAAGCTCTTGTATTCTTAATACCTTTCACACCTTTGTTTGGATTGATGACCTGAAGTACTACAATGACATAGACAAGCTTTAGGTTTTGTTTAACCTGCTAAAAAGCTAGTTATCAAGCGGCAGACCCGATCGAAACTTCCGTCTACTACACAAGAAGTCTCGAGTGCTCCTGCTGTTGCCCGTGGATCCTCGTCTCAACAACCCGCACATGTTAACCAGGTTACCGAAATGGCTCCGGTGATTGGTGCGAACTTAGAAAGCACTGATTCTGATCGTGTGGGATTTATGGGTTTAAATGATCAACAATGGAGGACGTTGGTCCACGTGCTTAATGAACGCCATCCAAGTGCTAATGATCGACTCTCGGGTATGCTTTTCTTTGAATCATGTATTACTGACAAAGGAGCTTCAAATCACATGACCGAAAGTATTGATTTTCTCTCGGATATCTGTGTTATGGCACCTATGAGTATAAAATTACCTGATGGTCGGTTTACTACTGCGAATAAACAAGGGAAAGTTTGTCTCGGATCTCATCTCCCATTGGTTAATGTGTTCTTCGTTGATGGCTTACAGTGTCACCTCATATATGTGTCTCAGTTGACTAGAGAGAATAGTTGTATCGTCCAAATATCTGAAAAGATTTGTGTTTTTCAGGACCGCACTACACAGACGCTGATTGGAGTGGGTGAGCAGCTGAATGGACTTTATTTTTCTTAGAGGCTTAGCGAGTGTGGCAGTGACACAAGTTTTGGATGCACAACCAGAAGAAGATGTTTGGCACTGTCGCTTGGGTCATCTAGCTTCTAAGACCATGGAAATGTTGCATTTCCCGAATTATAGTAGTAGTAATAGTTTTAATTCACAGTCTTGTGACGTTTATATCCGTGCAAAACAATCGCGTCTCTCTTTTTCTTTTAGCATTAATAAAACAACTGGAGTTTTTGATTTGGTCATTGTGATTTATGGGGTCCGTATAGGGCAACATTGATTTGTGGTTCGAGATATTTTCTTACAATCGTCGATGATTTCTCTCGAGCACTTTGGATCAATTTACTCCCAAATAAAACAGAGACTACATCTACCTTACAGAATTTTATAGCACTGGTTGAAAGGAAATTTGATCGCAAGATCAAGGCGATTCACAGCGATAATGGGTCTGAATTTATCTGTCTCGCGAAATTATTTAAGGAAAAAGGGATTGTTCATGCGACATCTTGTTCTGATACTCCACAACAGAACGGACGTGTTGAAAGAAAACACAAACATATATTGAATGTGGCACGGGCACTCCGGTTTCAGTCGCATTTACCGGTTGAATTTTGAGGTTTTTGTGTTCTAACGGCTGGTTACTTGATTAATCGTACTTCCACTACGATTCATAATGGAAAGAGTCCATTCGAATTACTTTACAACCGAGCTCCTCCGATGAATCACTTGAGGGTTTTTGGTTGTTTTTGTTACGTTCATAATCAACATCATGGTGGTGATAAATTTGCTGAACGCGGACATCGCTCTGTTTTTCTTGGATATCCGTTCGGAAAGAAAGGATGGAAAGTGTATGATCTTGATAGTGATGTTATCTTTACATCACAGGATTTTGTGTTGCTTGAAACGGATTTCCCTTTTACACCTAAGATCATGTCCTTTCCTCCACTACAATCGTCATTATCCTCGACAACTCTGGTACTTGACGATGATGAGTTTCTGGTTATCTCTTCTGCGTCACCTATATTGACTCCTGCTATTGAGGACTCTCCACTTGTTATTGGGGATTCTCTACTTCCTACGGATCAGACTCTGGATTTATCTGATCATATAACCCCCATACATGAGCTCCATGAGTCAGCTACATCGCTTTCTCCAGCTCCTTTAACACAGCCATTGCAGGTAACACAAGGACACTCCTCTGTTTCGACTTTTGTGCTACCTCTGATTCCTACTGTTGTTGACTCTAATGAGACGATCCTTACTCTGAGTTTGATCGAAGCTCCACTGGGTAAAAGGTGTCGTACTAAAATACCTTCAACCAGGCTCCTTGACTACGTCACTAACACTACTCATGCTGACTCCGATAGTGATTTTCTTGATTCTTCATGGTACCCTATTGATGATTATGTTGATTGTTCTCAATTCTCTGATGTTCATCGGGCATTTTTAGCTGCCATTACGTCGAGTATCATTCCTTAAACATATTCTGAAACGCTTCAGGATGAGAATTGGTGTGAAGCAATTCGAGGTGAGATTGATGCTCTGAAAGAGCGTGGTACATGGACGGTTAAATCTTTGCCTCCAGGCAAGAAAGCTCTCGGATGCAAATTGATTTTAATATAGAGTTGATGGTAAGTTAGAGATATATAAGGCGCGCAGTCCATCCAGTATGTATTTATGTCAGCGTAAATACACTCTTTATATCATCTCTGAGCTTGGACTTCTTGGTGCAAAACCGGTTTTAAATCCTATTGAGCAAAATCATAAGCTTCCTCAGGCTAGTGGTAACTCTCTTCCTGATCCGACTCGTTACCGTCGCCTAGTGGGAAGGCTAATCTATCTTCGTGTGACATAATCGGAATTGTCATACGCTATCCACATTCTGTCTCAATTCATGCATGATCTGAAATCTGATCATTGGGATGCTGCAATTCGAGTGGTACGTTACTTGAATGGGAATCCGTGACAATTGATAGTAGGATTTTTCCACTTTCAATTAATCCCTACTACTCATGTCATTGTAGCACTTGGGGTATTGAATCCACAGGGAACTAGAGATCTAAGACACTAGGAATGCAAAATATTCCTTAAGCTAAGCAAATAGAAAAGATTTGGTTTTAAACTAACAACCTAGGTGAAATGAAAAGCAAACAACCAAATTCAAAAGGTAACTAACAACTTAAGCATTTGAAAATATGCAACTAAAACAAGACAAGAAACTAAGCAGTACACTAAACTAGATTAACAATGATAAACAAGTGAATCCAAGGATGAGGATTTGGACTTTGTGTGATCCTAAAACTAACCTATGATGTTCAAACAATCACAAAATGCTAATCCTGCTAATCCTACTAATCCACTCTCATGACACTAATCCCTTTGCTAATTACCTAATCAAGAACAAATTCTCATTTGTGTAAAGATCATCAACAAGCATTAAGATTCAGTTCTAATATACCAATAAACACCTTAGACGTTCATTCTCATGAGATAAGCATGTAAATCTCTTGATTTAGTTGGTTAGAGAATTTCATCAAACACCTTTTGTGTGAGAAATTCCCTAAGATCTAAATCACTTTTCTCAAAGCTAATCTAGCATTAAGATCACTAAACAAAAAAGGATCTAAACATTCTAATCCCTAAACATCTAAGATTAACTCTCTAAGCACCCTAATCTACCTCATCCAAAGATTCTAAAAAAGACTACTCACTAATGATAGCTAAACCAATAATTCTCATGAAAGAGATGTTGGTAAACATGACTAGAGAAGAAGAAGATAAAATATTAAGAAAGATAAATTTCAATATGCATATCTTACAAAATATCTTACAAAATCACTTAAAACCAAAAGAGAATGAGTTTTTAAGCAAAAACAAAAGATGATGAATGTAAAAGAACTTAGAGAAGATGTGTAAAAGAAGCTTGGTCTCAGCAATGACCAAAAATAGAGATATAAAGGTGATGTATTGCGTTTTTGAGGATTTCTAACCTAATGTTTTCAATGGTTTTTCGAGTCAACATGTGTTTTTAGAGTCTTTTAGTATTTTATCGAGTCTTTTCAGGTTTTAGGTCGCTTTAGAAGAAAAAGAGTTACCACCGATGAAGCACTTCGTTGAAGCACTTACCACCGTGGATTGAGCTTACTTTCGGACACAAGATAGATCTTTGAGTTAGATTTCAAAGGAAAGTGATTTGAAGTCGATCCAATGGTGCGATCAAAAGTTATGCCAGTTTTCCTGAAGACTGTACAGTCTGACGAGAAGATGAAGCATGCGCAGAAAACGTCCAGGAGGATATTAGATCGATCGATCCATATTTAGATAGATCGATACAGTATTTTGACAATTCCACGAGCATTTTAGATCGACCACTCCAATATCAGAACGATCCGTCCAATCCTCAGACGAAAAAGGCAATCTGAAACTTCCTTTTTTGCTCTGAAATCACCCTAACTCAACTTATTTCGACCCTAGACCTATATATACTTATTTTTGGCCATTTTTAGGCAACGCTTTCTATTCTATTCATAATTTTAGGTTTTGTGCTTTGTAAGCTTGGGGAGACGAGTTTCTGCATCTTTGGAGAAGATTTCTGAACCCCTTTGGAATTCTTATTTATTGATTATGAATTTCTCTTCATCTCTTTGCTTGTTCTCTGCTTCCATGTCTGAGTAGATCCATAGTTAGGTTTAGGATTTTCAAGGGAATTTATGTATCATTGAATTAGACATAGATAAGGAATTATCTTGTGGTTTCTTTATTTATTGTTGATCTCATTGCTGAAACTTGATTAGCTACCTAGTTTCTGATCTTAGGTTGTTTGACGCATCAAAAGTGTTTGTTTAAAAGCTTGAAAGAACATAGATGAGCAAAACGTCCTTAGCCAACGAAAGCTGATGTTAAGGCGTTTTGTGAACATATCAAACTCGAAATTAATGCTTGTCTAGAATTCTAAGTTCAAACGACAGTTTAGATACTTAGATTGTTAGACAAAGTAATTGATACCCACGACGGTGGACTGATTATACAACTGTGTGTTTGAGTTCTAGAACGGTTGATAACCCATTCCTTGAATAATTGTCTGATTTGTGATCTCTAAATTCCTGCGAATTGCCCTTGACCTAACGCTTGCTTTAATTGATCTTTAACTGTTTTTAATTGCTATTTTCGTTTTTACATTGCACCAACAAACCATATCATCTTGTCTTAGCTTAATTTTGGTCTAAAGAATCGTAGTGTTGCCATTGGAACTTGTGGATTCGATCCCTAAATACTACAACATTTACTGTGCACTTGCGGTAGCTTTTATAGGGTTAAAATCTCCGTATCAAGTTTTTGGCGCCGTTGCCAAGTTCCAAGTGTGTTACCTTCGAATCTAAGATTGAAATTTAGTCCAAGATTCACTAATTTATATCTTTCTCTCTTGTGTGTTTCAGGTGTATGTAGAGAAGAAGTGAAGGCTCTGACAACCTCCTTCATCTCGATAACCAAGACCTCGCAAGGGTAGAAAGAACTAACAAGGCTAGAAAACAGAAGTCTAATCGCGTCATCATGGGAGACGTACAAGACAACTAAGCACTTGCTGAAACTCAGGCTGCTCAAGCTGCAGAACTTCAGAATGTGCAACAACAGTTGCAGCACCTCCTGCAACAACAACAACAGCAGCAACTAGAACAACAATAGCAGCGTGCTATTGGGGATGTAGATACCCCTCACTCCTTTTACCAGAACAGAGCTGCAATCTGTCCACCCCCTCCTGAAACGGCAGATTATGAGATCAAACCGCAGATGATCGCTCTGGTGAAGCAGCACATGTTCCATGGGTTGCCTGCTGAAAACCCAATGGATCACATAGAAAACTTTGAAGAGATTTGCGGCACCACCAAGTCGAATGGGGTACCTGCTGATTACATCAAGTGCAAACTCTTCACGTTCTCCTTAGCAGATAATGCACATAGATGGTTCAATTTCCTACCTCCTGGATCTTTGCGGACTTGGGATGCATCCAGAGCTGCTTTCTTGGATCACTTCTACACCAAGTCCAAGACAGCTTCTTTGAGGAACAATATCACTTCTTTCCATTAGCTTTCAGGAGAGTCTTTCTGTGAGGCTTGTGATTGATTCAAAGAGTACCGTAGGGAGTGTCCTCATCATGGATACTCATATGAGCAGCTTCTTACCATCTTCTATGATTGAGTTGATTGTTACTACAAGCATAATCTCAATTTTGCAAGCAATGGAGACTTTTTGACCAAGAGCATCGCAGGAGCATACCAACTGATAGAGAACTTGGCTGCAAGTTCTAACAATCGATGTTCAGAGTATGATAGGTCTAGACGTGTCAGCAGTGTTGAATCGCAGAAGTTTGATGAACTGAATGCGAAGGTGAATCTATTGCTGAAGGCAAACCAGAGAGGTGTGCAATTCTGTGAAGATGGAGCAAATGCAGTGAACATTGCTACAGATGAGACTGATGAGCAATATGAAGTGAACTTTGTGAATGGACAGGGATATGTGCAAAACAGAGGGTTCACTCAGGGCCAGAACAGATTTTAGGGAGGATTTCAGCAGAAACAACCTTTTAACACCTTCCAGACAACAACACTAGCTCCATTCCAAGCTCCTGCGAGCTCTACGAATGACGAGCTCAAAGTCCTTATGCAACAACTCCTGCTCAACCAACAACAGTCTGCTAATGAGATAAATGTCAAGGTGGATAGTATGTACAATGATCTCAACAGCAAGTACGAAGCTGTAAGTGCTCATGTGAAGAAGCTAGAAACTCAAGTTCCTCAGATCACAGAAGGTAGTAAGCGACAACAAGGTAATCTTCCAGGAAGAGTTGAGCAATCCAACGCTCATTGTAATGCAGTGATGATTCCAGAGGTGATAGAGATTGCATCGGAACCAATGGAGAAGTTGGATGCACAAGAAACTGCTGAGACTGTTGATGCTTCAGATGAGAGGTTCATGCACACAGCTCCACCGTCATACATTCCTAAGGTACCATACCCAGTCCAATCCAAATACATTAGGAAGCCTATTAGTGAAGAAAAGCTGGCAGGTTTTAACAAGATGGTTGGAAAGATCTCGCGTGAAGTCTCATTTGTTGAAGCTTGGGAGAGTTATCCCTTGTGTGATTTCTTTAGTTGCTGCAGAGAGAGTCTTGAAGATATTGAGGAACTCTTTAGCAAAGCTATGATTACACCACCCTCTTTGTGGCGATTGTTTAAGGTAGAAGACCCTGGGCAGTTTGCTGTGCCATGCTCTATTGCAGGAGTTGATTTTGCACAATCTCTATGTGATTCTGGGTCTAGTGTGAATCTGATGTCAAAGGATATCGCAGAGAGGTTGGGAATAGCTGACATGAAACCTCCTCAGATGACACTCAAATTCGCCAACTCTTCCACAACAACCCCTTATGGTACTATTTTCGATTTACCTATTCAAGTGGGTAATTGTCTAGTACCTACTGATTTTCAGGTTGTGGAGATGAATGAGCACTCTGATATGCCTTTGATTCTTGGGAGACCATTCATGGCCACGGTGGGTGCGATTGTCGATTTGCCTAATAAGAGGATCTCATTCTCTAACATTGCCAAAAGGGTTTTCTACATCCCTACTAGTGGATCTCCCAACCAAGTCTCTTGCATTACTACGGTCACAGAAGATAAGGTAGCACTTGTTTCTCATGAGACACCTTGTGATGAAAGTGCAGCTGATGAATTTATAGGTGGAAATCCTCACATGATCCCAAAGGAAGCCACTAAAAAGGTAAAAGTGAATGGGATAGTGAAGAGCAAACAGATCAAGGGAGATCCTCAAGTGACTTTAATACCTCAGAGCTGTGATGGAAACACAATTGAGTATAAGGTGAAGTGCAACGGATTTCCAAAGCCTTTCTCCAAGTTTAAAGCAATTCTTCCACCTGAGATGAAGGAGAAAGGGCAAGATGCTGTGAAAGGATTGTTGAGCAGAGTTTTAAAGCTATCTATGTCTGAATGTGGAGCTTATTTTGAAACAAGCTCTCATGCTCCACATGACTGATTCCGGCATCTAAAGTCAAGCTAGTGACTTAAAACAAGCGCTTAGTGGGAGGCAACCCACTGGTCTTAAAAAAAAAAAAGAAAAAAAAAAAAAGAAACGGACCAGACCCACCCTCACCTCCCATTTGATCACGAACACGTAAGTTCTCTCATCCCTTACCTTTTTCTTCATCCTTAGCATCCTTTTCTCGCTTTTTTCACACTGGGGACAATTTGATTTAAGTATGGGGGAGGATGTTCATCCATAACTAACACCATTTTCTTTCTTTTGGTTTCTCTTGAGTCCGTTTGATGTTTTTCTTGAGTCAGTTCAAATTGTTTTATTGAGTAAAAATCTTGTTGGGAATTATGAGCTTTTCTTGGAACTAACCACATTGCATTGACACTTGAAGGACCATTGTTACAGTAGTTGATTGCAGATTTTACTTGGTTGAACACTGCGAGTGGATCAATCTAACAGAGAAAGTTCGGATTTCTGAAGAGTTCGAAAGATTCTGGGTTGACTCCGCACCAAATGAACCTTAATTTTCTCATCTTGGGGCTTGGTATACATCGAACCTGATTCCTCTTCCAGCACTTTAAAGATAAGTTTTGTCACAATTTCTCTTTGATTTTCCCTAAAGTAAAAAAAATAAATATATATAGAAGTCTAAGGTTAAGAACGCCAGCCCGAGTTCCATAAAAAGGACAATGAAGGCGAGCTTACACTCATGAAAGCGTCTCCTCACAAGGAACACGAAAGTAAGTAGCACCGTTCTTGATCTATAGAAAAGAGAAGGAAAACTAGTCGATAGAAAAAATAAAATGATACCCTAGAAAAGTAGGGAGAAATCGACTAAGGGGAGAGAAAATAAGAGAGATTGTGCAAATATTTTCTGTGTGTTCAGGAACTTGGAAGGGAAAGAATCTATAAGTTCTTTGATCGATACTCCCTCGATGAGACCGCACGCTTAATTGATTATAGGGGTCAACAATGGAGGTTTCGAATTTCTTTAAGGGGTTTGAACCGTATCTGGGAGATTGCTAAGCTAGTAGTAAGTATTCTGAAATACTATCTAATGTTGGCTATGTGGTAAGTGGATTCAAGAGTGTTGTTCAACGTGGTGTTCTAAAGATATGGTGAGTTTCTGTTTTCAAACCTCGACTCTATTCTTAGTAGTTTGCTTGAGGACAAGCAAAAGACTAAGTCTGGAGTTGATGTATTGCGTTTTGAGGATTTCTAACCTCATGTTTTCAATGGTTTTTTGAGTCAACATGTGTTTTATAGAGTCTTTTAGTATTTTATCGAGTCTTTTCAGGTTTTAGGTCGCTTTAGAAGAAAAGGAGTCATTTTGGGTACAAACGAGCATATGGATATGCAGAACCATGCAGGTACGTCTGAAGTTTGGCCTTCGTTGAAGCACTTACCACCGATGGATTGACCTTAAGTTTGGACACAAGATAGCTCTTTGAGTTAGCTTTCAAATAAAAGTGATTTGAAGTCGATCCAACGGTGCGATCAAAAGTTATGCCAGTTTTCCTAAAGACTGTCCAGTCTGACGAGAAGATGAAGCATGCGCAGAAAAAGTCCAGGAGGATATTAGATCGATCGATCCATATTTAGATCGATCGATCCATATTTAGATCGATCGATCCATATTTAGATCGATCGATCCAGTATTTTGACGATTCCAGGACCATTTTAGATCGACCACTCCAATATCAGAACGATCCGTCCAATCCTCAGACGAAAAAAGGCAATCTGAAACTTCCTTTTTTTGCTTTGGAATCATCCTAACTCAACTTATTTCGACCCTAGACCTATATATACTTATTTTTGGCCATTGTTTAGGCAACGCTTCCTATTCTATTCATACTTTTAGGTTTTGTGCTTTGTAAGCTTGGGGAGACGAGTTTCTGCATCTTTGGAGAAGATTTCTGAACCCCTTTGGATTTCTTATTTATTGATTATGAATTTCTCTTCATCTTTTTGCTTGTTCTCTGCTTCTATTTCTTAGTAGATCCATAGTTAGGTTTAGGGTTTTCAAGGGAATTTATGAATCATTGAATTAGACATATATAGGGAATTATCTTGTGGTTTCTTCATTTATTGTTGATCTCATTGCTGAAACTTGATTAACTACCTAGTTTCTGATCTTAGGTTGTTTAACGCATCAAAAGTGTTTGTTTAAAAGCCTGAAAGAACATAGATGAGCAAAGCGTCCTTAGCCAACGAAAGTTGATGTTAAGGCGTTTTGTGAACATATCAAACTCGAAATTAATGCTCGTCTAGAATTCTAAGTTCAAACGACAGTTTAGATACTTAGATTGTTAGACAAAGTAATTGATACCACGATGGTGGATTGATTATAAAACTGTGTTTTGAGTTCTAGAACGGTTCATAACCCATTCCCTGAATAATTGTCTGATTTGTGATCTCTGAATTCCTGCGAATTGCCCTTGACCTAACACTTGCTTTAATTGATCTTTAACTGTTTTTAATTGCTATTTTCGTTTTTACATTGCACCAACAAACCATATCATCTTGTCTTAGCTTAATTTTGGTATAAAGAATCGTAGTGTTGCCATTGGAACTTGTGGATTTGATCCCTAAATAGTACAACATTTGCTGTGCACTTGCGGTAGCTTTTATAGGCTTAAAACCTCTATATCAAAAGGCAAATTTTCGTTCTTTGGTGGAGAAATTAGGTCAAACCGGGTTTAAACCAAATTTTCTTTGATTTTGCACTTGAACCAGCTGGTTTAGGAACATGGATCGATCGATCCTTCTACGATCGATCGATCTGACATCTTACGGCATTTTACTCATCATTGGATCGATCGATCCGAATCAGATCGATTGATCTGTCTTAAAATCGCCATATCTCTTGAAACTCTGAACTGTTTGACTTGAAACCACCCCCAAACGAAAGCTAACTGAATTATCTATGACTTTCATGAAGACCGCCGAGGCCAAATCAGAATGGAAACCCTTTGTCGAGGCTGATCTTTCAGTCGATCACAACCTCTAGGCGGATATGGGTTTGCTAAAGTTGCTGTATCTCTTTAACCACAGATCATAATGACTTGAAACAACAACCGTACGAAAGGTAACTCAATTATCTATGACTTGTATGAAGATCTTTGAGCCTGAATAAGAATGGAAAGTCTTTTTTATGGTCTGATCTTTGAGTCACTTTAGGCGGCATGGACTTGTATCGGCTGCAACATCTCGGTACAGCAAGTCGATATGGTGCCAGATGACATTTGCTTGCTTCTTATTCTTCTCTAGTTGGTCCTAGATCATCCTCCAAGCTTCAGCAAGTCTCCATGTGATCCAAATCACCTGAAATAACACTCCAAATGCAATGATATGCAAGAAAATGCAAGACCTAAAGATAAGACTTACTAACTTTAAAATGGATGCAAATTGGACTATATGGACAAATTATATGCATGAAACAATACAAATGCTACAATAAATGGATATTAAAATGGTGTAACTATGCTAACTTTTAACTCCCCCAAACTTGCCTTTTCCTTGCCCTCAAGCAAATAAATATGACAAATCCAAGAGAGATGTGTAAAAGTGGGAGCTAAAATCCAAACATGTCAACAAGAGAGATCAAGACATTGTCCAAGTTTATAATTCTAGGATGCATATCGAGTTTGTTCTACTTTAAAATCTTAGCCACACTCATCACAAACATGAAATGAATTCAAGTCTAGCCTACACAAGCTTTCTTATCCTTCATTCTTTTAACATTCATTCAATTTGTAACCATGGATCATGCTTATGCACTGCAAGTGAACTTATTTGGTTAATGGAAAAGGTAATGAGATAAAAAATGATCTCATTCATGTGGGTTTTTCATTACAAGGGATCTCTCAAGAAAGAATGAACTTTGGCAAAATGCTAAGGGTAAAGAACAACTTGTGCATATAAGGACAAACTTCCATCTACCCAATACCATTTGCGATTTTAACCCTTATTTCTAAACCCAGCAAGTCCCTCCTATTCTACCTTTTTCTTAAGGCATTTTGCCTTCTTGACCCACACAATCTCCTCTTATTCACTTCCATTTAAACTCTTAGGAGAAACTCTTCTTCAAATTTTGGTAAACAAATGGTTTTGGCTTTTTACTCTCATTACTTAGCTCTCATTTTACTTTCAAGATAAGCCAATCTAATCATCCTTCATATGCTTTTGATATTTTTGTCTTCTTTTCTTTTCTTTAACTTATAGGCTTACCAAACATTTATACTTAGAGCTATTTTTCAAATTTTCTTTGCCAACCAATCCAAAATTGTTTCCCCTTATTATAACTTCTCCAAATCTTTTCTCCTTTTCCACTTTTTTGTTTCTTTCTTTTTTAGACAACAACCCAAGCCCCTACTTAAGCTAACCAACCTACCTTATGTCTAGCCCAATGATGTGTGAGCTAGTTTTACATGGAAGACTCTCCTTGTCGTGCTAAACCCAACACTTTTTGGTAAGTTCATTTGAAAATTAGGCCTCATAACACACACAAGAGCTTTTGGCTTGAAAGAAGGTTTGGTTAGGGGTGTGGTAAACTACTTGGGATAACAAGAGAGTTGTAGAAAGGAAGAAGACATCCCAAATATGTATATGGTATCCATGAGTCACTTACAAATGTATAAACATCATAATTGCAATGTAAGATTAATGGTTCGTATAAATAGGAATGAGTTCAATTCACAGCAAGCTTCAACCAAAACATGAACATCAAGACATGAATTCCATGTGTGGTGCTATCTTAACTTCAAACTCATTTGAATGCATCAAACAATTATGAGCGTGGGCAATGCTTTCATCTCAAAAATTAATATTTTACAAGGAAAACTTATCATTGCTCCCTATGCAATATGAATGCAAGCCTATATGAAATGCAACTAGACTCAATCCTAAAATGAAAATACAACTTCTAAATGCTTCTTTTTGGTAAATTTTAAAAAAATTCAATTTTTTTGTGTTTTTTCTATGCCTAGATGAATGCATGAGTACTCCAATATGTAAAATATAAAATAAGAAACACAAAACATAATGTCAAATAACACAAATCTCTCCCCCAAACTTAAATTACGCAGTCTCTTGTGTAATAAAAATCTAAGAAAGAGTTAAAACACACACAAAATGAAAAAATAAGTGGTATATACAATGCAATGGAGTTAAGACCATACCTTGGAGTTTTAGGTGTGTGTAGAGTTAGATGAAGCTTTGGAGACTTTTGCTTGGGAAAATTCGATTTTGTACCATGCTCCATGACCTTAAACATCCCTTACATGCAAACATGAAACAAAGACATAAAAAAGGAACCAGAAAAGAACTAGAAATATGTATAAGGATAAACATGAGAATGCCTCCCAAGAGCGCTTGTTTTAAGTCTCTAACTTGACTTTTGAAGCTTGGATCACCAGGATCATATTCATCATAGAACAATCCCCTAAACTCTTGCATCCTAACCTCCTCAAAGGGTAACTTCCATGGATCATACATGCTCTCTTCATTGGTGGAGATTAAACCAAGATGCTTGTCAAAGGGTTGTGCCATTGGAGATTCTTCTTCTTCAACCTCCTTGGAGGCTTCTTCAATTTGACTCTCCTTTTTCTCCTTCTTGGAAAGGGGTTGCACATGTGTTTCCTCCTTTGTTGAGAGCTCATTTTTAACAATTGAGCCCTCACTTGCATTCTCTATGCATTCAACAACCAAACCACCTTCACAAGGATCTTCAAAGGTTATTCCAACAACCCCTACTCTTTCCTCGTTGCTCTTGGTTGAATCCCTCATGAGTGCCACAGGGTCAACTTGTTCCTCATATCTTATCAAAATATCCTCATCAACCGTGCTTCCAAAAAGAAATTCAAGTTCTTGTAGTAATTCATCCTCGATTCGAGCAATCTCCTCAAAATCTTCCCCGATTTCATTGGGAAGTATCATCTCTCTTAGCTCAGTTTCGTGAAGAGGAATGCTTTCTCCTTCTTTTCCTCGTTCCATTCGGTAAGTTCGGTGTTAATGGAAACCACATGTGTTGTCGCAGCAACCCTTGAACTTGGAGTATGAGCGCCACATCGAAATCAAGCATGCAAATGCTCTCATTATACTTCTCTTGCTCTTCCATAATCAACTTCAGCAAGTTGAGATTCTCTTCTTCATTGGACATTTGGAAAGAATATGTTGCTCCAAGATCATCCTCCATGTCCCAAGATTGGTATCTCTCACCATATCTAGATTGGTTTCCTTGGGAAAAGTTTCCATCTGAAAATCCTCCTTGATAAGTGGATGAGCTTTCAAAACCATGGTAGCTTGTGGGGTCCCAAGCCATCCCTCTCTCTTGAATTTCTAACATAGCCTTCAATATGGAAGTTGTATCAGAATCCATGCTTTCTCCCTTGCGATTGTTCCTTGCAAAAAGAACAAACATTTGAAAGAAAGTTAGTAACCAAAGAAACAGAACAAAAGAAAGCTTAGTCTCAAGAAAATTTGAAATCCTAATAATAAATCTACTTAGTTCTCCGGCAACGGCGCCAAATTGATAGCAGGATTTTTCCACTTTCAATTAATCCCTACTACTCATGTCATTGTAGCACTTGGGGTATCGAATCCACATGGAACTAGAGATCTAAGAGACTAGGAATGCACAAAATTCCTTACGCTAAGCAAATAGAAAATATTTGGTTTTAAACAAACAACCTAGGTGAAATGAAAAGCAAACAACCAAACTAAAAAGGTAAATAACAACTTATGCATTTGAAAATAAGCAACTAAAACAAGACAAGAAACTAAGCAGTACACTAAACTAGATTAACAATGATAAACAAGTGAATCCAAGGATGAGGATTTGGACTTTGTGTGATCCTAAAACTAACCTATGATGTTCAAACAATCACAAAATGCTAATCCTGCTAATCCTACTAATCCACTCTCATGACACTAATCCCTTTGCTAATTACCTAATCAAGAACAAATTCTCATTTATGAAAAGATAATCAACAAGCATTAAGATTCAGTTCTAATATACCAATAAACACCTTAGACATTCATTCTCATGGGCTAAGCATGTAAATCTCTTGATTTAGTTGGTTAGAGTATTTCATCAAACACCTTTTGTGTGAGAAATTCCCAAAGATCTAAATCACTTTTCTCAAAGCTAATCTAGCATTAAGATCACTAAATAAGAAAGGATCTAAACATTTTAATCCCTAAACCTCTAAGATTAACTCTCTAATCACCCTAATCTACCTCATCCAAAGATTCTAAAAAAGACTACTCACTAATCATAGCTAAACCAACAAGTCCATGCCGCCTAAAGTGACTCAAAGATCAGACCATAAAAAGACTTTCCATTTGTATCGGCTGCAACATCTCGGTACAGCAAGTCGATATGGTGCCAGATGACGTTTGCTTGCTTCTTATTCTTCTCTACTTGGTCCTAAATCATCCTCCAAGCTTCAGCAAGTCTCCATATGATCCAAATCACCTGAAATAACACTCCAAATGCAAGGATATGCAAGAAAATGGAAGACCTAAAACTAAGACTTACTAACTCTAAAATGGATACAAACTGGACTATATTGATGAGCACATCATGTCCTCATCATATGGACAAATTATATGCATGAAACAATACAAATTCTACACTAAATGGATATTAAAATGGTGTAAATATGCTAACTATCAACAAGGGATTCTCTTGCGCGCTAACATGGATTTGAATCTCACTGTCTGGTGTGACTCTGATTGGGCCGGATGCCCTTTGTCACGTCGTTCGGTCACGGGCTGGTTTATTGAGTTGGGCGGTTCCCCAATTTCGTTGATAACTCACAAGCAACGAGTTGTCTCCCGCTCTTCTACGAATGCTGAATATCGGGCTATGGCGGATACTATAGGATTCGTGAACTGCTGGTTACGTTAGGTGTGGATTTTTCTGCTCCTGTGACAATCAATCTGCTATATACCTTAGTGCCAATCCTGTTTATCATCAACGAAGAAAACATGTTGAATCGGATTGTCAATTTATTTGGGACGAGATTGTTCGCGGTGTCATCAAGACTAGTCACGTCTCCACTACTCAACATCTTGCGGACATTTTTACGAAAGCACTCGGACGGAAGGAGTTTGAAGCATTCATTCGCAAGTTGGGTATTTGTGATCTACATACTCCAACTTGAGAGAGGTATTGGGAGATATAAGGATCTCTCATGTAATTGTTAATTACTTATGTATAGTTTAGTAATTAATATAGGTTTAGCGATATGTATATAAGGCTTTTCCTTAACATCTTGATCAATAAGAAAACCTTTTATACCAATCTAGGTTTCTTGATGTGATCAAGCTACAGCTACACATGCTACAATTTCGAACGGGTCCTCGTTTCCTGATTTTACACCCAACCAGTGGAAGGCTCTGACACAGATGACTTCATGGTGACTTAACAGAGGAGGTGTACATGAAATTGCCACAAAGTTTCGACATTCTCATCCAGAGAAAGTTTGTCGTCTTCACAACTCACTTTATGGCCTTAAACATGCCCCTCATTGTTTGTTTTCCAAGTTGTCTGATGCGCTTCTTAAGTTTTGATTTGTTTAGTCCTATGAAGACTATTCTCTTTCTCTTTCACACGCAAGGAATTTAGCTTCGCATTATGGTTTATGTTGACGATCTTTGTTATTACGGGTAATAAAAAGTACATGCTTACAAATTTTAAAGATTACATTGGTTGTTGCTTTCACATGAAGGACTAAGGCAAACTGAAGAACTTTCTCGGTATTGAAGTGAGCAGTGGACCCAAAGGTATCTATCTTTCTCATCGTAAATACGCTTTGGACATCATTTTAGAGAGTCGTCTTCTTGGCTCTCGCCCTTCTCTAACTCCATTAGAGCATAATCATCATTTGGCGTTGGTCCTGTTGCTTGATGATCTCACAAAGTATAGACGCTTAGTGGGCCGCCTCATTTTTCTCACTAATACTCGTCATGAATTGTCTTACACCATTCACGTTTTATCTTAGTTTATGCAAGAACCGAAGGAAGTTGATTGAGAGGCGGCTCGCTCTCACTCTTTCAATCTCTCAACATTCTCTCAATCTTTCCAAATATTCTTTAATTTTTTTATTTTACAGGTTTTAAATTTATTTAAAATCTCTTAATCTTGTTTTTCATATTTTTAATTTTTGATTTAAATACGTTTTTTTAAAATAAATCATTTATAAAAGATAAACAAATTTTGATTTTTTATTGATTTTTTTTTTCAATTTGTTGGAAACTTCTCGGAAATTAATTAATTATTTTTTAAATATATTTTCGAGAAATTTTTGACGGACTTTTTAAGTTTCTCGGTATTTTTGGTAAAATAAAAATTTCCGACGAATTTTCAAAGATATCCGATCATCAGAAAAATTCTGAGAAATATGATCGTCGGAAATCAATATGTTTCTTGTAGTGGTGCAATTTGGAAGTTTAGCCAAGAGATCCTATTCACTCACATTATTCACATCAGAGCAAGATCGAATATAAAAAAGGAAAATAATAAATTTAGTTATATGTTAGTAAATAAGGCTTATCTACGAAAAGTTTCGTCAAATTTACTTTTTATGTAACTTCCTTATTATATGACGCATATTTTTGCTTATGTGTATATTAGTTTACATCACTTTAACAAAATTGATACAAAATTATGAATTCGACATCAGTTAAATAATTGATGTGATCAATAATTTTGGTTAACAATATTTAGAAAAATGATATAAAACTTATATCAGCTAAAACTATGTAAGAAGCTTCTTTATAATTTATTCTAAATCGCTAGTTGATAAGAAAGTGAAAGAGAAAACTTGTCTAGAAGACTATAAATATTAAAACTTAAGTACCAAATATTTATATTTACTGGCCAGTAATATTAATTTTTGATATTTTGGTTTATTAGAAAAATATTGACACGTCAATTTTTTGGTTGAATAATATTATTGTTACAAATGTTAATGAAAATTAATAGTAATTTTAAATTACTAAATTAATAATAATTTTAAATTATTTTTAAAATCGGATATCATAATAATATTATTTAAAAATGATAAAATATTTAACATCAATTATAATAACAGTAGCAAAAATTAACATCATTTATAATAGAGAAAATTTGGGAAAATACCTTTAAACTGTTATGAAACTGAATGTTTCTGTCTATTAATAAATGACCAAGGGTCCATATATATAGTGGTTTACATGAAGGGAGAAAAAGAAATATTACATAAACAAGAAAGGGAAACCTTGGACAACAAGGAATAGGAAAACTCTAAGTATGTGCCGACTTAGTCTTGGTTATATTGGGCCGGTTATGGAGTCCATCACATATCGATTTATAACACTCCCCCTTGGATGACATAACCGTGCCAGATGCTAAGGATCTTTGTAATATGCTTGGGGATGTTGCCTCATTAAAACCTTACCAGGAAAACCCAGTGGGACAAAACCATGGTGAAGGAAAAAGAGTACAACACGTATTACTCCCCCTGATTTGAGCATCACTGAAGATCTCCAAGTCTTCGCATTCCAATATGATGTATGAGTTTCTTGAGTGTCGAAGTCGGCAATGCCTTGGTGTATAGATCGGCTGAATTTTCACTTGATCGGATTTGCAGAACTTGAACTTGACCGTCATTTTGTAGTTCATGCGTGAAAAAGAACTTCGGTAAAATGTGCTTCGTCCGGTCGCCTTTGATGTATCCATCCTTCAACTGAGCTATGCATGCAGCATTGTCCTCGTACATGCTGGTCGGTTCTTCTTTTCCCTTCTGTATCCCACAATCTCGTCTAATGTGTTGAATCATTGACCTCAACCAAACACATTCTCGGCTTGCCTCATGGATCGCCATATCTCCGCGTGATTGGACGATGTGGCCGTGAGTGTCTGCTTCATGGATCGCCATGAAATGGCTGTTCCACCGTGAGTGAAGACATATCCCGTCTGGGATCGACCGTTGTGCGGATCCGAAAGGTAACCTGCATCAGCAAAACCAACTAATCCTTCTTTGTTAAGGTTAGTATAAAACAGACCCATGTCTTTTGTCCCTTTCAGGTAACGAAGTATATGTTTGATCCCATTCCAGTGCCTTTTGGCTCGGATCTGATGGTCTCCTTTCTTTCTTATAACCGTGCTGACCTTAATCTCATACATACACCACGGCTATGATTTAATGATCGATTGATAGTTTGTATCATCGAAAACCAATTAACCTTTCTTTGGACAGGTTTAATATTTATATGGACTGATTTAGATTGTTCTTATAGAACTTATTTACCAAGTATTACTTGGTCTATACTATATGCAGCTGCTTTATTTTCAGTCCATAAACAGCTTAGGAACAATGCTGTTCTTGAGAACTTCTTTTCTCATCTTTCTGGTACCTTTATTTATCATTTATCCAGTGATTCATATGCTGCTTACTATATCAATCTGATTTCTTTCTTATGTGTCCAGACATCATAAATTTTCGAGTTTGTAGGAGCACCCACCACATTTGGAGTATATCTCCTTATAATTTGTTCCTTAGTCTCTGTGGGTATCCTTGTGTAACCAAGCTATTCTGAAATGCTTGTAAAACATGAACACTTTAGATCATGTGGTCTCACGATTTTCTTTCCTTCACAGGACTTATTTATCCACTGGTTTAATCGTCTGATGGCGCTTTCTTATGTGGCCAATACGCCTATCACTTTCATAATCCCACGTTTCCTTTTATCTTATGAATGCATTCTTATTCGTGGGTTCTGATCCTCGCTTGTTTCTTTATTGTTCAAGTGATACTATCTTGTATGCGCTCTCTTATACATTTTGGTGTTAACAATCTTATGTAGTTCCTATTTTGATCCAGACATGATTTGATCGATCTGAGATTTTATTATCCAGGACCTTTATTACCTTGCAGCTTGGCGTCCCAAGCTACATGGTTTGGTACCTTAGATGTTCAGCTGGCGAGCCTTATATCTCTATGTCTGGAATGGTTTCCTTAATAAACTCGGATTTGTATTATGCACCCTTTTTCTTTCCGAGGTTTCTTATCTTATGGAACTCATTGGTCTATCTTGTATAGACTTCGTAGCAACTTGATTGTGTCTCTAAGACATCAATTTCGTGGTGCTTAAGCTTATATGACTTAGTCATTTCTTTCCTTCGGGTCAATGTGTCTGGCATCTGATTCTGCTAGCTTTATATGATCTTTGTATTTGGACGTCTTTAAATCTTTTCTAGTCCGAGGATCTTGCCAATACAATGATGGTTGATACCATTCCTTTATTTATCAGCTTATTACATTTCTCCTTCTAATGTTGGATATTCGGATTCATTAAAC
Source organism: Alliaria petiolata (assembly GCA_020283515.1). Classification (NCBI taxonomy): domain Eukaryota; kingdom Viridiplantae; phylum Streptophyta; class Magnoliopsida; order Brassicales; family Brassicaceae; genus Alliaria; species Alliaria petiolata. The sequence goes on from JAHZTW010000004.1 coordinate 52,014,209, forward strand.
TCATGTAATCCGTGTTCCTTGGCCACTAAATAGATCACCCATATTTGGCTCAAGGTTTCTTTAAAATTTGTAGGAGAAACATTTCTTATCCAACATATATATATTCCCAATCTCCTTATGAGGTTCCATCTTAGACGGCACATATGTATGTGGTGGTTTTATTCAAAATCTCTTAAGATGGTATATGTCTGGCTCATGACCCGTATTCAATCTGAGATGGGAATATCTATGCTCACTTATATGGCCTGATGCATATTAATCTTATATACATGTAAAGCTTGTGATGTCTCCAAGCTGATAGACTTTAGGGTCTAAACCTTATAGGTAATGACCTTTGTTTATAAAATTCGGCCGAGTCTTATTATGATCATCGAATTTGTAGTATAGTCATGGACCACGGTTTTGTCCTCACTCCCCCTCATGAATATACTATAATTTCGTGATGCTGGAGACAATAAATGTGATGAGTTTCCCTTGTGCACAAGTAACACAACGTGAGACTCTATGGGATAACTCTTTGTGCTGTTTTCATGATCAATCTTTGCATCAAGTTTTGGACTTGGATGGCTAGTCCAGTCATGCCATATAGTGTAAATTTCGTGGGGTATACCAATTGTGGTTACCATGGCTTTTGCCTCTATCATACTGATCTTTGGCATAGTCTAGATCAGTAGAGTATAGTCTCGACCATTTTCTTTTAATGCCTTAGGCGATCTTAAGGAACTTTCATTTCCTTTTTGCCCATTGTTACTATTTGGAAACCATTCTTATAACTCAATGGGCTTTGTATGGGTGAAAAATTCATGCTCTTTAGGCAATGCCTTTTTGGTCGAGATTTTATACTTGCACTTTTGAACTCATATTGTCGTTTATATGAGCAATAAAGCATTCATATTATCAAGCAAGAATCAAACAAGATAATAGCAATAAACTCAAAGTAGTTCTAAAAAAAATCAAAGCAAAACATGAAAGCAACAAAATAAAATTTTAATGCCTATTTTAAACAATCGGATGTCTCCATGAGATCATCTTTTTCGTAATCCGTAGGATCATCTTGTCCATGATCAAAGTCTCCTTCTTTATCATGCTGGATCATGTTGGCCTCAGGATTCTTCCCTTTAACACTTTTTTGATAAAGTTCCACAAGGTGTTTGGGAGTCCTACATGTCTTGGCCCAATGATTATCCATCCCACATCTATGGCAAACTGATTTGGTCGGGTCGGACTGATGTCCAGAGTAGTTTCCGTGGCCACACCCATGGCCACGGCCTCGACCGCGGTTAGAATCACTTTGATATCTGCGGCCATTTCCTCGACCATAGGGGTGGTAACTATTACGGCCACGCCCTTGCCTCTTTCCACGTCCACGGCCATTATCTTTTTGGTATCTTTGGACGTGGTTTGCCTCAGTCTCTTTCTTTGTCTCTTCGGCCACATGGGGGGCTTCAGGAAGTGGGGTTGATCCATGAGGTCTCATTTCGCTGTTTCTCATCAGCAATTCATTGTTTTGCTCCGCGAGCAATAAACATGAGATCAGACTTGCATAAGTCGTGAAGCCTTTCTCACGATATTGTTGTTGTAACAACACATTGCTTGAGTGGAAGGTTTAGAAGGTCTTTTCAAGCATATCCTTCTCTGTCACAATCTCGCCACATAGCTTCAATTTTGAAACTATCTTAAACAGGGCCGAGTTGTATTCATCCACGGACTTGAAGTACATAAGCTGTCTCTTATACACATCTAGATGTGTATAAGAGACAGATTCTTCTCTGTCACAATCTCGCCACATAGCTTCAATTTTGAAACTATCTTAAACAGGGCCGAGTTGTATTCATCCACGGACTTAAAGTCCAGGAGCCTTAAGTTAAGCCAATCATATTTGGCCTTAGGCAGTATAACCATCTTCTGATGATCATATCTTGCCTTTAATTCCTTCCAGAGATCCAGAGGATCCTCAAGTGTCAAGTACTGATCTTTGAGACTCTCAACAAGATGATGGCGTATAATCATAATCGCCTTGTATTTATTTTGCTCGGATTCATTATTTGCATCATTAATGCATTCACCGAGCCCTTTTGATTTCAGCATGATCTTTGCATCTAAAGCCCATTGTAAGTAATTATCTCCTGAGAGATTAAGGGCTGCGAAGTCCAAATTGTTGACTTTCGACATCTGAAATCAAGCATCGGTTTTTCTCTTAGGATTTTAGGGTTTCTTTCAACCGATTTTATTTTATATATTTATCATGTGATTTTAATTCAAGCAAGTTTCCAATTTTAATCCTAACATGCAATTCTAGGTGATAAAAGAAAAAAGGAAAAACCAAATTCAAAATAAGGCAATTTCCAAATTGCGATTTCTATGTGGTCATACAAAAAGGAAAATTTCCAAATTCAATCCTAGCAAGTAATATCTATGATTTTCGATTTTGGCCAACAAAATTTTAATGGTCCGATTTTATTTTGCAATTCCAAGTTCAATAAGCGATTTGAATGTTTAAAAACAATCCATGCGATTTCAATCAAGTTCATCAAGCAATCCGAGTTTTATGGTTTGATACATGCTTAAGTCCAGTTTCGATTTTGAGTTTTAATGAGGTCAAACAAGTTTAAACACACAAACCGATTTTAGGTCTTGTCTTTAGCTTAGATTCAAGTTCAAGTATGAGTTTTAACAAGACCAAACAAGTTTATATGAGAAATCGATTTTAGGGTTTAGGTTCATTAAGGTCCAATTCGATTTTCTTTGTTCTTAGTTTAGGGTTTTACCTTGATCTCCTTTTGGGCTTGAACTGGTATGGACCGGGAGCTAAAGACCTCGGAAAACTCTAGCTTGGATCGGAAAAACGGACGGCGGCGGTCGGCGGCTAACGGCGGCGGACGGCGGTCAGACTTTAGGGTTAGTGCTCGGCGGCTAGGGTTTCTCCAGAGCAAGCTCGTACTGATAACGTGTTATGAAACTGAATGTTTCTGTCTATTAATGAATGACCAAGGGTCCATATATATAGTGGTTTACATGAAGGGAGAAAAGGAAATATTACATAAACAAGAAAGGAAAACCTTGGACAACAAGGAATAGAAAAACTCTAAGTATGGGCCGACTTAGTCTTGATTATATTGGGCCGGTTATAGAGTCCATCACATATCAATTTATAACAAAAACAAGATTTTAATTTGAAAACTACACCACTCTTAAATTTTTTTAAAAATTATATTTAAATATATGTAAAATTACTAAATTAACCTTATTATGAGTTTATATAAATACAAAACAAATATTTTAAAACTGAATGATATCTAATTTGAATTTATTTTATTTATAAATTAAAACTAAATATATTCTATTAAGATATTTTGTTATTATTTTTGGCAAACCCAGAAAAAAAACCAAAACCCTACGATATCATCGTCTTCTACATATTCTGCTGCAATCATTTTTTTCTCTGCTCTTCACCGCCATCTTTTTAGTTTAACATTCCGATTCATCTCTTCAATCCTTGCAATTCCTCTTTTCTAATTTCGTTCTGCTCGTCTGATTAAAAAGTTTATCAATAGAGATATTGTCTTCTACACCTCGTCTTCTACACCGAGGTATATTCCAATTTCTCTTTAATCATTGCAAAAGATTTACGATATCGTCTTGTACACCAACATCTGGATCTGATTGAAAACACTATCTATTTGATTGCTTCTTTGTATATGCTTACACCAATGTATTTGATCTGATTAAAATTATCGGAGATTTGGTTCTCCTCCAATTAATTACCAATTCTCTTAAGACTTCTTAATTATTATATGAACATTGCTTCATTGTTGCCATATCCTGATTATTCTTATATTCTGAAATTGGTTTTTTATATTTTGTATGAAGAAAAATGTTGTGTATCGCTGGAGTTTTTGGAGGATGGAAGATCAATCAGAATTCATGGAAGTTCGTGGTGGATACAAAAAAAGGAGGTAAATTATTCGTCATTAAGGAAGGTCTGAAGTTTGATGATATGGTTCACATGGTTCATGAAGATTTTGGTATAAATAGGTTGGTTCATGAGGTAGAACTTAGCTATGTGTTGCCTGAAACAATGCTGAGAGACATGCCCAAGGATACTCCTCCTGTCTTTGTGACTAATGATAGGCAATTGGATACTTTGTGTGAAATGTGTAAATTTATGTCAGTTCGTCTTTGCATCTCAGTCAAAATTGCAAACCTGTATTACGAAGATGAAGCTTTAAATTCTTATGAGATTGCTTTGGTTTATCGAAAATGCAAGGAGAATAGGACTGGGAATTCATCTGAGAATATTGATAGAGAAGATAATGATGATGAAACAGAAGTTGAAGTTTCTAATTTTCATGATAGAAAGGTCATTAAAAAGGGCCAATGGTTCAAGAACAAAGCAGAGCTGTCTTGGAGTATACGAATGCTTTCGATTGAACGCAAATTCAGAATTAGTGTTAGCAAGTCAGACACCAAGTTGTTAGTTGTCAAGTGTGTAGACAAAAGCTGCAAATGGATGGTTCGAGCTACTTAGAATAATCCGTCATGTGATTATTTCTGGGTAACAAAGTACATCGACAAGCATACATGTTTTTCTAGAAGCATTGGTGGACCGAAAGCTTCTTCCAAAGTAATTGGTAAGCTTATTTTGGAAAATTTTGGAAATGCTGGTCTAAATATGAAACCAGACCTGATCATTATAGCTATGAAGAAACGATATGGTCTTGATTCAAAATATTGGAAGATATGGAAATCTAGAGAACATGCTCGTGAGGAGCTAATGGGTTCTCCAGAAAGTAGTTATTCTCAACTCCCAGTATACATCCACAAGATTAAGAAGGCTAATCCTGGCACAATAGCATGTCTCGAGGTTGATGATCATCAAAGATTTAAGTACTTGTTTATTTCGTTTGCTGCTTCTGCCAAAGGTTACGAATTCATGAGAAAGGTTGTTGTAGTTGATGGGACCTTCTTGAAAGGGAAATATAAGGGCGTTTTGCTAGTTGCAACGGCTAAGGATGGCGATTCTCATGTTTATCCTCTTGCATTTGGAATAGTAGATTCTGAGAATGATGCATCGTGGGAGTGGTTTTTCACCAAGCTGAAGTCTGTTGTAGCAGATGATCCTAGATTAGTAATGATATCTGATAGATATTTATCCATTGCTAAAGGAGTTGAAAAGGTGTACCCATTGGCTCATCGTGGAATTTGCACTTATCATCTACTAAAGAATGTCATTAGTAAGTCTGGAGGAAAAAAGATTTCTCGATTGGTCAAGACAGGCTCAAAAGCTTATACAGCCGCAGGATTCAATGTGATTTTTACTGAAATCCGTCGTCAGAGTCAGGAGCTGAGCGTTTATTTGGAGGAAGTAAATGTGCAACTGTGATCACGTGCTTATTTTCGAGGAGACAAGTATGACATTATTACAAGCAACTCGGCAGAATCAATAAATTCAGTCTTCAAAAAACCCCGTGAGCAACCCATTCTGCCATTGATTGAAGCAATAAGAAATAAACTCACGCGATGGTTTTTTGATCGTCGAGAAAGTGCTAAGAAACTTACTTCCTCTCTTACACCTAAAGTTGAAAAGAAGGTCAATAAAAGGAGTGATTTGTCATCTACGTTTGATGTGCAACCTATAAATCAGAATGAGTTTCAGGTTAGTGATGGGTCACAGAATTATTTGGTTGATACAGAACGGATGACTTGCACATGTCATGTGTTTAATATTGTTAAGATCCCTTGTGAGCATGCTGCTAAGGCTGCATCGAGTCAAGGCGTAGATCCTGGGTCATTAGTAATGGAACCCTTAGATGGATTATGCTCTTTGTTGGTGCGTCGGATAGATTGGATAGATGGATAGTTGGTGGATCGAATGAGACCGTCAAGAGATGCGGAAGTCTCTTGGTATTCTCCACTCCACGGAACCGAGGAAGTAACCCTTAACCACGGATCTTAGGAGGTTTGCTGCTTTTGGAAGTAACCCTTGCCAAACTCAACGAAATGTTCAAGATGAACAAAGAGATTTCTCTCAAGAAGAAGATGATAAAAACTTGGATATCTTATTATAATGAATTCTTACAATACTTATAGAATTCTTAACACAGAAAAAGAAAAGAGAAATTAAGTTTGTGGATTTCCTAAACATAGAAAATGAAAACAAAGACTAGAAATAATTCCTTGGTCAAAGACCTTGAATTCACGCCCAATACTAGGAATGACTCCTCGGCTGCTTTTGCTTCCCAACCAGAAGTTTGCTGTGTATTTGAGAAGTCTGCTGTGTATTTCAGAAGTCTGCCGAACTAATCATAAGTCTGCCTTGTACCGGATGGAACAAACATAAGCATTCTCCGCCATAATGTAATCAGCTTGCTCAAGCTGAGTTATCTCACGTTCGATCTCTTCCTTCAATCCTTTAGCTCGAATAGAAAGCTTTTGACCGGAAGAAAAGTCGAATGGGTCGGTACTCGGATGCTTGACTTGGACAATCTGATTTCTAGAACTGACTCGAGTTGGTCGAAAGACTCGGTCATCAGAACGGAGCTCCCTTTGTATATTATTCCTGGATAGTGTTGGATCAAAGCGGAACACGGCTGTGTCGGACTGAACACGATCGCATCCAATGCTGGTTTCTCCTCGATGAACCTCACTCGTACCGTCCATGACCTGCTCTGGTACATGCTGCTCGTCATCATCCGAACCATCCGTGGATGTTTGGCCTAGTGTTCTGCCACAGAATCTATCAATTAGTACATCCTTACTACTCAAAGACTCACTTGTATACTGCATATTCAGGGAGTATTAGACCCGTTGATGAGCTTTTGGAAATGAGTGAAATACCTTATGATATTGTTCGTCAGATATGTCTACCTCCAGATGTTCGAAGAAAGCCAGGAAGACCCGTAAAAAGAAGATATCAAGGTTTTGGAGAACAAGATATGAAGAAAAAACGAAAACAAGTTTGCTCAAGATGTCATCGTTCCGGACAAAATCGTGCAAGATGTGACTTTGGAATATGATATTTTCTTTTGTTTTAATTTTCTGGTGGACACAATTGTTGAACTTTGATTTGGAATTTGATGTTTTTATTTGTTTTAAACTTCTGGCTTTTCTTTGATTCTAATGACAATAGTCTGCAGATTTGGTGGGATGAGTTTCACATGTAGATCATCAGAAACAAAATGAAGAAAAATCCTTAAAAGAACCACAAGGCAAATCCAACGTTAGAAAAATACAACTAAACCGAAAGAAAAAAAAATAAAGAGAAAGAGTATGTTCCTAATCTCAAAACCAAAATCAAAGTTAATGCATCTAAAAATCCTAAAGAGTATGTTTGGCTTCCCCAAATATATCTGTTGCAAAATTTTTCCGGATATCCTCGATGTTTTCATCACATAGTCGTCCACCACTCATATATATTTCTAATGCAAGACATTCGATATACTTCATAGCGTATACCCCACAATCACCGGTTTGTTTGTTCTGTGGAATTCTGAAACACCTTGTAACTGTGTATTCATCGACACTTAACGCATATTGGTCAGCTGGGGAAGCCAATTATTTGATTAGATACGGAAGCATCTGGGCATATGGCTTCACAAACTCCGTTATCTCGTCATCGATTGGGAGCGAAGTGATGCTGTCGTACACTTCAATGTGTTGGTTAAGAAACGATATAGCCAAAGCAATCCAATGAACATTTTTAATGTTCAACACAACATACGCATCATCCACATCAACTCCAAGCCTCTTATTTGTTCTTTCACACTTTGGTAAAACACCATTAAAGTAATCGATGAACTCATAGCTCCAATCAAAGTTTCTCGGGTTCTCTGAAAACTTTTGGTAGCTCTCTGATATCACCTTTGTAAATGGCACTTCCAAAAATGCCAATCTTTGACTACGTAAGGGACATGAGACTTTTGCTAAAAAATTTCTCATTAGAGACATGCCAACGTCAATATGCTGCATCAAACAAATATAAATTAGTTTATGTACATTAAATATTTATGCTTGAATGTTTAAAGTTGATACTTACATCTTCACTTAACCAAAATTATGGCTCAAGAAGCTCGGCAAAAAAACTGTTTGTCTGCATTAATGGTGCCCAAGTTCACCGCTATAACTCTGTATCAATCAATACATGTGGTTAAATGAAAACTGATAAGAAAACAATAATTAAATGAGTTTTTTTTATGAAAATACAAACCTGTCTATCTTCATCCATGACTTTAGCCATTCAGCATTACTCTCATTTGCTTTTGCAAACGGATCTTATATATTCGGTTTCACAGCCTTCTTATTTCTTCCCATTTTTTTAGTCATGTCTACTTTTTTCTATCTTCCTTTTGTTACTCTCCTTTGCTGGAGTTACGGTCAAAATTTTGACAGAAGAATCTGTATCCGTAGAAATCACTGTATCGAAACTGGCATTCAAATCTTTTATTGTTGTCTGAAAAAAAAATCACTCACCCTCAATTCACAATAAACAACATGTAACGATATAAAGAAGGATAAATAAATGACCAAATCATAAAGATGGACACCATTTACCTTATCCGTGGTGTTTAAACGCTTTACTCTTTCCATATTGGTGGCTTTTTGTAAAGTCTTGATGTTTACATCAAGTACTTTTAGCCTAGCTTTCACGTCGAAAAGCTCTGAACTAAGCTTTGTAAATCCCTTCTTAATTCCTTCTTCCAGTTCTGTCATCCACGCCTGAAAATATTCTTTTGATAACACTTCAACGCATGCGATAACACTATTCTTCTTTGATTTCAGATTGTCATGCGTTTGATCTCCTTGTGCCTTTCGTTTTCCATTACTTTCGTTGTTGTATTCCATCTCTATCAAAACATATGAACAATAAAATCAAACTTTTATCTAAGTGTGAATCTTAAATTAATCATCTATTACCAGAAAAGAAAAAAGAATCCATGAATCATCTATACAATACAATCTTCTAAAACCAGTTATTTTTTGGATCAATCAATTAGAAACAAATATTGACTATTAAGTTTTCTAATTTTTTTAGTTAAGAACATCTCCATCGATTACACAAAATCAGAATTATACTAAACAGTAATTCAAACGTTCGTAGATCAAAAGCCTGACTAAATGAAAAAACTAAATTGAAAAACAGAAAATTAAAGATCAAAGAGAGAATACAAGAAGTTTAAAGGAGGCTCTGTTTTTTGTAAAGTTCTGTTTATGGCGATGATGTTTTAATTTTTTACGTGTTTGCTTTATATAAACATTAATAAAATTTAAAAAAATCTAATTTTTATTTATAAAGATAATTCTCAAAAACTAAGATTTATCTAATTAAAAAATTATCTTTATCTTCAATTATAACCATAATAATTATAATTTTGATTTTTATTTTTATTTAAATATCTTCTAATTAAAATCTGGTCAAAATAGTCTTTTTACATATCATTAAGTGTAGTTATCAAAAAAAATAAAAAAAGCAGTGTATTTTTCAAATTTCAAATCTTATTTAGGGTATTTTGCCAATTCACCCTTTATAACATATGATGCAAAAATTAACATTTAAATGATGCAAAAATTAACATCATGTAAGTACGTAACCGACACAAATTAACATCAATTACAATAAACAATAAAAATATTTATAACTTCATGTAAATTATTTGCATCACCACTTTCAAATTTATTATTTTTATAAGTGATATAAAATTTGTTTGCATCAATTATAAGTAACATAAATATATAAAATATATGATGTAAAACACTGCTTTGTAGTGTGCAATGACTTTAGTCGAATGCAACCAAACATATACAGTAAAACTTCTATAAATTAAAATATTAGCACTTCAAGATTTTGTTATCTTATAAAGTTATTAATTTATCTATAAATTAATGATTTATTATTTTATCGATAAATTAAATATTATTAATTTATACAGATATTTCCGGTTCAAACTTTTAATATTCATCAATAAACAATAAAAAACTATTTTCGAAATTATAAATTCATTTTAAAAATATCATATCAAAGTCTTTAAAGATAAATCAACAATGTTTATAAACTTAAAACAATAATTTAATCATATTTTACTATATTACCTTAGTTATATATGTAGATATATATGCTTAGATCTATAATTATTAATTTAACTTATTATTGGGATCATATATTTACATAAGAATTTAAAACAAAATTATTGCCTTATTATCTTATCGAATTTTGCTAATTTTTTTACCATAGCTCGACTCGGGACAAGTAAAATTTATTAATTTATAGTGATTATTAATTTATCGAATATTATACTTTGTTTTCTACTGGCATAAAGCAAAAGTATGTTTTGTCCTTATTTGTAGAAGTTGGAGATAAGGACGAGTTTATAGGCGTGAACTCGTTAAATTTGCTTGTGTGCTCCCTTTTAATTTATGCATAAACTCGGTTTACTTCTTGCTCTGTTCTCTTCTTGTCTCAGTAACATCTCACGCTTGGTTTTGTGGTGGTTCGAGTTGGTAAAGGGGTAGCCTTTAGGCCGTAGAATCATAACGTCTATAAAGATTTGAATCTTACCTAAGAACAATTTGCAATTCATTCATCTCCATTCTTTGACCCAGACGACCCCTATCGCGTCAAGGCTATACAGCGACGAAATCAGACAAACAATAACCCAACGACGTCTATGCTCTCTCTCTCGCTGTGTTTCTTCTCTGTCGGGATGAAGAAGAAAGACAAAACCTTATTTTGACTTTGGTAACAATTTGTATGCCGGGTCGGTTATGCATTTGGTTAAATAATTAAATGGGCAATCACAATTTTCTAACCGCGGTCATGATTTAAAGATTTTAACATCACAGGTGGAATCGGGCAGGAAAAATAATTTGGAGTAGGTCGACGATTAAATGTCATTGTGTAGAGAGAAAAATCAAAAGCTTAAGAGTTTGGTGGAAATTAGACATAAGCTGTACTATATGGGAGTTTTAAGCAGTCAACCCTTATCTTGATAGAGAACTTTTGTCCAGGCGGATATTCTACTGTTCAACAGAACAGAGCCCTGTATCCACCAAACCCCTCCCAGGTTCATACACACATCTCTATGTTATTGTTCTCTGACAAATCCAAACATTTTGGATCGATTTTATTATTAATATAAGATTTTGGTTATGATTGGTAACATAAGTTGAATTATACTATATGCTATAGTTTAATGTAACTTGCTATAAAAATTACGTGGTAGAAACTTTAATTTTATGCAATGATTTTACTGTACATCTGTATATGAGTTAATATTCTTGTTAAAATAAGTGACTGGTGACTTTTATACGATATAAATTGCATATTACAGGTAAGATGGTAATAAAATTAAATTAGCAATGTACACTCCAAAACATATTTGTTTTTCTTATATAAGTAGATATATAAAGTTAATAATTGATCAAAAATGTTTTTATTAAGTAAAAGAAAAAATGAGATCATAAACTGTTAAAGGAATATGTATTTGACAATTAAAATTAACCAAAAATATCAATATAATATAAAATATATCATTTAGTTTAAGAATTAGTGAGAATATATAATTATTAAAACTGAAATTAACAAAAATAAGCAAAATATAAGTAAAAAATAAGCAAAAAATAAACAAAAAATAAGTAAAATATAAGCAAAAGATAAGCAAAGAAAAACTATTAGAAAAAAATAGTAACTCAAAGTCTAATTCATCACATTTTCTTGATTTTGGAATTTGAGTTAGTTCACTATTTTACAAAAAACATAATTCAAAATTGTTAATTGGCCAGAACTCATTCTAACTCAAACATGAACTCAAATTTTTTAGTTTGGTTCATGACTGATAATATTTTCGAATTATCATGAACTAGTTATATGTTTAATTAAAAACTAAATCAGTGATAACTCTATCACCGATTAGAGCCTTTCTATACATTTTATTAAAAATTGGTCAATACATTTTTGTCTTTTAGACTATATGCAATTACTTTAGTCCAACGCAACCAAACATAGAATAACATTTAACAATACTAGTGTTTAACAACAATATACGCAGCAAGCCCGCTAGAAGAGAATACACTTGATATATCATGGTTTTTACCCGTTTTTAAGCCATGATATAAGTCTTTTTTATAGAGTCTTTTGCTAATTTTGGAGTCTTTTTAGAGTCTTTACATGATGAAGAGCATTTGGAGCTAAATGGGAGAATCTGGAGCATTTTGGAGCACTTTGAAGAAGCAGCCGAAGTGATGAAGTCAAGAGGCTGGAATTCACGAGCTGAGTGTCGATCGACACCAAGGGTAGACGGCGAAGCTTGACGGTTTCCAATCAGGAAAAGGAAAGAAGAGCAAGTTCTGAAGAATTACAAATCTACCCCTGGACGAAAAATCCCCTTCTATAAATAGTTTTCAGGCATTGTTTAGCCAATTACATTATCATTATTTTCTGCTTTTGAGACTTAGAGAGAGATTGATCCTGAGCTTTTGGGGAGACAATTCTAACTCATCTGAGCCAGATTTCGAACCCCTGTATCATTCTCTATTCTTTTATGCAATATTATTCAGCCATGTTTTGTGTTTGCATTATTATGTCTGAGTAGTTTGCTTGTTAGGTTAGGGTAATTTAGGGTTTGATGAAGAGTTTATAGAATCACTAGAATTATTAGGGAAATCAATTGGATCTTCACCTAGATTTGTGCTTAACTTGATTCTCTGAATTGATCACTTAGAAATCAAACCTTAGGTTGTTTAATAGATGCGAGAGCATTATTAATAACTTGAACTAATCTTAGGTGAGCAAATTATCTATTCGCAAAGAGATTTGGTCTAGGTAATTTGTGAACAAATCGAACCTGTTCTTATTGCTTGCCTTGATTGTTTAAATTCGCAAAGAGATTTGGAATTTAGGGATTTAGGCATAGATAACTTCTGCAACGAGAGTTGATTGGTTTTACCTTAGAGTTTCGAGTTCTAGACGGTTCTTAATAAATCCCTAATAAACTTAGATTCTGCATTCTTGGATTCAAACCTGATAATTATCCTTGCCTAGCGCCTCGTCTCCTGAACTTTAATCCATCTAATTCCGATTTATTACTTGCTTTAATTGCTTAGTTTTCAATTTCATTATTCGACCTAGCATAATCTAAACCTAGAAACCATAAGTGTAGCTTTAACTTCCCTGAGGATTCGATACCCCTTATACTTCAACTGCATTGCTGTGCACTTGCAGTAGTTGATTATTTGGGTAAAACTAGACCCCTATCAAGTTTTTGGCGCCGTTGCCGGGGAAGCTAATAGCTACCTAACGGGATCTAGTATTAGGATTCTGTCTAGGTTTTTGTTTTATTTTTGTTACTGATTTAGTTCTCTATCTTTTGTTTCAGGTGCATGCCCAGTACCAGGAGCAACAAGGAAGAAGAACTAGTCACTTTGAACCAGGAAATCAACCGTCTCGAACGTACGAACCGCAAGTCTGCACGAGCATCGATCGACACACCAGGCGTCGATCGACACCGTTCTGCACCAGCATCGATCGACACACCTAGTATCGATCGACACCTTGCGCAGATAGAGATGGCTGAACCTGTAATCATGATACGCAACGAGGATGGCGACTTTGTTGACCTGCAGGGCAACAGAAGGAACGCCCAAGGACAGAGACTTGATGAGGCTGGCGCCATCATCGTCGAAGCTGCAGAAGCTGGACGTGGAAGAACACTAGGCGAGTACAACCGCCCAGACCAGTTCTATGCCAATAGAGCTGCGATCCGTCCTCCTGCATTCCAGAGGAATGACTTTGAGCTGAAGCCCGCTTATTACACTTTAGTGGCTCAGCATCTCTTTCATGGTCTTCCCAGTGAGCACCCTATGGACCATATTGAAAGATTCGAGGACCTCGCATCAAGCATCAAGGCCAATGGAGTGACCTACGACTACATTTTCTGCAAGCTCTTTCCTTACTCACTTGCAGGCGATGCGTCTTACTGGCTGAAGCAGCTTGATCCAGGATCCTTGAACACTTGGGAAGAAACAAAGAATGCATTCTTATGCAATTTCTTTGATGATGCAAGATCCGAGGAGCTGCGGATGAAGATCACTACATTCTCCCAAGGACCTGCTGAAGCATTCAAGGCTTCATGGGTGCGATTCAAGGCCTATCAGAGGGACTGTCCACATCACGGTTTTAGCAAACCACAGCTTATCGGTATCTTTTACCGAGGGATTGATTGGAGGTACCAGATGGCCTTGGACGCTGCAAGCAATGGCAACTTCAACACAAGGATTCCGGAAGATGCGATAGAGCTTATTGACAATTTGGCTTCTAGTAACAACACCAAAAACGCAGACTTCGAGAGAAGACAAAGCGCAGGAAGAGCTGGAGGAAACCAAATCGCTGAAGTCAATAGGAAGCTGGACAACGTACACAATCTCTTGGTGGGGAAGAAGCAAGACCATTTTGCCAATGAGGTGGAGTCATTCGAACCAGAGCCAGACTGTGAAGAAGAAGACGTGAATTACATCAACGGAGGAGGATTTCAGGGCCAGCGCTATGGGAACCAGCAGGGAAACAGGAACTTCACTGGGAATTATCAGAAGAGTTCCTTCACAGGAAATCAAAACTCTTCTGGTTACACGCCGAAACCCCATTTCAGAACAGCAACTACACTAGGAGCTATGGAAATTCTTCATACCAGAAGCCTCCTCCTCAAGACAACAAAATGGAGGCCATGCTTGAGCAGATATTGGAAGGACAGCAGAAGATGACAGTGAGCTTCAATGGCAAGATTGATGCACTGTATGAGGACCTGAATGGGAAGATTACCAACATACATTCTCACATGAAGAAACTGGATATTCAGGTTGCTCAAACCGCAGAAACTGTTAACAGGCAAGAGGGATTCCTTCCAGGGAAGACGGATACCAATCCCAAATGCCACTTGAATGCCATTGAGCTGAGGAGTGGCAAGACCCTTCAAACCGTGCAGAAAAGAGGGCTCATCACTGCAGAATTCGAGGAGCTTGAAGACACAAAAGATGCTGCAGAGCAGAGTGTCGATCGACACCACCTGTGTCGATCGACACCCGAGGAGATGAACGACGAATCAGAGAAACGCGACGCGAAGGATTCGACTCCAGAGACCAGTGTCGATCGACACCAGGAGGGTATCGATCGACACTCTACACGGACTGAAGCTGATCGAACTAAAACCAAGACTGTTTCTGAAGAAAAAGTTTACAAGCCAAGGATCCCTTTCCCACTGATCACAAAGAAGTCCAAGAAGGAGCTGCTAGAAGCTAGATGCAAGGCTATCATGGATAGACTAGTGGTAGAAATCCCCTTGATGGATGCCATTGATGGATGCCATTAGAACTACTCCAATGATTAAAAGATATTTGAAGTGGATGATGACCAACAACATTGACATGGAGGAAGGAGTAATGATGATATCAGAGCAAGTCAGTGCTGTCATTCAGAACAGGCTACCAGAAAAGCTCTCCGATCCAGGGAGCTTTGTTCTTGATTGCTCCATTTTCTCAGACAAGTTTGGGAGATCTCTATGCGATTTAGGCTCAAGCGTCAACTTGATGCCTCTTTCGGTTGCTCTCAGGATGGATATGACAGATTTCAAGGCCACTAGAATCTCTTTAGTCCTCGCGATCGATCCATCAGGATCCCTGAAGGTGTCTTGGAAGATGTTCCTATCAGAGTTGGAGATTGTCTAATACCCACAGACTTTGTGGTATTAGCCTATGATGAGGAACCCAAAAACCCTCTCATACTTGGTAGACCATTCTTGGCTACAGCTGGAGCCATCATTGACGTGAGGAAGGGAAGAATCGCACTGAACATTGGCGACTTGGTGATGAATTTTGACATGGAGAAGCTGATGAAGAGACCCACAATTGATGGACAAACCTTCTATGTTGATACACTCACCAACCTTGCTGAAGAGATTTTCAAGGAGGACCATCCTGCAGACCCTTTGGAACGTGCTCTGACCACTTCTACAAAGGACATTGAAGACCTTGACGAAGCTGCTACTACCTACACCAAGATGCTCGACGCAAGTGAGCATGTTATGCAACTTATCGCACAGGAAGATCTGTGTCGATCGACACCATGCGACATCAAGCACAGATTCGAAGCTTGGCGATTGGAGCGAGATCAAAGCACCTAAAGTTGAGCTCAAACAGCTCCCTGCCGGGCTAAGGTACGCATTTCTTGGTCCCAATTCGACCTATCCTGTTATAGTAAATGCTTCCTTAAACAACGCAGAACTCACTTTATTGCTAAGCAAGCTGTGCAAGTTTCGCAAAGCTCTTGGCTATTCTCTTGATGATATTTCAGGGATCTTACCAGACTTATGCATGCATCGGATTCACCTTGAGGATGAGGCAAAGTCATCAATTGAACACCAAAGGAGACTGAATCCGAACCTGAAGGAAGTTGTCAAGAAGGAGATCATGAAGCTGTTGGACGCAGGGATCATCTATCCCATCTCAGATAGTGCTTGCGTCAGCCCTGTTCACGTGGTCCCTAAGAAAGGAGGAGTCGCCGTGGTGAAGAATGAGAAGAACGAGCTGATTCCTACAAGGACTGTGACTGGTCACAGGATGTGCATAGACTACCGGAAGCTGAATTCCGCGACCAGAAAGGATCACTTTCCTTTGCCTTTCATTGATCAGATGCTGGAAAGATTGGCGAATCATCCCTACTACTGCTTCCTTGATGGCTATTTAGGATTCTTCCAGATCCCCATCCATCCAGATGATCAGGAGAAGACCACGTTTACCTGTCCTTATGGTACTTTTGCATACCGCAGAATGCCATTTGGACTTTGTAATGCTCCTGCAACTTTCCAGAGGTGTATGATGTCTATCTTCACAGACATGATTGAGAAGTTTATGGAGGTCTTTATGGATGACTTTTCAGTTTATGGGTCATCTTTTAAAGACTGCTTGGAGAACTTATGCGCAGTACTACAGAGATGTGAGGAGAAACACTTAGTCTTGAACTGGGAAAAGTGTCACTTCATGGTCATAGATGGGATTGTACTTGGCCATCGAGTTTCAGCAGAAGTAATCGCATTAGACCGCGCCAAGATTGAAGTCATGACCACTTTGCAAGCACCTGATTCTGTGAAGTCTGTGAGAAGTTTTCTGGGTCACGCTGGGTTCTACAGAAGATTTATCAAGGATTTCAGCAAGATAGCGAGACCCCTCACCGCTCTTCTCTGCAAAGATGTGAAGTTTGAGTTCACAGAAGAGTGCCTTTCAGCCTTTGAGCAGATCAAGCAAGCCTTAGTAAGTGCTCCGATTGTTCAGCCACCAGACTGGGATCTACCTTTCGAGGTAATGTGTGATGCGAGTGATTTCGCAGTAGGAGCAGTTCTGGGACAGAAGAAGGACAAGAAGCTGCACGCCACTACGCAAGCAGGACTTTGGATGATGCTCAGAAGAACTACGCAACTACGGAGAAGGAATTGCTAGCTGTGGTTTTTGCCTTTGAGAAATTTCACCAGTATCTTGTTGGCTCAAACGTGATTGTCCATACTGATCATTCTGCATTGAAATACTTGATGCAGAAGAAGGATGCAAAGCCAAGGTTGCTAAGGTGGATTCTACTTTTACAAGAGTTTGACATAGAAGTCAAGGACAAGAAAGGAGTTGAAAGCGGAGTAGCTGATCATCTCTCAAGGATTAGGATTGAAGATGACGTGCCAATAGATGAGTTTCTGCCAGAAGAGAACGTATATCTCATAGAGAGTCGTTTCCAAATCAAGAGTTATGACCCAGCAAGCTCAGTGTCGATCGACACAATTGGAGTGTCGATCGACACCCCATCCAAAACAAAGCTCGACAACTCCTGTGCCCGAGTGTCGATCGACACCACTTGTGTCGATCGACACCCGACGCGAATTTCACTTCGCCTGATCTTGGATGATGTGTTTAGACAGCCAATTTTTGCCATCAATGCTGCGAATAGACCTTGGTATGCTGACATTGTGAATTCACTTGCTGCTGACATTGAGCCCAAGCATCTCAAGAACTATGAGAAGAAGAAGTTCATGAGAGAACTTAGGAGATACTATTGGGATGAGCCTCACTTATACAAGCATTGTTCAGACAATGTTTACAGAAGATGCATAGCAGAAAGTGAAGTTCGTGATGTGCTGTACCATTGTCATGGTTCAGAGTATGCTGGACACTTTGCTACATTCAAGACATTGTCTAAGGTTCTGCAAGCAGGTTTTTGGTGGCCTACCATGTTCAAGGACGCGCAGCTGTTCATCATGCAGTGTGATGTCTGTCAAAGGCGAGGAAAGATCAGCAAGAGACATGAGATGCCACAGAACTTCATCCTTGAAGTAGAAGTCTTTGATTGTTGGGGTATTGACTTCATGGGTCCTTTTCCTCCATCTTATGGAATGCTGTACATCTTGGTGGCTGTGGACTATGTTTCTAAGTGGGTCGAAGCAATTGCTTCGAAGACCAATGATTTTGCTGTAGTACTTAAGCTCTTCCAGACTATCATCTTCCCGCGCTTTGGGGTACCTCGGATAGTCATTAGTGATGGTGGTTCTCACTTTGTCAACAAAGTCTTTGACAAGCTGGTGAAGAAACATGGTGTTCAGTATCGCGTAGCCTCTCCATATCACCCCCAAACGAGTGGACAAGTCGAAGTCTCCAACAGACAGATCAAGCAAATTCTGGAGAAGACAGTGGGGAAGACAAGGAAGGACTGGGCCGTGAAATTTGATGATGCACTTTGGGCATACCGGACAGCCTACAAAACGCCACTTGGGACTACACCGTTTCAGCTGCTCTATGGCAAAGCTTGCCATCTTCCAGTGGAGTTAGAACATAAGGCATATTGAGCTATAAAGAAGATGAACTTCGATTTGAAGCCTGCTGCAGAGAGGCGCCTGATACAGCTTAATGAGCTAGACGAGCTGCGCCATCACGCTTATGAGAACTCAAAACTCTACAAGGAGAGGACAAAGGCATATCATGACAAGAAAATTGTCACCAGACAATTTGAGCCAAATGACCAGGTACTACTTTACAACTCTCGTTTACAATTATTTCATGGCAAATTGCGTTCTCGTTGGTCAGGTCCCTTCACAATCAAAGAAGTTAGACCATATGGAGCTATTGTTCTTACAAATACCAAAGGAGAAGAGTTCACTGTGAATGGCCAAAGGGTGAAATACTATTGGGCTGAAGCCGCGATTCCAGACGGACACATTGTGTCTCTGGATAATGCACCCAACGCTTAAACGCGTGAACAGTCAAGCTATTGACGTTAAACGAGCGCTGAGTGGGAGGCAACCCACTGTTAGGTACGTTTTTCTTTACATTTTGTTTTGATTTTACTAATTATTTTGGCTTTTACATAAAAAAAAAAAAAAAAAAGAGGATCGATCACAAGCAGTGTCGATCGACACCCCTTAGTGTCGATCGACACCCAGCGAGGATACGGGTAAGTTCTTCAAAACCCGAGACTTCTTCTTTGTTTCTTCATTCTTTTTCAAAACCGTGCTTTGAGAGTTTTTCCCCCAAAATCCCAAATTCTCATTTCTTCACCGAATTGAGTGATTC
Organism: Alliaria petiolata; assembly: GCA_020283515.1. Lineage (NCBI taxonomy): Eukaryota > Viridiplantae > Streptophyta > Magnoliopsida > Brassicales > Brassicaceae > Alliaria > Alliaria petiolata. The sequence goes on from JAHZTW010000004.1 coordinate 52,033,796, forward strand.
AAAACTCTAATCCGTGCGGATTCTTGCCCTTTTTCATATTCCATAGTCAATTCATTCGATCTACCAAGGTATGTTCTTCAAATCTCCCATTTTCAATTTTCGACCTAAGGTGAAAATTTTCGAAATGAGCCTATTTAGCTTGATTTCTTTGTTGAATGATGCTTGTTTAGGTTGTATAACACGATTCCAACCATTGCCCAACTGATTTTCACACTTTAAATTGGACAATTTGAAATTTTCGAATTTGTAAATTAATGATGCATATTGTCAAATTTTGGAGTTTTTCTTGGGTTTTATGGTCTCGACTAGGTCGATTGACGATATGGGGATTGTTAAGATTGCTAATTGTTGTTGCATATAGCTACAATCGTCGGTTTTGGTTCGGAATCAAAAATCCGCGCAAGGTGTCGATCGACACCCGACCAGACAGACGCATTGCGCCTCATTTCTTTGACTTTGGATTTGATTTTATCTTTACTTTTCTTTGCAGATGGCTCTTGTGAGTAAGATACCACGCCGTACTGAAGCATCCGCCTCAGGAACCGCTAATGATGAGGCGATTCCGTGTCTTGCTCCTTGGCCTAAACTGGAAAAGGCAAGGATTCGAAGCAGAAGGCAATGGGCTGATCCTCCAGCTGAGGAGATTGAGAAGGATGAGTGTCTGTACAGAGGTGTCGACGAGGCTTGGGATGACTACGACACCTTGTTCTACAACGCATGGCTGCGAGTTGAGATTGCTCCAACACGTTTTGCCTGCGAAAAGACAATGCAGGAACTTGGCATTAAGGATGACGTCCTGAACTTGCTGAACCGCATTGGGATGGGTACTATTGCGACTCGTCAATACGACTTGTACCCTGATCTAGTCCGTCAGTTCATCGCCACTGCCAGAGTCTACTACAGGAATGAGATAGTCCGCAACGCTCTGGAAGGGACACTCACATTTCTCATCCGCGGGATCCGTTACCGCATTTCACTTCCAGAGCTTTGCCAAATCTATGGGTTCGAAGATGAGCATGTTACAGGAGTCTCTCTTCAGACACAGCTTCCAGACACCCAGGATTTCTGGTCTTCTTTCGGGAATGGGAGGTACGATTCTAAGACCTCCACTCAGACGGATATTCGCCATCCCACACTTCGCTTCTTGGTTCGTCTCTTTGCCACTACACTTCTGTGTATGAGCGAGCCAGGGAAGATGCGCGTTTCTGAGTTGGTATTGTTTTACCGGGGTCTTTGGTCTGAGATCTATGAGGACCAGTACGCACCACAGAGCGCGAACCTAGGCGCGGTCTTTGCACATCACTTGGCTTCTTTGAAGTCCAAGCCTTTCAGTGGGACGAAGTCTAAGCCAGAGACTATAGGGAGCCTTCTTACTCCTATCTTTTTGCACTGCGGGATAGACACTTCTCCCTGCTCCATTGAGACATCACGATCTTTGATTGATATGGAGTATCTGAAGAGGACTCATTGGGTAACGCCAGAGAAGATGTGGGTTTTCACCGACGAGCAGAGAGTGCAGCGAGTGGTACAGCTGCCAGACAGGGACCTGACTCTCATCACATCAGATTTGATCTGCCTCGCTTTCTGCCCTAGCCCGAGCAAGCTCAGGGACCCTCCCGTTACTAGGCGCAGAGGCACTTCATCACGCACAGCTGCAGAGCCTTCACGACCATCCTCTTCTAGGCGCAGACCACCGGCTACTTTAGAGCCTATTGGTTCTCATCACCTTCCAGCTGCTCCTGAGATTCCTATGGAGCAAGCTGCTTTCCAGAGATACGTGGTTCAGAGCTTCCAGGCCATCTGGAACGCCATTGCCACTGTGTCTAACTGTGGCTGCGTTCGACCTGCTTCACCACCACGTTTTTCTCCACCACGACCAGATGACGATGAGTGATTCTCCATTCCTTTTAGTCTTTTGAGTCAGTTTTTCTTTTACTCTTGAGTCTGCATTTGGTTCAGTACTTTGCTTCATAACTTGTTAAACTCATTGAGATTATTGGATTATCTGTGCTTTTAACGTTTGTTTGAGTTTTTCTAACAGCTAGGCTAACTCTAACAACAAATATGACTTAGCAACAATCATGTTCGAATGGCAAAACTCTGTCTACGGACAGAGTGTCGATCGACACCATCTGTGTCGATCGACACCACCTTCAGACACAGCAACGATCGACACCACCTGTGTCGATCGACGCTACGCGCAGAGGTCATGTAATCTGATTATTCTCTTCGTTTGTAACAGTTTGGCACAATTTTTTCTATCAAAACTCATTCTTAGTAACACTGAGGACAGTGTTGTTCAAGTCTGGGGGAGGTAGTTGCTAATTTAGCGTTTTGTTTTGAGAGTCAGTTAAGTCTTGAGTCAAAAGTTTTCAAAATCTATTTTATTGAGTCAAAATTAGTTGGAACTTTCAGTTTTTCTAGGGACTAACCACAGAAAATTAGCACTTGAAGAACCATTGCTATAAGAGTTGATTGCAGGACTTACTAAGTAGAAAGCTACAAGTGGAATCAGTCTAACAGGGCGAGTTCAGATCCCCTTATAAGAACTAGGTATGTGCAGAACTTGATTCCTCTTTCAGTCCGAACAGATAGGCAATTGCAGTTTCTCCTTGATCTTCCCTTAAGAGAAAAGAAAATAAAGAAAAATAGTCTAAGTCTGGAATAGTGCCTTTGTCATGAGCCTGTCTCCTCACAAGGAACAATATTAGTGATGCTCTTGAACACGTCTCCTAACAAGGAACACAAGTAGAGAGTAGCATTATTCCAGAGATCCCATAAAAAAAAAGAATAAGAAAAGTCAATGAAAAGATCTTAGAACACCCTGAAAATGGGCAGAAGTTGACTAAGGGAAGAGAAAATAGGGGAGCTGTATGAGAATGTCTTGTTCAGGTACTAAGGAAGGGAAAGAATCAGAAAAGTTCTATGGCATTACCAATGTTAGAGTTCGAAATTTATACCAAGGAAAGGATCTGGATTCGAACTGGGAGATTGCTAAGCTTGTGGTAAGTACATTGAACATTTCCTAAGGTTAGCTCTAATATCATGTGGATTCAAGAAGTGTTAATTCATGTGGCGTTTTGAAGAAGTGATTGGAAGTTCCTGTTTTCAAACTTCTACTTCAGTCTAAGTTTCTGTTTTGCTTGAGGGCAAGCAAAGGCTAAGTCTGGGGGAGTTGATATATCATGGTTTTTACCCGTTTTTAAGCCATGATATAAGTGTTTTTATAGAGTCTTTTGCTAGTTTTGGAGTCTTTTTAGAGTCTTTACAGGATGGAGAGCATTTGGAGCTAAATGGGAGAATCTGGAGCATTTTGGAGCACTTTGGAGAAGCAGCCGAAGTGATGAAGTCAAGAGGCTGGAATTCACGAGCTGAGTGTCGATCGACACCATCAGTGTCGATCGACACCAACGATAGACGGCGAAGCTTGACGGTTTCCAATCAGGAAAAGGAAAGAAGAGCAAGTTCTGAAGAATTACAAATCTACCCCTGGACGAAAAATCTCCTTCTATAAATAGTTTTCAGGTATTGTTTAGCCAATTACATTATCATTATTTTCTGCTTTTGAGACTTAGAGAGAGATTGATCCTGAGCTTTTGGGGAGACAATTCTAACTCATCTGAGCCAGATTTCGAACCCCTGTATCATTCTCTATTCTTTTATGCAATATTATTCAGCCATGTTTTGTGTTTGCATTATTATGTCTGAGTAGTTTGCTAGTTAGGTTAGGGTAATTTAGGGTTTGATGAAGAGTTTATAGAATCACTAGAATTATTAGGGAAATCATTTGGATCTTCACCTAGATTCGTGCTTAACTTGATTCTCTGAATTGATCACTTAGAAATCAAACTTTAGGTTGTTTAATAGATGCGAGAGCATTATTAATAACTTGAACTAATCTTAAGTGAGCAAATTATCTATTCGCAAAGAGATTTGGTCTATGTAATTTGTGAACAAATCGAACCTGTTCTTATTGCTTGCCTTGATTGTTTAAATTCGCAAAGAGATTTGGAATTTAGAGATTTAGGCATAGATAACTTTTGCAACGAGAGTTGATTGGTTTTACCTTAGAGTTTCGAGTTCTAGACGATTCTTAATAAATCCCTAATAAACTTAGATTATGCATTCTTGGATTCAAACCTGATAATTATCCTTGCCTAGCGCCTCGTCTCCTGAACTTTAATCCATCTAATTCCGATTTATTACTTGCTTTAATTTCTTAGTTTTCAATTTCATTATTCGACCTAGCATAATCTAAACCTAGAAACCATAAGTGTAGCTTTAACTTCCCTGAGGATTCGATACCCCTTATACTTCAACTGCATTGCTGTGCACTTGCAGTAGATGATTATTTGGGTAAAATTAGACCCATATCAACACTCTTAACATAGAAGGGATTTTAGTGGATCTTAAGACGGCGACACAGAATTTTCGTCCAGAATCAATAGTCCGAGAAGGCGAATTCGGACAGGTTTTCAAAGGATGAGTGGACGAGAAGACCTTAGCTCCGTCAAGAGCTGGCGTCGGAATAGCAGTCGCCATTAAGAAATCAAACTCTGATAGTGCTCAAGGCTTGCGTGAATGAGAGGCAAGTAACTCCAAATTTTCCTCCTGATTTATTTTAATTTAATTTGCGTTGAAATCATTAAAAGCTTCTAATTGAGGCAACATAAATTGGAATATCGTTTGTGTATATATATATATATATATATATATATATATATGTATATATATATATATTTAATGTTTCTATAAGATTTTAATAGTCAATAACAAAAAATAGAGAAGACACACGTATACAAGAAAATTAGTGAAAAAGATTATGACTAAGAATGAAATTTTATTATATAAAGTCTGATGCACCACACCACACCACACGTGTCAAACATGTAAAATTAAAAAAAAACAAATAAGTATATTTTATGTTTCTAAATTAGATTAACGAAACTGAATAAAAAACAAAATAAGTATTTTATATTTTTTAATTGGATTAAATAAATCTTATGATCGATTATAATTACTAAAAGGAAAAAAGGTAAATTATATCAAATAAATTTACAATTGATTACTAATCCTAAAAAAAAAAGAATTTTCATTACTCACCTCCATATAATATAATTTGTGTCTCTCTTAATTTTACATTAAAAATAGAAATCTTCAAATATTTGATCGAATAAAAATCAATAGCTACAATAGAAATACTAACAACTAACAGTTAATAACTTGATAATTAAGTTTTGGCAGCAGCCTTTTTTTCTTTCATACTATTTATATAATAATATCTTTTTTACCCTTTGCTTTTTGGGTGATTTTAATTTATATACATGGTTGACCATGTATTTAGTTGATTGGTAATAGATAATTCATAATTAGTTAGTTAACTGAGAGAAATTTTTTTTAATCCCAAAAACCCCTTTTTATTTTATTTAATTATACAATTGCCATTGGTCACTTAAAACTTAGTTGTCGACGTTACTATTCATCCGGTAACACTGTTCACTACAACCCGCTGATACTGTTCACCCCGATTAAACTGTTTTCTAACACTGTTATTGTACAATTAACATGTTAAATCAGTTAGCATATTATGAAAAATATCAGGTCAAACTAGTTATCATCACAAATAGTTATATTACACCAATTATCATATCATAAATTATCATGTTTATAAAGTTATCATACAATAAAAATATGAATTATAATTAACGCAATTATCATATGATAGAAAATATGATTTGTTATTTAACTAACTTTGTTATCTTAACAAAGTTATGCGAATTATATCGATAACCACTAAATATAACTTTATTATAAACATTTTCGATTTCATCAGTGTTATCACCATCGCCACCAACGTTGTCGTTAACATCGTTGTCGTTAGTATCATCATTGGAAGTGCATAAAAAACAAGAGAGGCATATTTGTAATTAAAAAAGGATAACAAGGATATAAAGGGTTTTTTCTAGTTGATATACCACAGTAAATAGTATAAAATGAGAGAGATTGAATTTTGATGTTATTGATGGCTATGGGTTGCAATTACTCTTGCTTTTTCAACTAATTACTAACATTTTATTTTTCAGTCTCCATACTTTCCGGTGAGAAGAAAATAAACAGAAAAAGAGAAAGAAGAATATGAAGGAGAAAGAAGAAGAAAATAAAATAAAGAAAAAGGAAGGAGATGAAGAAATCGGTAGAGTATGGTGAAGATGGAGGTTGGTGATGGTGGTGTGATAATGGGTGTGGACGACGGTGGTGTGGACGACAGTGAGGATAGTGACCACGGCAATGGTCGTGACAATGATGACGACGGCGGCGGTGGTGGATTTCACTGTGACGCGGTGGTTACGACAGCAAAGGTAATTGAATTAGCATGATGTTATATTTTTTTTTATATGATTTGATTTAATATTTTTCTTGATATGATAATTGAATTAGCATGATAATATTGGTTGGATAACATGATTAACAAGATAATATTGGTTTGATAACACGATTAACAAGATAATATTGGTTTGATAACACGATTAACAAGATAATATTGGTTTGATAACACGATTAACAAGATAATATTGGTTTGATAACACAATTAGCATGATAATTTATTTGTGTAATTGGTTTAGCATATTTTGAACATTGATAATTGGGTTAACATGTATGATAGATAACTGGTGTAACATGTATCTTTCATAATTTGTTAACTTGTTTAACATGTTAATTACATGATAACAATGACGATTTGTGTAAACAGTATTTTCGAGGGGTTGTGAACAGTGTTGTCGGACAAGAAGTGAACAGTGTTGTTAGAATTTTACGCCGCTAATAGAGTTTTCAGATCAATGGCATTGTTGTAATTAATTCAAACAGGGAAAGTGTTTTTTGTTTAAAATTTGTTTCTCTTTCCTATATATCTAATTTTCAACTTTTCTTTTCCATTTGCTCAATTTATTGGTCAACTGAGTATATCTATCCAACTCACCCTAGCTACAAAGTTAGTTTTAATTCATACCGCCTTATAAAGTGTATATATTAGTCGTTTGTCTATCTATGTCTTCACGTGGGTTAGTTTAGATTTACCTAAGTTAGGTAATAAAATTACCGCATGTTATAAATAAGATTTATGCATGTTATAAATCAAATTAATATTTTTGTAGGATATTATTTTTTAATTTAATTATTTTTTCTTTTTATTTTCAGTATCGATATCATCAAAACAAACAATGAATTCTCAGAATGAAAACAATACATGGATTATGTAACAGCCAATTAAACAAAAAGGTCCATTTTTTTTGTCAACAGCATCGATCCCTAGAACGATTCGGAAATCTAAACCGGTGGAATTGAGTTTACATAATCAATAGGATAAAGGTAGTCGCGGGCACCCCGTGCCAATTTGCCTGTATTTGTGTTGTGAGCTCGTGAGATATGCGAGATAGAGAAGGTCGCAAACTCCTTCATGCTTCTCTCGTATTATTCTAAGTGTGTTGCGAAGGCCGGCCATTCTTCTGAGTTAGACACCATCTTCACCAAATCATAACAGTTTGTGACGAAAGCCACCGCCGAACGTCGAGCATCGAGCATGCAGTGCATAGCCCATATCAATGCTTCCAACTCTGAGGGTAACGGAGAAATGCTTCATCTAACATTTCTGTCCCATTAAAGTTTCTTTTGTGCCCACTGCTGCAGTACCAACCTAAGCCAGTGTTAACCGATGTTTTTTTTCCATGAACCATCTGTATAGCATCTCCATTCACCGTATCCATGTTCCTCTGGTACAACGTTCTCCAATTGTCTATTTCTGTCAAGATCAATAACATTAGCAGAGTTCCATGTCATGGCTTCTGCTTGCGCTAATCGTAGAACCTCTCTCGGGTCCCTATCTATATTTGAAAAAAGATTATCATTCCGCGATTTCCAAATGTACCACAATATCCATGGATAACCGCTACATCATCATTTTGAGGAAGACCCCAAAACAAGTGTGCCATATTCGAGAACAAAGCATCTGAAGGAAATCCATGTGGGGGTGAAGGAATAGGAGATAGAGCCCAGACTTGTAATGCTGGGGGACACTCAAAGAGAGTATGGTTTATCGTTTCTCGTGCTACTCCGCATCGTCCGCATTGTGGATCACAATTTATACGCCTACTACGTAACCGATCCATTACCGAAATACAACCTGAAAGTATCTGCCATATAAAATGTTTTATTTTTGGAGGGCATTTAACCTTCCATGTAAAGCCTTGTAAATTACTTATATCTGGCCCATAAAACATTTGTATATTGCCATGTGCGGGATATTCTTGTTCAGTAGTGTAACCTGATTTTACCATGTATCTACCCGATTTAGTATAATGCCACGTCAATATGTCCGGCCGAAGTGTTGTGGTGGTTGGGATTCCAAGAATCCAGGGTACATCCTCTGACTCCACAAGTTGTGTTATTAGTGGTAAATTTCACATTGACGTTGTCGGATCAATCAATTGATTGGCCGTTAGCTCGGGGTATAAGTTGCACCTCTTGCATGTAGCTGATCTCGGGCGAGATGCCGGAAGCCAAGGATCATTCCTGAATGAGATAGAATGATCTGATCCAACTCTTTTGATAAGCCCTTTGTGTACCAGAGATTGAGCAAAAATTATACTTCTCCATCCATAGGATGGATTACGAATGAATGGGGTCCAAAGGCCCTCCATTCCTAAAATAGTGTCCTTAAAAAACTTTTGCAAATAGTGATTCCGGGTGATCTATAAGTCGCCAAAGTTTTTTGGCTAACAAGGCTGTATTGAAATCTTCTATAACTCAGAAACCAAGTCCCCCCTCCGATTCATGTTTACATAAATTCCTCCATGCCAGCCAGTGCATGCCTCGTGTTTGACCATTTGTGCTCCACCGGAACTGTGCAACCGTACTAACAAGCTTTGATGTAATCATTTTTGGCAAATGGAAACACGGCATAGCATATGTCGACATTGCAGTTGCCACTGATTTTATAAGGACTTCTTTTCCCCCTTTAGATAATAATTTTGATGTCCAACCATTTACCCGTTTTTGCTGGCGTTCTATTAAGAAATTAAAGATTTTTGTTTTTGCCCCGCCTATGTTTTCTGGAATCCCCAAATATGTTCCCATTCCACCCACATTCATTATCCCAAAAGTCTGGTGTACCTCGGCCTTGTTTGTCGGGTCTACTGTATGTCTGAATTGTACCGATGATTTCGTAAAGTTTATCTGCTGTCCGGACACTGACTCATATTGTTTCAATACATTGAGCAATATCTGAGCTTCCTCCTTATTTGCTTTACAAAAAACAGACTATCATCTGCAAAGAGCATATGAGATATTGTTGGGCTTTCCCTTGTTATCTTTAACCCCGTGATCCATTTTGATGGCCCTGCTTTCCTCAAGTTTGCTATGAGTACCTCTGTACATAAAATGTACGGAGATAAAGGATCTCCTTGGCCGAGTCCACGATTTGGATTTATAATGCCTCGAGGCTGACCATTAATCAGAACCTTATATTGGACTGTCGTAATGCACTCTATAATCCACCTAATCCATTTATCCAAAAAACCCTTCTTCCGTGGCAGATGCTCAATAAACGGCCATTGAGGATCTGCCATTGAACATATTGTCTTAGTGTAATTCGCTTTATCAGGAAGTGGGAGAAGAGAAATTAAAAAAAAAAAAAACAACGATCATAGAAATAAATTGTCTCTTAATGAGAAAGTGTGTATATATATATATATTTTTTTTTTTTTGTTTTAAACAATAGTCATCGAATTTATTTCTAAACTATTAACTAATCCACTCTAGTTATCATTTTCTTCTTGAAAAGTTTGAGTAACTCTCTAAAACCAAAATCTGGCCATCATGCAGTCAGCCTGTCAAGATCTGAGCATAACTCCATAGATAGTTGAAAACAATTCATTGAGTAGCTACTGATTTTATGAGCGTCTCTTTACCGGCTGTCGATAAAAGAACGTTATCCGTGATGAGACAAAGCTCCAAAAGCAAGGCCAATTTATTTTCTAATAATTTCCATTTTTTTATTTAAGAAAACAAGTCATGATTTAGTTTTAGCAAACCAGCAATTAGGACCAGTTTTAGCCACTTTAGAAGATTTGCTAATCGATATTAACGTTTAGAACTATATGTATCAGAGAATCGATCTCATGGTCTATAATTCTCCGATAAACAAAATTGTAACACTAAAATTTGATTTTGATAGTTATAAATAAAATAACTAAGACTGGACTATAACACTAAAATGACCCTCAAATGCATTGGAAAAAGGGATGGATCTTATTTGATTTGGACACATTTGAGCTCTTTGTATCGCGTAATGACACGTTCGTGGAGTAACGATTCACTTATTTGGAGCAGAAAAGTCGAATGGGAAGAACACTTGTATTCTCGAAAGATCAAGATTCGATGTTGATGATGTTGATGAATTTGGGAATGAAGAAAGACTTGATGTTCATTATAGGAATATTGTTGCAGGTGCAGGTGCGACACAAACACATAATATTTCACTAATTAAAGGTGATGAGAAACTATATATGTTGGTGTATGTGGATGATATTGTGTTGACATGAAGCTCGCTGCAAGTTTTCAGGAATTTACAGATTTGTGTGGGTGCTTTCTTATGAATGATCTTGGCAAGTTGAAGTATTTTCTTGGTTTTAAGATAGCTCAAAATCCAGAGGGGATTTGTATCTCGCAGATGAAGTATGCTTTAGATATTATTGCAGATGTGGACTACAATTGGAGGAAGACCGGTTGAATTTCCCATGAAACAAAACCACCAACTTTCTAGATCGCAAGGGGAATACTTTTTCCAGAACCGCAAAAATATCAAAGATTTGTTGGGAGATTGATTTATCTCGCAGCTACTCGACCAGATTTCGTTTATTATGTTACAGTCTATGCAACAGCCAAGCGAAGATCATTGGATGATTGTTTTACGTGTGGTGTGTTATTTGAAAGGGTCCATGACAAGGTATTTTCCTCGATTCTACCCGTAACTTTCATCTCACAGCGTAGACTTATTCTGATTGACCTGGATGTCCTCTCACTAGACGTTTCTTGAATGGATGGTTGGTGCAATTGGGTAATTCTCATGTGTCATGGAAGTCAAAGAAGCAAGATGTTGTTTCGTTGTCTTCGGTGGAAGCTGAGTATCGAGCAATGGTTGCAGCATTGAAAGAGTTGAAGTGGATCAAGAATGTGTTGGATAAATGGGGTTTTCACATCTGAATGCAATGGATCTTTATTGAAATAGTAAATCTGCACTTCATATTGCGGCTAATCCAATGTTTCATGAGCATACGAAACATGTAGAGTTTGACTATCATTTTATTCGGAATGACACTCAGCGTGGAATTATTCAGACTAAACATGTATCTACAAACGATCAGTTGGCGAATATTTTCGCTAAAGCATATGGTAGTCGACAATTTCAGCGCCTCTTGTTCAAGTTGGGCATTCGAAATCTGCATGCTCCAACTTAAAGAGAGAGGAGGAAGAGGGGATATTGGAGAATATTGTGTGTTTGGGCCTATTAGACTTATTTGTATATTTTCATAATGGTTTTGGCTCATTTTATAAACTTTTCAAAAATATCCAATTATTTTTTTGGATCTTACATCCTCTAACAAATCCTTTCTGGAAGTTCGGTCATTGTGATCTCGCAAGCAAGAAAGTACCGGTGGCTTTGATTTGTTGTGTTAGTTTTCGTATCAGAATGCTCATATCCCATATATATTAATTGAGAAATATTTTTAGAGAATAGACTTATTTTTTGAAATATTTACAGTGGTGCCATTTTACTGATATGTCACCACCACACGCAATCTCCCATTATTTTAATACAAATTTCTTTTTTTGATTGTACTAATTACATTATATACTTTTATCCTATTACTTTTCATATAACAAAAAAATTATGTTTTAATTTTTGCATTATTTAAAATAGAATTTTAGGTTATGTGATGATTTATGATATACATCATATTACACAATACTTTTCTTAAAAATGAATAAAACAATAATTTAAAAATATATAATTTATACACAATTTATAATATACACAATACTTTTTAATTAGGCAGAAAATATGTCTATAATAAAAAATACTTTGATATGTGTGATTTTAATAAAAAAATATGAAAATAATAACAAATTAAAACTATAATTTATGTTACAATAAAATAATACTTCGATATGTGTAATTTTAATAGATATCCATATTTATAACTATTTTTTTTATATGGTTTGTTAATGGAACCATATAAATTAACCAAATAATATAAATATTTAAACTTGAAAAAAGTTAAAAATATTATATCAAAAAATTGAAATATTAAATTATATTATTCACATATATATAAAACTGATTAAATTTATTTTTACTTTACACAATTTCAAAATCATCTTTAGTAAAATTATTTATAGATTTTTAATCCTGCGCATAGCGCAGGTTATCACCTAGTTTTAGAATTATTGTTGGAATCATCGGGTTTTGTCTATACAGTGTGCAATTTGGAGGTTTAGCCAACAGATCCTACCCACACATATTATTTGCATCACAACAAGATCGAATTTAAAGAAAGAAAATAATGGACTTAGTGATCCGTTAACAAATAAAGTTTACTTACATAAAGCATCGTCAAATTCACTTTTTATGTATTTTCCTCACTATATAACACATGTTTTTTTTTATGTAATAATTTGTTTTCCGAATGATATAAACTAACTTTGTAATCTAGATTTTATATCAATGAAATTGATTGTCCTAAAAAGAAGAAGAAATCCTCGCATTGTTAATATGCATATCTTCGTAATGTAACAAGCTTTTTAATAGAAAAATGAGGATTAATTGTAGAATTAATTCTTTTTTTTTTTAAGTTATTATTAGGAGATTAAGTACTAAGTCTGTAAATTCTCCAGACCCGAAAACACAGCCTGTAATATTAGTTTTGTCGCAAGACGTTACTCAATTATGGGACCTATAAACTTTGCATAAAATACTTTTTCAGTTGAGCTAACAACACTTGGTATTCATTCAATTTTCTGCCAATGAAAAAGATTTTATTTAAAGGTTGTAGGTTTATGGCAATTAGTTTGGATTTCAGCCTGTGGTCCCAATTTGTTCTCTAATTGTGAGAAACTTTACCTGCGTTGGCAAAAGAAGCGAACCTGAAAACGAGAAGGATCCCCAAGTCCACAAATCAGTGACAATGGCTGCAAACATGTGGGATCGCAACAGCTTGAGATCCTAGCGAGGTGAGGGAGACACAACCGAAGATGATCTTGTCTGTCTGGCCCTTTCCTAGAAGATAGTAAAGAACTAAAGATAGCATAATCTTTACATTACTATGCATCCTCAAACCTTTAATCTGAAACCTGAAAAAACTCTTTAAAAAGGTTTTCTCTTTAGCTCTCTATCTTAGATTTTTGTTCTTATTTCTTTTTGAAAACTAGAAATTAGAGTGTAATTTCTGCTTTTTCATTAAGCTCTTTTGATGTTGATTTTCCTCTTTTATTTTTGACAGGTACGATACTCTTCTCTATTAACATTAACTCTATGTTATGTTAATTTTAGTATGGTGTACATTATTTCAAGATTTAGATACGTTGGCTTTTAAAAACCATCTATTTTGATTCTACACACTTTTAACCATCATAAAATGAATTTAAATTCGTTTTTTTGGAAAAATTCAAAATTTGCGATAGAGCCTTCGCAAATCCGTCGCAAATGAAATCCGTTGCAAATGGCGAAAGGAATTTAACCGTCGCAAGGTCATCGCAAAATTGCGAGGGAATTGCGATCGACACAATTTTCGCTGCAATTTTCTCGCAAGTATCTCGCAATTTTACGATGGCTTTGCGACGATCTTTGTCCTCACAACTTTGCGAGGAAGTTGCGACTACACCTTTTTCCGTAGCAAAACCGTCGCAATTTTGCGATATACTCCTTCCGTCGCAAATTTCCGTCGCAAATCGGGTGTTTTCTTGTAATGGTACCTTAATCATTGACCTCCCCCTCTTAGGAAATCTCAGAGATGTTCTCAGGACAATGGATGCGCCAGCTCCCGCCCAGGGACCAGATTCCTTCTCATGGTACATTGATGGCTCCCCACTTCATCCTTCTCCTTAAAACATACTTGGGAGCAACTCAGACCAGCTAGTATTTCGAAGCAATGGGCAAAGACAGTTTCGTACAAATGTTGTATTCCAAAGCATGTCTTCACCTTGTGGGTCACCCACCTAAATCGTCTTCCGAATCTCGATTGGCTTCATGGGGTATAAACACATCAGATTTGTGTTGCATCTGCCAAAGGGAAACCGAAACCAGAGAACGCATGTTTCTGCACTGCAACTACAGTTCTCAGCTTTGGTACAAGGTCCTGATGCGCTTGGTCGAATCGCGACCAGGTACAAGGACAAAAAAGGGGAACGGGAACGGGTATCGAAAACGAGAAGTTAAAATGTAGGGATATGGGTACTGCAGGGGTATGATAGAAACGATGTAAAATTGTATAAATGGATTAAATTAGAAAATTTCATACATAAGTTTCTACCAAAAACATCAAAATCTATATTAAATGAAACCTACTGTTTGGGGCTCCTCAGGCCAGCCACGTAAGCAGAAAAAACTGCTCCAAAATGATGACATGTCAGCTAGAACACAATGCACATATACACTTCCTTTCTTCATTCTTTAATCTTCCCGTTCATGGGCTTAAGCCCAGTTACCAATCCTCCTTAAATCCAAATAAAAAAATAAAAATATCAACCCTCTTTTGATGGAACCCAAACACAAGCCCATCAAATAAATCAAAGGCCATTAAAACAACCACAATGGAGGCCCAATAGAAGACAATAAACGGCGTCTCCTCTACACGACCGTCTTCCTCCTCCCAACCTTTGAGATTCCAAAACCTAAATAGCAGTCTAATCGATCTCTCTTCCCCCCCTTCCCCCAACTTCTTCATGAATGCCCACTCTATTCTTTCAATTCAGTTGTTTTAATGGCCACTCCCCTTATATTTATCATTTCCCTCAACCAAGGCTATAAAATGCATCCCCACACAATTCTCCACCTACATCAAAACTTTCAACGCTGATCCAAGCAAATCTCAAAATCGAATCATTGCTTCCAAAGCTCTTTGTACTTCCGCTAAACAATTAACATTCCAGATTCTCAACAAAACTCAAGATAATTTTTGCAACGAAGAGGTGCTAGCTTGCGTGGTTCACTTTTGGGAAGCAAGAAATTTCAAAAAAGGGAACACCCTCATGGGTGTGGAACTACTTCTCATATACTCAGAGGTATACCTAACCACTGCTTCGAAACAGAAATATTCGACCATACTACTATTCTAATTATGCTATTACAGTTTAACGCAGTGCAAGCTTTCATTTCGGCAAACCAGTTGTTCCACCATGAAGATAACATCAAGGCAAACTCAGTTTACAAGTTGAAGAAATTCTTGATTAATCCCTGCAAAACGCGTTACAAAGTCTCCGACCACAACAGGTCATCTGTTTCACCGACCACACAACAATGGTGGAGGTACATGAGGGAGATAACAAAATAGATAACCAGAAATTCAGACTTCGCACATTCACTGATTTCTATGTCATTGCCGACATGGAGACCGATCTCTACGGTAAGAAGAAACCTTAATCGCCTTAGTCAACTTAATACATAGTTAAATACCACTCATTTCGGCCTGCTTTTCCGTAGATGTCATTGGAAAGCTTCGCCTCATAAGTGGTGACAACCTACAATCCGCTACGGAATCCGCAACTGCACCTGAAGTTCTTGGCAACAGATCTTGCACCTGCTTATGAAAGAGTAAATTTTAGGTCTAACTGGTGACATAAGAAATGATGGGAATAATATATATCTCCTCATTACTTAAAAAATACACCATTTACAATTAATATTATTTCCATGTGTTTCCTTCTCATTCCTTATTTTATAAAGAATTATACAACAAAACTATTCCTTATAAAACTTGGAGAGGAACTAAACCATTCCTTATTCCTATTCATTCCATTTATTTTATTACTTTCATTCTTTTCCTTTTCATTCCTTTTGTTCTTTTATTTGTTACCAGTTAGATCCTTTATGTTCATCTTTACTTTAAAATATAACGTCTCACCGAAAGTACGTTACGCGTTACGCCTCATCTATACTAAATGAAAGAACTAATTTGGGGCTCTAGGAGGTGTCCATATCAGCCAAAAAACTTCTCCTAAACTTATGCCACGTGGCATACGCTTCTAAGCTTAGGCTTAATCCCATTTCAACAAAAAAATTCTAAAATCAATATATTTCTCGATTACAAGTTAAAAACAAACGCCAGGCCCATAAGAAAACCGATAAATCTAGGCCCAGTAGAAAAACCCGATGCAATTTAGTATTTACCATAAAAAAACCTGCTTGTTATTTAGTATTTATTCCTTACATGATGCAATTACAGAACAATACTTACTCAGAAGCTGCCACGTCATTCAAATCTTTCGTTGAAGAAGTTACACTTTTACAGGCAGTCCAGGTCATCCTCTCAGCCTCTTCTCCTCCTCTCTGATCATACGAAACGTTGTGCCTCAAAACATAGTATAAATTTACAAACCTAAACACATCGTCTCCCACATGGGCATGATCTCTTCGGATTCAAGCTCCTCTCATCACCCATAGCATCCTGACTCTCATTTTTATCCTTTCCAATTCAATCCTAAATAAGAATCACATTCAAAATCTACAGACAATGAGAATCGTCTCTTCTCATTCTTTTCAGTATATGGGTTGTTGAGATCTGCGTCTAACCAATTATTAAAATCATGTTTATTTTTTCTCATCGCAGGCTGATGAAAAAGGCCTCCGCGTTGACCAAATCAGAAGCAGAGTTGAACGCATTGACATATATATATATATATATATATATATATATATTTTCATTGACATCTTTCGGTAAGTCAGAAACCGGAACGAGAAAAGCAAGTGTTTAGGTTTAGCGTCTCTTTATCCTTGATTTTGTGCTTATATACCATAACTAATTTACTGATCATCTCCTTTATATGAATCAAACCTTTACCTCTTATTTTTGTTTTGTAGAGTTAGACGAAATAATTCACGCGATGCTTCACACTTGCGTAGTTGTTGTTTTCCAGGAGAATACCGGCCCTTATTAAATTGAAATCACATTTTTAGTCTTTCAGATGTCTTCGCTAAATTCGAAACTCAAGCCTCTTCATCTCTTGAACAATTCTAAGAGGAGCTGAATATCAAAGTATATAATTCACTTGTATAGCTGGTTTAGCTATCTTGGTCTCCTTTAGCTGGTTTAGCTTATTGTTACACAAATTGTATAGTTTTGGTTTACTTAGCCGATTGTATATAAACGAATGTAAGTTTACTTTTCAGATTAATAAGAAAATTCATTTCACAAATATCTTTGTTCATGGCTTCTATTATGGTATCAGAAAAAATCTTCCGCTTGATCCATTGATTTCGTCTTTCTCTTTTCATTTTCTTTGAAATTTCACCGATTGATCGTCTCCGTTGTTGTTGATTGCTGTTTTTCACAATCAATTTTGAACGAAAATGGTGAAGAAAGGGGGAAAAGTGAAGACTCGAGGTGCGATGACTGAAGATGAGAATTATGCAGTCAAATCTCTGCACGGATCAAGAGCTTATGATGAACCTGAAGATGCGATTGCAAATCAACAACAATACACAAGATCGACAAGCTTCGGAGGTCACGGATCGATGTCGAAGATCACTGAATCGATCGACAACACTTATAGTCCGTTCTTCCTCCATTCATCCGATCATCCAGGTTTATCGATTGTTGCTCACACTCTTGATGGAAGTAATTACAATAGTTGGTCTATAGCCATGCGAATTAGTCTTGATGCGAAGAACAAGATTAGTTTCGTAGATGGATCTCTACTTAGGCCTTCGGAGGATAATTATTACTTCAAAATCTGAAGTTGTTGCAATAGCATGGTGAAATCATGGATCCTTAATGTTGTGAATAAAGAAATCTACGACAGTATTCTCTATTATCAGGATGTTGTAGAGATGTGGAATGATCTTTTCAGTAGATTCAAAGTGAATAATCTGCCATGGAAATATCAGCTTGAGCAAGCTGTGATGACACTTAAACAAGGATCTCTTGATCTCTCGACTTACTTCACAAAGAAGAAGACACTGTGGGAGCAACTTGCCAACACAAAGTCGTGTTCTGTGAAGATATGCAATTGTGATCAGGTCAAAGAGCTACTTGAGGATGCTGAAACAAGCAGGATCATCCAGTTCCTCATGGGATTGAATGATAACTTCAACAACATTCGTGGTCAGATTCTCAATATGAAACCAAGACCTGCTTTGAATGACATATATAACATGTTGGATCAAGATGAGAGTCAGCGTGCTGTTAGTTTCACCTCTCAGATTCAACCTGTTCCATCAGCTTTTCAAACTCAGGCAATGGATTCAGATCACACTGCTATCCTGGCAACACAAGGGAAATTTCAGAAGCCAAAGTGTTCTCACTGTTCTAAGATTGGGCACACGGTTGATAAGTGTTACAAACTCCATGGCTATCCACCTGGACATCCTCGAGTTCAGAAAGGTATATCTGTAGGCAGTGCAAATCTCGCAACTGCAGACCCTCTTCAACATCAGAAAGGAGCAGGATCTGAAGACGTAACTGAGAAAATGTCAAATGATCAAATTCAACATATGATCTCGTATCTCAGTTCCAAGCTTCTGTCTTCTGGTATGAGTTCTGCATGCCCTGAGAAACCTTCTGCCTCGACTTCGACTTCCACACCTTTTATCTCACAGATATCTGGTACATTCCTTTCTCTATATGATTACACATACTATGACATGCTCACCTCTTCTATACCTCATGAAACTGAGTTGTCTCTTAGAGCTTGGGTACTAGATTCAGGAGCTAGTCATCATGTTACTCATGAAAGGAGTTTATATAGTGAGTATAAGTCTTTAGATAGAACTTTTGTTCGTCTTCCGAATGGGTTTACGGTTAGAATAGAAGGAACTGGTTTTATTCAACTTACTGATTGCTTGGCTTTGCATAATGTGCTATTCATTCCTGAATTCAAGTTTAACTTGTTGAGTGTTAGTGTTTTAACAAACTCATTAAATTCTAAAGTCAG
Source organism: Alliaria petiolata (assembly GCA_020283515.1). Taxonomy (NCBI): domain Eukaryota; kingdom Viridiplantae; phylum Streptophyta; class Magnoliopsida; order Brassicales; family Brassicaceae; genus Alliaria; species Alliaria petiolata. Next base: position 52,052,999 of record JAHZTW010000004.1, read on the forward strand.
TTTTACTTCTGATGCTTGCTTTATTTAGGCTCTTACTCGGGAATTGATGACTTGGTCAAGGTAGTCAAGTTGCAAACCTATATGTTCTGAATCTCAATAAGTCTCTAGTTCCTATATCTTGCTCAGCTTTACCAGGTACTACTTCTGTATGTTCTGTTGTTAAGGTTGATCTACTACTTGGCATAGGAGATTAGGACATCCTTCTATGAATAAGATTGATTCTCTATCTGATGTATTGTCATTATCAAAACAGAAGAATAATAAAACATCTGATCATTGTCGCATTTGCCACTTGTCTAAACAAAAACGTCTTGCTTTTAAGTCTCAGAATCATATGCGTGATAAACCGTTTGAGTTGATTCACATTGATACTTGGGGTCCTTTTTCAGTTCCGACTGTTGATGGATTCAAGTATTTTTTGACTATAGTGGGTGATTTTAGTAGGGCAACTTGGATTTATATTCTTAAACAAAAATCTGATGTTTTACATGTGTTTCCTGGTTTCATTGAATTAATTGAAACTCAGTCTAACACAAAGGTCTGTTCTGTTAGATCTGATAATGCTCGTGAATTGAACTTTCATAACTTGTATTCAAATAAAGGAATTAAAGCTTTCCACTCATGTCCTGAAACACCTGAACAGAATTCAGTAGTAGAACGTAAACACCAACATTTGTTAAATGTTGCTAGAGCTTTAATGTTTCAATCAGGGGTTCCTTTACAATATTGGGGTGATGTGTCTTGACTCCTGCTTTTCTAATAAATCGTTTACCCAGATTGAAAGGTTAACTTCTAGTCCTCCCGATTATACATCATTAAGAAGTTTTGGTTGTTTATGCTATTGTTCTACTTCTCATAAGTCTCGAACTAAGTTTGATCCTAGAGCTAGAGCTTGTATTTTCCTAGGTTATCCTGCTGGGTACAAAGGTTATAAGCTACTAGATATAGAGACATACTCAGTTTCTATTTCAAGACATGTCATATTCCATGAGGATATCTTCCCTTTCGCATCCTCTGTCCTCTCAGGGGATGTCGAGCAATTCTTTCCTCATTTTCCTTCTCCTGCATCTTCTGATGAACATATGCCTCTTGTACAATCATCATCTGATGCTCATCTTCCTCAAGATGAGTCATCTTCTTTGATTTTTGTTCCTTCTGAGCTTAAATCAACACGGCAAAGAAAACTGCCTTCCCATTTGCAGGACTATCATTGCTATAATAATACTCCTATTAAGACTACGCCTTATCCCCTGATCAACTACATTTATTATTCTTCTATATCTGAGCCTTTTCGTGCTTTCATTAATATCATCACAAATACACCAATACCACAAAAGTTCTTAGAGGCAAAGAAGGACAAGGTATGGAATGATGCCATGGGAAAGGAGATTGGTGCTTTTATACGAACAGAGACATGGAGTATTACAGATTTACCGCCTGGTAAAGTTGCAGTAGGTTGCAAATGGGTCTTTACCATGAAATATTATGCGGATGGAAGCATTGAGAGATATAAAGCACGTTTGGTTGCTAAAGGGTATACACAACAAGAAGGGATAGATTTCATGGACACTTACTCGCCAGTTGCAAAGATGGCTACAGTGAAAATCCTTCTTTCCCTTGCACCAAAGATGAAGTGGTCTCTCCATCAATTAGATGTTTCTAATGCTTTTCTCAATGGTGATCTTGATGAAGAGATCTACATGAAGCTTCCACCGGGATATGCTGAGATTCAGGGGGAATCAGTTTTACCAAATGTTGTTTGTAGACTTCATAAATCAATTTATGGTCTTAAACAAGCATCCCGTCAGTGGTTCATCAAATTCTCCAATACATTGCTTCACTTTGGATTTTAAAAGTGTCATGGAGATCATACACTATTTGTCAAGGAATCAGATGGGAATTTTCTGGTGGTAATTGTCTACGTTGATGACATTATCATAGCCAGTACTGATGACACTGCAGTTCTAGAACTTAAGGCTCAACTTAGTTCTGCTTTCCAACTTCGTGATCTTGGCCCTCCCAAATTCTTTCTTGGTATTGAAATATCCAGATCCGAAGAAGGAATTTCTTTGAATCAGCGGAAATATGTGATAGATTTGTTGGCTGCAACAGTTTTTTCTGATTGTAAACCATCTTCCATACCAATGGAACCTAATCAAAAGATGTCTAAGGATGATGGTGTTCTTCTTGAAGATACGAAGCAATACAGAAAATTGGTTGGTAAGCTGCAATACTTGACTATCACCAGACCTGATATATCTTTTGCTGTTTCCAAGCTTGCTCAATATTCGGCGGCTCCACGAGATTATCATCTTCAAGCTGTGCACAAGGTGTTACGCTACCTGAAGGGAACCATTGGTCAGGGTCTGTTTTATGGAGCATATGCGAATTTTGATCTGAGAGGGTGTTCAGATTCTGATTGGGGAGCTTGTCCTGATACTAGAAGATCCGTCACGGGTTATGCAATGTTCATTGGTAATTCTCTAGTCTCTTGGAAATCGAAGAAGCAGCAAATGGTTTCTCTCAGTTCTGCTGAAGCGTAAATACAGAGCCATGTGTATGGCGACTAATGAATTGATTTGGATGAGTCAGATTCTTAAGGCTCTCCGTGTACCCTTCTCCGCACCAGCATGTCTCTATTGCGACAATACAGCTGCCCTTCACATTGCTAGTAACTCAGTTTTCCATGAGAGAACAAAGCACATAGAGTTTGATTGCCAGAAGGTGAGAGAAGCGAGTGATGATGATATCATCAAAACCATGTTTGTTCGGACCGATAATCAACTTGCTGATGTGTTAACCAAAGCATTATATCCAGCCCCTTTTCGGGATATGATGAGCAAGATGGGTGTACATAACATTTTTGCACCACCTTCATCTTGAGGGGGAATATCAAAGTATATAATTCACTTGTATAGCTTGTTTAGCTATCTCGGTCTCCTTTAGCCGGTTTAGCTTATTGTTACACAAATTGTATAGTTTTGGTTTACTTAGCCGATTGTATATAAACGAATGTAAGTTTACTTTTCAGATTAATAAGAAAATTCATTTCACAAATATCTTTGTTCATGGCTTCTATTACTGAAGAAGCATCGTATGGTGAATGCTGCACTTGAAGAAGAGATGAAGGAGATTCAAACTCTCTTTGTACATAATACTCAGACGCCACAACAACTGAAGGTCGATTCGTTCTGTTATATTTTTCTTCCAACTCAAATTATGTACTGGAAATTCAGTTATGCTAATGCTGGGGAAGAACATGGTATTTTTTTTTTTTGAAATGAATGTTAAATTTATTCACACCAAAAAACTGTTTTACAATTACTGCCTCTTGTTTGTAGAAAATTTGAAATCATGAAAACTTCAATAACAGAGTTTGAAATAAAAATCATAAAGAGAGAAACAGAGCGTGATCTGTTTGGCAGCTATGGCTGAGTTTGAGCAGCGAACCACCTACCCAAACCTTCTTCGTAGGCGTGATCTCCTATGATCCGGATGGAACTGAAACGGTTGCGGAGAGTCTTGTCGATGAGCTTTATCAGACGGGGGGGAGGAAGTGGGTCTTCACCGTGCCGGCGTCTATTCCGTTCTCTCCAGATATTGTATAGAGATGATTGAAATACATATCTTATATTAAAGGTTGTGAGGCGATCAAATGGTGAATCGTGAATGAGAGAGAGAAGCTGTTCTCAGCAGGTGGTGAAATGATTGTCGAACAAGTTTTCCGTGAGAATCGTCCATACCTCCGACGAATACTCGCATTCAAAGAATAGGTGACTACGAGATTCATCAAGATTCTGACAGAGAACGCAAGTGCTCTGTTGCGCTGCGCTCCAACAAGAAGTTCTATCTGCAGTTTACAAACGGTTTAAAGTGGCTAACCAAGCAAGAAAAGAATATTTTGGCCTAGCGTGTTTAAACTAGATTCCTTTATGCCAAGTTGTAGTTTCGTGGACTACTCTGATCTGATTTCAAGTGCATTTCATTGAGAATTCCCTTTTAAAAGAGTCTCCCGAGACTCTCCACAGTGGTACGTCGTCCCCCTCTTTTCTTTCTCTTTGGACTCTACTGATCTCATCTTCGATTGCATTTACGTTCTCTGTTCTGCGTCTCCCCCGACGATGAGATCTCATTACCATAGCTACTGTGGCATTTTCTGGTATTCCCAAATCAATATATCCTCTCGTCCCGGTAATATCCAACAATCTACCTTGTGAGGTCCAAGAATCTAACCAAAACGATGTGGACTTTCCATTTCTGATTTCAATCTTGTGAAAAGCTTTTGTGATATCTCGATATTTGAGTAGTTTTCTCCACATTCAAGAGCTCGTGTTGGTATTCTCTTTTACAGACCAAAAGGAACAGTGTCTAATAAGTATACATTTTATCCAATTAACCCATATCGATGATTGGTTTGAGAGAATCCTCCACACTAGCTTTAGACAGCTAACTTTATTGGCCTCTCTTAAAGATTTGATTCCGAGCCCTCCCTCTGATTTCGGTCTACAAAATTCTGTCCACGCAACCTTCGCTTTCCTTGGATTCAGATCTGGTCCAGACCAAAGAAAAGCAGCACATAATTTTTCGATTTCCTTTACACAACCACTCGGGAGCCTGAAAGCTTAAATCCAAAAATTTGTCATACTAGTAATAACTGAGCTGAGAAGTTGCAGACGACCTGCATATGAAAGATATCATCCTTTCCAAGAGCTAAGTCGCAGTATGACCTTATCAATAAGTTGGGCATAATCCGTTTTTCTCATTTGTGTTGTTAGCAGCGGCAGTCCCAAATACTTAACTGGTAGATGGCCAGTATTGAAAGGAAATCTAGCCATGATTGCTTCCCGATTCTGCTCTGATATTCCGGCCATGTATAAAGTGGATTTCAGTAGACTGATCTTCAGACCTGATTTACCAGCAAATTCATCAAAGATCTTTATAGTTTCCTCAATGGATCGTTGGTTCCCATCGACAAAAACCAGGACTTCGTCTGCGAAACAGAGATGTGTTATTTGAATCCCTTTACACTTCGGGTGATACCCAATTCGCTTGTCCACAGCAGCTTTATCCAGCATTCTCGACAACACATTCATACATATAACAAACAAATACGGAGATAGGGAGCAGCCTTGTCGCAGTCCTCTTTCCCTGTTAAAATAACCTGCAAGTTCTCCATTGACTTGAACTGAGAAAGATGATGTTGATATGCATAATTTGATCCAATGAGTAAATTTCACCGGAAAATTCAAAGCAGCCAGCGTGTTTAAAACAAAATCCCATTGTACTGAATCAAAAGTTTTCGAGATGTCTATCTTCATAGCACATGTTGGAGATATTGACGGCTTGTGATAGTCTCTGGCCAATTCTTTCGATAGCAGCACATTTTCCATCAATAATCGATCTTTTACGAAAGCCGACTACCTTGTATATTACGTTGCAGCAAGATATAGGCCGGTAATCTTTCATTTCTTTCGCTTCGTCTTTCTTTGGGATTAGAGCAAGAATGGTTGAGTTGACTCCTTTCGGAAGAAACCCCTTTGTAAAAAAAGATTTCATTGTCGCGATAAAATCATTCCCAAGGCTGCTTTGAAAAATTCACACGTGAAACCGTGCGGTCTTGGAGATTTGTCATTGGGCATAGAGAATAGCACTTTCTTTATTTCCTCCTCCGAGACTTCTTTATCTAAGTACATATGATCTGTATTTGAGCATCGGAAATCCATTAGAGTTTGCAGTTCCTCTGTTGAAATCCCATAATAGTCCTCAGGTTTATATGTTAAGAACCCTTTAAAAAATCTCTCAGCCTCAAGCTTTATATCCTCATCCATTGTCAACACCTCACCATTTGGACCAATGATTTCTCTTATTGTGTTTCGCATCTCCCTAATCCGAGCTGTTCTGTGGAAGTAAGAATTGTTTCTGTCCCCCACAATAAGACAGTGAAGCTTCGCTTTTTGCTTGAGAAATCCCTCCTCTAAATCCGATAGTAGCTGCCATTTCTCATATGCTTCAGCTTCAACTTCCATCTTACTTGGAAAGGGGTCAAGAAGTGTCTCTGCTTGTTGAGAACAAAGACTTTCGTGAGCCTCTCTAGTACGCTTAGGAAGATCTCCGAGCTTCTCTTTCCCTAACGAGCGCAAAAGAGGTTTTATCGCCTTTAACTTTTTTGAGAGTCGGAACAGCGCAAACGTTGAGTCAAAAAGTGGCTCTGTTTGTGACCAAAAGTTCGCCACAACCGGCATGAACTGTGGGATCTTTGTCAGCACATTAATAAATTTGAAAGGCTTTCTCTTCCTCCCTGAAGGAGTCTCCAATAAAAACCGACCTCTAGTGTGATCAGAACATCCTCCGGTCTCGAAAACACAATACTATTGCGGATAAATATCAAGCCATCTTTCATTTACCAACAACCGATCCAGCTTCCTACATATTAGACCTTGTGGTTGCTTGTTGCTGCAGGTGAAACGTGGCCCATGATATCCCAAATCTAACATGGAGCAATGTCGCACTAGATCTTGGAAATCACGCATTCCTTGAGGCGTTGTGTCAATGACGTTTAAAATCTCCACATATCATCCATGGTTTCCCGCGAAACAGAGGAGAGTCGTGGTGATTTCGGATATCCTCCCACAGAGTCTTTCTCTCATCCATATGAGTAGATGCATAAACAAAAGAATAAAATAATTCCTCTTCTCGTGCTTCCAATAAAACTGAACAAGTGATCATCTGAGCACTCATGAAAACCGGCTTTAGTCTCGCGTTATCCTTCCAAATCACCCAAATGCGACCTAACAGATTGAACTCATAGTTTGAAATAAATGAACAACCAGGAAAAATTGATGAAACAATTTGCGATGCTTTATTTTCCTTGACTCGAGTTTCAAATAAACACCCAAACTGCATAGAACTATTATTTACCCATTGATGAACTATGGAATGCTTTGAGATTTTGTTGAAGCCGCGAACATTCCAGAAGAAACTCGACATATTAATTTTTCTAAGTGGACTTCTTCTTACCTAATGCAGCTGAAATAGTTTTCTTGCTGGCTTGGGTACGTGAGTCCGATAAAATCTTATGCTGAGATTTAGAAACTCTGTTGAGTGAAGCACGAGTTCCCGTCTCAATCACATTTTGATGATCTTGTTCTTGTGGTAACTCGTCTTGGATTTCCCCTTCCTCTACTTCATTTGTATTCTCTTCCATTATTTCCTCATAATCACCCTCCTTCTCGTTCATGCCTTCATTCATCTCCTCCTGAAGAACAAAATTCGAGATGGAGAAGATAAAGGTGTTTCCATTGAGTTTGATTCAGATTTTCTTCCCATCTTATTTGGGGAAACTACTTACCAAACATTCTCTGGTTTTTCCAATTTACCAACGTCTTCCTCTTTTCTCCGTTCCTCCATTGACGATTCTGAAATCTGTTTTTGAGTCTCCAAAGCAGACTATGTCTCTTCAACCCGTTTTGTCAAGTCGGTCTCTTTCTCCAGCGAGATAACATTTGGATTTTGCTTCTGCTGTATGTTCTGTTCTTGAGGGCATGAATTCGCATTCTCCGAAGCTTTCTGTTGCACTACGGCTTTCATCACCAACTCTGAATCTTTATGTCCTTCTGATTTCACCAAACATGTATCAGCGAGATGTCCCCATTTCTTACAATTTTGGCAGCGAGGTGGCAGTCATGGATAAGAGAATTCCACCTTAACCTCCTCCCCTTTCAACTTGAAGTTATGCTTCTTTGGAAGTTCCTTTGACATATCAGCCTCAACAAACACTTTTGCTTCTTCAAACTTTGAGCATAGTTCATTCTCCGGATGAAGACGCTTAGGTTATCCTACTGCACTAGCAATGAATCCCAACCCTTTCCAAGAGAACGTTGAGTGCGGGATATTTTTAAGTATAACCCACATTGGGATCGTCTTGATCTCTGGTCGAGAGTCTTCAACAATTGGAGACCGTTTAGAGACAATCATTGATTTGTCTGCAATATTCCACATACCTCTTCTTAGCACCCTAGATCGAACCGCTGCATCTCTGATACAAAATTTCACCATCTTATCGTTAACGACAAACACATCGACCTTTATGGTTTTTTCTCCAAGAGGCTAGATCTTGTTCACAATTACATGAATCTTTGCAACATAAGGGGCTGCCGATAGGAAACGCCCTACAAAAAAGTCCTCCCATAGCGGAGCATCTTCTAGAATATCATCGGGTACAATCACCGTTTCTTCCGCGCCGTCGATGGAAGTGGAGACTTTGAAATCATGCTTCGATAAGCTTGGTCGATTTTTAACGATTGTAGCCCATGAGGTCTGCTTCTGAGCTCCCAGATTCTGATCTGAAGTTGAAATTGGAGGAAATGGTATTTTCTATTTTACAGTCTATGATTTGTTCAGTTAATTTGGTCTACCTATACAACTATCCAGAGATGAAAGGTACAATCAAATGCTTTAATTTGCCATTCTTCATTAGCCTATTGCATTTCATCTCAAATTGAAACTCTTTCAAACCTTTTCACTTTTTATCTCTTCTGTGATGTATCCGGACTGTTATTTATAAAAAAATTTGTAATCATCTTTCATTTTTTATATTTGCTAGCTATTTTATTCTCTTTCAGGTTACCATGCTTGTGTATTAGACTGTTGTATTTTAGAGACTATTATTTTCCTTCTTCATTAGATACAAAAGAGGGAATTGGATTGGAAGGTATCTAGGCTCACAGTGGCATGAGAAGAGTATGGCCATATCCCCATGGTTTCTAATAAGAGCACGTCAAATCAAAAGTTGGGAAAGATAATGTTCTATGACAAATTCACTATTAATATTATCGCCACCTCGCTACAACATCAGAGCATCATTCCACTTTGCGAACAGCCCTAAAGAGAGTTCATATGCAACTCCTTGCGTTCTCTATTTCCCTAAATGTTTTGGATAACATGGATATATATAACTTAACGTTTTCTTTCATCGTGTATTTTTAATGCTGTACTAAAGAGCTATTGGGCGCTATGTTCTTCAAGTTCTTCTCTGATTGGTAAGCAATTGGTAAACTTTCTCTTTACTGTTACGTCCGAAGTTTGGTTGCTAGCAGCCCCTAATAGTGTTGCTTTGAATTTTGAACATCTCTGTAGACCGTATTTGATTAATAGGCTTGGTTCCAGTCTTGATTAAGTGTTTTTCCTGAAATCTTAACAGTGATAAGATTGTAAATTTCAGAATTTGCAACAAATCAAATTGTTTTACCAGTTTGGATCTACATAGACTATTAAGCTTTTAAGATCTTGCTAAAGAAAACATGTTTCTGGATCCAAATATGAGATCAAGTACAAATGACATGCATGTTTCAAATAGAAATGATCATGTAATAGAAGTTATCAAATGTTATGCATCTTATTTTAAGAATCAAATTTCTTTTAAACGATTGCATACTAATTTGGTCGACAAGGGCAGCAAAGGGAAGATCCACTTAACCATTAAAATTATTTTTCTTATAGTATTAATGGAGAATAATCATACGCATGCGACGCATTTGAAATTAAAGAAAAGGTTTGGAAAGTCATATAAAATCTTTCTGTATAGCAGAGAAAGGTGGAACTGGTAAGAACGGAAACTGGTATGCATTGGTTACGGATAGTAAGATTAAAAAGGGGGTAAAGGGAACAAAAAGGGAAAATTATGTAACTTTAATCCTTTTTTTTTCACTACGCCATACAATTTGAATTCTTAGTGTTATGTTACAAATAGAAAAAATGAGTAATATATGGTTCTACTACTAAAAAACTATATTCCCTCCATTTTTTTTTAAATTTGATGTTGTAGGACGATACATACAAATTAATAAATATTGTATAATATCTATTGTAACCTTATTTACTATTGTTTAAGTTTTAATTTATTAATTAATATGATGACAAAAAAGTATTTTAGTGTTAGAACAGGGATTCGTACCTCCTCTAAAAAGTACGATAATATTCAGATCGGCCCAATTAAGAACCCTAAAGTTGGCAATCGTAGCTTTAGGTCGGCTGGGAAATAGAAATCCCGTTTATTCACATTAATCCGGAGAAAGCTCCAGGTCGGCCATTTCTCGGGAAACAGAGAAAGCACGAGGTCGGCCATCTCTGGAGAAACTGGGAAGGCACGTGGTCGGCCATCTCTCAAGAAACTCCTCTCCAAAAGGGAAAGAGCAACCATCGAAGGCCGACTTGAAGACATTCAGAGCTGACCGACCTGGCGGTATGGCACGATCTGTCACTGAATTTCCACTCAGTCTCCACTCAGCTTCCATTCAGTCTCCACTCAGCCTCCACTCAGTCTCCACTCAGCTTATTTAATATATTAAGGCTCAAATCTTTAAATATGAGCCCTTGGATCGAATTGATCAGGGATACCCATTTTTGAGGTGTGTTTTTTATAAATAGAGGATGGACGAAATAAGAAGGAGAAGAGTTCTTTTTCCTCTCTGAGAACTTTGTAACCAGCTCTCTGATTACGACGATCGGAACTCTTAATATACCTCTCGAGCTCCGGCTATTTTCACCAAAAAATCTCTTGAATAAACCCATTAACTCTTATTTTTTTATATAAGCCGATTTGAGTTATAACATTTGGCGGCGTCTGTGGGGAGTAAGAGACTCAATTTGTACGAAAAACCGCAGAGCTCGGAGATGGCAGAAACTTCTGCACCAACCAATCCGAAGAATACCGATGATGGCAACAGATCTGAAGACCCAATTTCATGTCGTACCAACGATGGCAAAACCACTGATCGGCTCATCGATCTAACAACAGGTCGGTCTATCCACCCACCGACAAGATTACCCATTGATGAAGAAGCCGACCAGTGTCAAACTGAGGACGCAAAACGCACCTCGTCGGTCTATCAGCCAGACAGCTCGTCAACTTTCACAGTTACGTAGCTCGTCAGTCTATCAGCCAGCCAGCTCGTCAGCTTTCACGGCTACGCAGTTCGTCAGTCTTTCAGACAGACATCTCGTCAGCTTTCACAGCAACGCATCTCGTCATCCTCCCAGAAATTCAGCTCGGCAGCTTTCTTAGCAAAGCAGCTCACTAATATCACATCAAGGCATCTTTTCAAATTCGCCTAGTTGACCTAACATAAACTATGAATGGTGTAACTTGAATTCTTGCACCACCAAGGTAGATCACGTTTTCGGCTCATCTTCTTCGAGACAGTTGCTTTAATTCGCCTACCAGAGGATGATTGCTTCAGCTTGGCATATTTAAGAGGATCGCTTCAGCTCGTCTTCTTTAAAGCGTTCACTTCAGGTTGACACCCTTTAGGTCGTCATCCTTCAGGATGTCACCTTTTAGGTCGTCATCCTTCAGGCTGTCACCCTTCAGGTCGTCACCCTTCAGATCATCACTCTTTAGGTCGTCACCCTTCAGGTCGTCATCTTCCAGGCCTTCAACCTTCAGGCTGTCACCCTTCAGGTCGTCACCATTCAGGCCTTCACCCTTTAGGTCGTCACCATTCAGGTCTTCACCCTTCAGGCCGTCACCCTTCATGCCTTCACCCTTCAGGCCGTCACCCTTCAGGCCGTCACCCTTCAAGCCTTCACCCTTCAGATCGTCATCTTTCATGCCTTCACCCTTCAGGCTGTCACCTTTCAGGTCGCCACCTTTTAGGTCGTCACCCTTTAGGTCTTCATCCTTCAGGCCTTCACCCTTCAGGTCGTCACCCTTTAGGTCGTCATCCTTCAGGCCTTCACCCTTAAGGCTGTCACCCTTCAGGCTGTCACCCTTCTGGTCGTAATCCTTCAGGCCTTCACCCTTCAGGCTGTCACGCTTCAGGCCGTCACCCTTCAGACCGTCACCCTTCAGACCGTCACCCTTCAGGCCGTCACCCTTCAGGTCGTCACCCTTTAGGTCGTCATCCTTCTGGCCGTCACCCTTTAGGTCGTCATCCTTCAGGCCTTCACCCTTCAGGCTGTCACCCTTCAGGTCATCACCCGTGGGCTGGCCGATTTCGCAGCTCGTCAGCTGGCCGATTTCGCAGCTCGTCAGCTGGACGATCTCACAGCTCCTCACGTGGTCAATCTCACATGGTCACAATTAAAGTCGACCTCACATTTGCTCCCAAAAAGAGCCGATCCATATCTGATCGCAAACAAGCCGATCTCGCGCGTTCGCCAACAAAGCCGATCTCGTATGGTCGCAAACGAACCCGATCTAAAAAAAGACACTAGCACTATCGAGCTAGCTTACTCTCAAATTCCAGCAGAGCTCATATTCATCAATAACAACATAATCTCCATGCGGTCACTACACCGATCTCAAACTTTCACTCTCAATCAACGAGTTCACGAACTCATTGAAGCCCGTCTCACACTTGTTTGCACCGTGTAGGAAAAAAAACAAGTGATAAACAGGTTTTTAGCCAGGTTAAACAAAACGTAAAGCTTGTCTATGTCATTGAAGTACTTTAGGTGTCAAACCAACCTTGGGGTGAAAGCTACTAAGATTACAAGAGAATTAAGAAGCTAAGCAATATTCGGTTAATTTGGGAAACAAACCAAAATAAAATACTTATGGTTAATAAAAAGACTTGAAAACAATTTTAAAATCCCTACAATAGATTTATACAACTACTAGATGACTAATAAATAATATATCAACTGATCTACTAATTTAATAAATTCAAAAGGTAAAACCGGATTAATAAAACAGATTTGATGGTGAGTAGCTAGATATTATAAAAACTATTTATATAAATGAAACGATTACAAACTCAACTGTAGACAGTAAAATTAGACTCTAAGCAATTTCTAAAATATTAAAAAGAGCAAGAACATAATTTTACAAATTTATGAAACTATATTGCATAAATAAACTATTTAATAAATAATTTGAATAGAGATAAATAAACACAAGCTAGAGGAAAATGGTTTTTGGTTTTAAAATGTTAAAAACAGATTCAAGGTTGGGAATCAATCTTAAGAAGGTTGAAAATTCGATCTTGGGTTTTGAAAACATATTTTTACTCTTTTTAGTTAATTCTCTAAACCTTAAGAAACCAAAATAGAATTATCCNATAGCTGACCTAACATAAACTATGAATGGTGTAACTTGAATTCTTGCACCACCAAGGTAGATCACGTTTTCGGCTCATCTTCTTCGAGACAGTTGCTTTAATTCGCCTACCAGAGGATGATCGCTTCAGCTTGGCATATTTAAGAGGATCGCTTCAGCTCGTCTTCTTTAAAGCGTTCACTTCAGGTTGTCACCCTTTAGGTCGTCATCCTTCAGGCTGTCACCTTTTAGGTCGTCATCCTTCAGGCTGTCACCCTTCAGGTCGTCACCCTTCAGATCATCACTCTTTAGGTCGTCATCCTTCAGGTCGTCATCTCCCAGGCCTTCAACCTTCAGGCTGTCGCCCTTCAGGTCGTCACCATTCAGGCCTTCACCCTTTAGGTCGTCACCATTCAGGCCGTCACCCTTCAGGCCGTCACCCTTCATGCCTTCACCCTTCAGGCCTTCACCCTTCAGGCCGTCACCCTTTAGGCCTTCACCCTTCAGATCGTCATCTTTCAGGCCTTCACCCTTCAGGCTGTCACCTTTCAGGTCGCCACCTTTCAGGTCGTCACCCTTTAGGTCGTCATCCTTCAGGCCTTCACCCTTCAGGTCGTCACCCTTTAGGTCGTCATCCTTCAGGCCTTCACCCTTAAGGCTGTCACCCTTCAGGCCGTCACCCTTCTGGTCGTCATCCTTCAGGCCTTCACCCTTCAGGCTGTCACGCTTCAGGCCGTCACCCTTCAGACCGTCACCCTTCTGGTCGTCACCCTTCAGACCGTCACCCTTCAGGCCGTCACCCTTCAGGTCGTCACCCTTGAGGTCGTCATCCTTCTGGCCGTCACCCTTTAGGTCATCATCCTTCAGGCCTTCACTCTTCAGGCTATCACCCTTCAGGTTATCACCCGTGGGCTGGCCGATTTCGCAACTCGTCAGCTGGCCGATTTCGCAGCTCCTCACGTGGTCAATCTCACATGGTCACAATTAAAGTCGACCTCACATTTGCTCCCAAAAAGAGCCGATCCATATCTTATCGCAAACAAGCCGATCTCGCGCGTTCGCCAACAAAGTCGATCTCGTATGGTCGCAAACGAACTCGATCTAAAAAAAGACACTAGCACTATCGAGCTAGCTTACGCTCAAATTCCAGCAGAGCTCATATTCAACAATAACAACATAATCTCCATGCGGTCACTACACCGATCTCAAACTTTCACTCTCAATCAACGAGTTCACGAACTCATTGAAGCCCGTCTCACACTTGTTTGCGCCGTGTAGGAAAAAAAACAAGTTTCCGAACTCGATCTAAACATATTGTCGCACCAAGCTCGTCAACTTTGACTGGTCGCTCCGCTCGAGCCCGTTTCGAGGTGGTTGAGACTTTCTAAAGTTGCAACTCCCACCAGGGTTTGATTCGTATTGGTACCTTTCGAGCATTAAGTCTCGAGACTCTTTCCATGTCTAATCTGGAGACCTTACCAGTATAATTTGGATCCTTCCCAGTCGAATCTGGAGTTCTTGGTGGTTTAACAATTCTGACGTGATTAAAAGTCACGGGTTCTACCACAATCGTCTAACAAAACCTATAATGACATCACCACATGTCCATCCGACATCATCACAAATTCAAGCTCATGTTTCCAACATGAATTTGTTGGAAATCTTCAACGCCATTGCGACCGACCTACATTACGGCCGTAGTTCTTACGGCCGTTAAACCAAACTACTTTTCACAAAAAGAGAATTTCGAAAACAACCCTCCATTAGCTTGGAGATGTTTACAAAGAGAGATGAGTACGAATCTCAATTAGTCATCTGCTCATCGATTCTATTCGGCAACTCACAACGCCATCAGCCTGCCTACTAATCATCTCACTAGTAAACTTTTCGCTCTTACCCTACTTCAAACTTATCAACTTTTCGGGTACTATCATGATAAGCTTGTCAATTCGACTATCTCAAAAATCAATGAGCATACACGAGTTCTCAAAACATCGAGATCGTCTAAGTTATTACATCTTGTTCAAAAAAAAATTATTTAGTCGACTCCTTACGCTTCCAAGCAATTACACATCAGCATCCTGGCCAGATGCTTGATCCGCCTTAAGCTGGGTCTGATCCACCCAGTTCGGCACTTCAAAGCCAAGTCCACTTGCATGCGTTCTAACATCGCATTTTACCGCATATAAGCCGACTTATTCACAATATCTAAAGTCATATAGTACATAAGCCGATCTGACTCGCATTCTATATTCGACTTAGATTATCTCTAAGTGATAATGATAATAGACGCCGGCCTGTTTCGCATATCAGTATTCACACTTAGAAATGAGGTGGTACAAAACCATATAAGCCGAGCATCTCGCATGTTTTGTATTCACACCTCCCTCTAAAGCCGGATTCTGTTCTGCAGTCCTAAGTTTTGCAATATTATTAAACCGACCATGTCGCATCTTGCAGTCGACTTGAGGAAAAATTTCTAAGTAGTTAAATACTGCCGACCCGTATCACATATTCTAACTTAGAAATTCAAGTCGCATGAACAATTTAAAGCCAATATCGCATTGCACGTTCATGTTCGTACTCATGGACACGATCATTCGTTCAAACCACATTTTCATTACCAGAGCATGAATTTCTTCGTTAAAGGAAAATTCACTGAGCTCTTCAGCTCGTCCTGCTTCACTGAGCTCTTCGGCTCGTCCTGCTTCACTGAGCTCTTCGGCTCGTCCTGCTTCACTGAGCTCTTCGGCTCGTCCTGCTTCACTGAGCTCTTCGGCTCGTCCTGCTTCACTGAGCTCTTCAGATCGTCCTCCTTCACTGAGCTCTTCAGGTCGCCTACCTCATCAAGCTCATCAAAGTTCGCCTACCTCGTTAAGCACACTGAACCTCACCTACATCATCTAGCTCATCAAAGTTCGCCTACCTCATCTAGCTCATCAAAGTTCGCCTACCTCGTTAAGCTCACCTAGCTCGTTAATCTCATCTAGCTCATCAAAGCTCGCCTACCTCGTTAAACTCGCCTACCTCATCGCCTCCGACCTAAAGGTACATACACATTTTAAATTCTAACTTGTAACAGGACCGACCTCAATTCACGCCGAACCGTTTCCTTCTAATTCGGTAAACTCGATACTTTCGTTTGCCGAACTGGGGAGGGGGGGCTAACTGATATTTAGCATATTTACATCATTTTAACATTCATTTAGTAAAGCATTTGCATTGTTTAATGTATATAACTTGTCCATATAGTTTAGTTTGCATCCATTTTAGAGTTATTGAGTCTTAGCCTACGTTATTGCATATTTGTTGCATTTTGGAGTGTTTTTGGGTACATTGGAGGACTTTGCAGATTATGGATGTTAAGAATTGCTTGGAGTATGGCATGGAACTAAAGTGTACCAAAAGAAGTTGAGCAAAATGGACTTGAAGCACAAAACCACTACATAAGTAAAGATCGAGCCGGATGAAGAGTTTCAACTCCGATTTAGCCTCGGCGGTCTTCATGAAAGTCATAAATGTTTGAGTTAGTTTTCTTTTGGTGGTAGTTTCAAGTCAAACAGGGAAGCCGTTCAAGAGATATGGCCATTTTACTACAGATCGATCGATCTCATGAAGAAAGCAGTATCGGTGTGATGTATCAGTGTGATTACACCGATACGCATATCGGTCTGCCATATCGGTGTGATCACACCGATACGCGTATCGGTATGCCATATCAGTGTGCTCACACCGATATGGAGCTCGCGTTTTGGTTTACTTAAGACGAAAAAATACTGTTGATCATCATAATCTAGTTGACTTTTTATTTCTAAGCTTTTCCAGAAACTCTCTCTGTATTGGATGATTTTATTTGCAAGATCTTTGGATCAAAAACTTCAATTCAAGAGTTCTTCTTCTCTAATCTCTTCCCTTTACTCTTTCTAATGCATATTATCAAGTTTTTACAAGTTTTTATTGGTTTGATCATGAACTGTGAGTAGTTCTTTAGAATCCAAGGTTGGTTAGATTTAGGGTGTTTAGGGTGTTAGTCTTGATGTCTATGAGTTAATTCTTCTATATCCCTTCTTGCTTAATGTTCTTAATGCTAATTTCAACCTTGATCATGTTGAATTGGATTTCTAGGGAATTTTCTCATCCAAAATATTAGTAAAATTCCTGGATCATTTAAGCAAGAGATTTACATACTTAGCTCATGAAAGTGATTGTCTAAGGTGTTTATTAGCAGATTAGAACTGAATCTTTATGCTTGTTGCATCTTTGATCACAAATGAAAGTTTGTTCTTGATTAGAAATGTGATAAAAGGATTAAGTCCATGAAAATGGTTTAATCTATTCTTGAAGTTCTAAGCTTGGGGATTAGCATTTATATGAGTAGATTGACATCATTGATCACGCTTTTAAGCACCTGAAAATCAATACCATACCCTTGAATTCATCTTTCCATAATTTACAAAAAGCTTTTAGAAACTCTGTTTTTGTTTTCACTTATCTTTGTTTGCTTTTATTTATTTTGAAGATAGCTTGTTATTCTTCTGGTTTAATGTTACTAATCAGATTCCAAAACCTTCACTAGACTTGCTTAGATTAAGAAGTTTTATGAATTCCTTTTGTCACAACAAACCCATATGGATTGATCTTCAAATACTACAATGACATGAGTAGGATTGAGTAATTGATTAGCAAAATCCTGCTATCACTAACTGTTAGAGCAGGAATTCGTACCCCCTCTAAAAAGCACGAAGATATTCAGATCGGCCCAATTAAAAACCAAGTTGGCAATCGTAACTTTAGGTCGGCTGGAGAAATAGAAATCCCGTTTATTCACATTAATCCGGAGAAAACGACAGGTCGGCCATCTCTCGGGAAACAGAGAAAGCACGAGGTCGGCCATCTCTGGAGAAACTGGGAAGGCACGTGGTCGGCCATCTCTCGAGAAACTCCTCTCCAAAAGGGAAAGAGCAACCATCAAAGGCCGACTTGAAGGCATTCAGAGCTGACCGACCTGGCGGTATGGTACGATCTGTCAGTGAGAGTCTCCACTCAGTCTCCACTCAGCCTCCACACAGTCTCCACTCAGCCTCCATTCAGTCTCCACTCAGTTTATTTGATATATTAAGGCTCATATCTTTAAATAGGGGGACCCATTTTTGAGGTGTATTTTGTATAAATAGAGGATGGACGAAATAAGAAGGAGAAGAGTTCTTTTTCCTCTCTGAGAACTTTGTAACCGGCTCTCTGATTCCGACGATCGGAACTCTTATATTACCTCTCGAGCTCCGGATATTTTCACCAAAAGATATCTTGAACAAACTCATTAACTCTCATTTTCTTTTATAAGCCGATTTGAGTTATAACATTTAGTATTACTTTTGCATATATTTGTGAGAATATCACTTATTTTTTTAAAAAAAAATTATCTAGTATCCTTTAATTTCATGATAACGTCAACTCGAATATCAAACATCTATCTAATATTTAGATCTAAAATATAATTTACATAAATATTTTTAGCTAAAAACTATACTTCAAAAATGAAGTTTTAAAATTTTAATTGTTCAACTGTTTATGTAAATTATTCTTCATTTATAAATATAGTGAAAACTTACATATAAAAATAACCCGTGCGTAGCACGGAATAACTCATAGTATTTTTAAAACAATAAAGAGCACACAAAAAAAGTTATTCAACAAATAACTGATTTTAAAAATCGGTTCATCTAGTGAGAGATTTGCAAACTCCAAGAATTCCACATCTTCCAAAGAATCAAATTCATCTCCACCAACATCCCAGATTTTGGTCTTTTCAGCTTCATATTGATCAGAATTCCTTGATAAAAGACGGAGGTTGTTGTGGATGTAAACCAAATCTTGAGCACGAATTGGATTGAGCTTGTTCCTTCTAAGTGAATGAATGAATGAGAAGGTACTCCAGTTACGCTCAGCACAAGAAGAAGAAGTAGGTTGTCCAAGCAACTTAAAAGCCAAACTTTGGAGTTTAGGAGTTTGAGGACCAAAATTAGCCCACCAACTCTTAGGTTTCATAGAAGACATCACTTAAATGCATGTTAAATCTTCAAAAGGACCCATCTTCATCGAAAACAATGCATATTCATCCATAACTTTTTTATGTTCATCATCACTTGGAAACAATGTTCTAAAACAATTCATCCTCTCACGTGAGATTTCTGAATCTCTATGGGGACCAAGTCTTGAAGAATCTAGCCATTCAACACTATAAAATCTACAACATACAAAACGTGTTATATAAGGTTTAATCTCTTGAGAATTATAATGATGGAGGCAAAACGAGTATCAGCAACTGAAGCAATTTAAGAGTAGAGAACTTACTAAAAATAGTCAGCCTCGTGTTGTGGTTCGTGATGAAGTGTTTAATTGCGAGTGCATCCCCATGAATATCAGTTATCCAATTACATTTCTCATATGTTTCTTGATTCCCATCAGTATTCTTTGTTGCATAATGTTCTTCAAAGCCAAGTTAAGGGTATGAACAACATATGGTGTCCAATAGATGTGGGGAAATAGACCATCAATAATCTCTCCCGCTGCCTTACAATTTGCAGCATTATCGGTGATTACTTGATGAATGTTTTGATGTCCCACTTCATGGATGACTTTATCATCAAATCAGCAATGAAGTTTTTATCTTTCACTTCCCCGAAACAATTCACAGCCTTGAGAAACAATGGAGTATTTCCAGTAGTAGCTATGAAATTAATCAGAGGCTTTCTTGTAGGATCACTCCAACCATCACTTACAATCGACACCCCTCTTTCTTTCCATGTCAGTTTCCGTGGCACTAACAACTTCTCGACATGATCTTGAATAAGATTGTTCTGAGCTTATTATAACCAGGAGGTACATAACCATCAATTTTTTGGGCAGCAGCTGATAAGACCTATAATAATGTGGATTTCTTGAAAGATTGAATGGCAAGCCTGAGTATAAAACATTAGCAATTTCTTGATCCAACTGTTCCCTGGCTTAAACGCCAAATGATGCAATGATAGGTGAGTCGATAGACCTTCTTTTCTTTGAGCATGCTCTGTTTAACAAGGCAAGGAACCTCCCTACGACCAGATTCAGATTTCATCTTCTCGTAATCATCTTCCAACCTTTTCATCTCAAGCGTTTCAGTTCTTGTTGCTTTCTTACAAATAACAACACCACTATTTTTTATTCTAAGCAGATGTGCTCTAACTCTGGAATATGAACCTTGTCGAGTTTCCTTACAAATATTGCACTCGGATTTCCAAGTTCTTCCTATTTTACCTAGTTTCTCTAGTTTTTTTTAACATAACTCCATAGTGGAAGTTCTTCACTTTGAGTTTGATTTGACGAACTACCAACATTATCACCTTGTTATTGAGAAGTCATAGTTCTAAACTGGAGAGGAGATTCAAGAAGTAATTATCTTCTTTAGTTGATTGCAAGGTGAAAACGTGAGAGGAGGCGCTTAGAAAAAATATTTGTTTCTAAGAAGACGTACAACTTGAAAAGCCGATATTCAGATCATTAAAAACCCTAATATAAACAAAATGTTCCTTTTTATTCTTTTTAGTTTTCTATTTCTAAAAAAGTTAATGTACATAGTTATATGGGGACACCGGTTTTGATCCCGATACGTACCAGAAACGTCTCCGGTATTCAACTAAACTGTCCCCATTTTTTGATGACGTCTCCGTCTTCCTGGAGACGTTCGTGGGACGTTTCGATGGCATCTCCGAAGAGTTCTCGTCCCCGATACGTTATTGGTATGGGAGATGGCACCCAATTGTCATCCCAGTTCATCATAGGGCGCATCTCACCTTCCTAGAATGGATGGCGCTTATGAACTAGATCTCTTTACCAACAGGTCCGTTCAGCCTTACTCTTAAGAGACTTGTGACTCAGATAGTGATTTTCCATATCTGGAAAGAGAGGACCACCAGGTTGCATACTCTGTCTCCTCCTCGCATTTGGCCCTCTTCAAGCAAATTGACCGCAGCGTCAGGGACTCTATTCTAGCTCTCATCCACCGCAAGAGATTCAGGAGTTTACTCTCCCAATGGTTCACCCATGAGTAGTTAACTCCCTTCCCATAGACCAAAATTCACCTGTTATCATTAGGCTTTTTATTTCTTTTTGGGCCTTTTTATAACTTTTAGCTCCGCCGAGCAATTGTAAAGAAACTGTTCCAGCTTTTTGTAAATAAAATTTACATTTTATCCAAAAAAAATCATTTGCCTGTTTTTCTTTTGCCTCCGATATCTTGATGGATTTGAGTCAAACTTGGAAAATAATCGAACAAAGATAAAATAGGTTTTTGAAGTTTATGTATAAAATGATAGAAATTACGAATTGAGATATGAGTTTAACCAACTTCTGAGTTTGGTATAAACTGAACTTGACCTAACTGTTGAGGTATGAAAAAGCTGATTTTCCGCTAGGAAGCGTTATTTGATCATTTGTGCAATTAAAAGTAAAAAATATTGGGGTCAGGAAATATCAGCTTCTTAATCATTCAAAAGAACATGCATGAATAAGAAAAAGAAAAAAAAAATGAACATGCATGATCAAGATAAAACAGTGAAATAAACAAATTACAAAAAAACAGAAAAAAAAAAACTGTTTGCTTGTACCTTAATCATTTGCCTCTTTTTCTTTTGCCTCCGACATCTTGCCGAATTTGAGTCAAACTTGGAACATAATCAAACAAAGATAACAGAGGTGACCTAGCTTTGACATCTCTGACACTATAGTCCTCTCCAACGATATATACGTTGTCGTTCATATCACAACACACGAGGCGTTTCTTCTCCTCATCGACAATGAAACTTCTGCCAACCCTAGTAATAAAATAAGATTCTAAATCCACTGCAAAGACCTTGCTCCACAACATCGCTTTGGTCTCACCAATTTTATTTGTCACCCATAATTCTGTCTTCGATCTACGATCACGTTGTAATAAGACCGAAATTTTCTCATCTCTAACAACGGATAGAGACTGATTTAGATACCAAGTATACTGATGCGGAAGACACAGACGTTCAAATCTTTGTGTTGTATAATCAAAACTTACTAAGTATTTACTGCCATCTTTTCTATCTTTAGCAATCCAGTAAGTCTTTCCCTTCAAAGATACGCCACGGTGAAGATACTTAATTCTGAAGTCCGAAGTGTCATCAAGAATCCTCCATGAATTAGAGTTCATCTCATAAATTTCGAATTCTTGTTTGTCGTAAGTGACATCATATGAATCGTAGTCCTTCTTATAAACCATGCCGCTCAATATTTTGTAGCTATTACCGTTGGGTTTGTCTTGGTAGCGTCTTGCCTAAAACGATTGATCCTGATCCACCTTGTTTGACCTGTACACGGGTTCCAAACCACGAGCCTAGGAATTCTATCATTGGTGACGCATAACAATAAGCCGTCGCAGTGAAAGACTTGACAAATCTTGATTTTATCTAAATTAGAATGAGGGTCGATTAGACTAAGTTCACCTTTGACCTTTTTACCTGTTGAAATCTACGTTGATTGATGCGCACCAAACATATCCTAGACTCCTTCAACGTGAGAGTCATAAACTGCTTTGGGGCTTTCTCAAAGTGATTTCTTGTGAATCTCTTATCGTTGAACAAACGGTTCTGGTTCCATCCTTTGCAGGTAGATCGTAACCGAATCAGAGATAAAGCCCTAACACGACAGAATATCTCCTCTAACAAATCCTCTGGAAGTTCTGACATCATCTTTCTGAATCTGTGATCTCCCAGGGAGAAAAGTGGCTGCTTCGATTGTTTTTAGGGTTTTAGGAATTTGACGTTCGCTATTTATTTTTTAATCAAAGTAAAGTTTTGTTATGGTAAGTAAAAAAAAAAAGAAAAGGAGAAAAACGGAACCCTTTTCCTAAAAAACAGGCTTCGGTTTTGGCAGCCCTAAAGGAAAGTATCTAAAGTTGTTGTTGGGCTTTGTCAAATGTCAAAAAGTTGAAATACACTTCGAAGTTAGAGGAAGATCAATTAGCTCCCAAAGAGGAAGATATATGGGTTTTCATGTTCTTAGGTCTCCCATAACTTTGGCTGTTACAGCAGAGCTCTGTTAGGCTTTTCAAGCCCATGTCCAACTTCCCCATTAGTATGATATTATCCGCTTTGGCTCAGATGGCATAGCCCGAACGGATTTGTTTTTGGGCTCCTTCCCAAAAGGTCCCATACTAATCAAAGTTGGACATTACTTATATATTAGACCATTACTGTCTAATCTTCCGATGTGGGACTTGGATTTATATACCAACAATCCCCCCCTCAAGCCAAGGACCACACGAACCCTTAACCTCCAACTTTTCGACGAAACCTGGCACCCATCTTGTACCGCCGTACTCACCCACGGAACTCTTCACCTAACCCTTGCAAACCTTGTTGCACCGCTAGAAAGTCTTTCGACACAAGGCACCGACACCTTTAATCGCAAGGTTACCTTTAGGGCTCTCCTCCCACAAGGGACATCCGGCCCAACCCACTTCTCCAGGTCCACTTTTTAGAACCTGGCTCTCATACCACTTGTTGTGAAACAATAACGAAAAGCAATAGAAACGAAACGATTTGAGGTAAATACCCTTATAGGATTTCCCAACAATGGTATCAGAGCCAGGTTCTAAAAAGCGGACCTGAAGAAGTAGGTTGGGCCGGATGTCCCATGTGGGAAGAGAGCCCTCAAGGTAACCTTGCGATTAAGGGTGCCGGTGCCTTGTGTCGAAAGACTTCCTAGCGGTGCAACAAGGTTTGCAAGGGTTAGGTGAAGAGTTCCGTTGGTGAGTACGGCGGTACAAGATGGGTGCCAGGTTTCGCCGAAAGGTTAGAGGCTAAGGATTCGTGTGGTCTTTGGCTTGAGGGGAGGATTGTTGGGATATCAATGCAAGTCCCACATCGGAAGATTAGACAGTAATGGTCTAATATATAAGTAATGTCCAACTCTGATTAGTATGAGGCCTTTTGGGAAGGAGCTCAAAGACAAATCTGTGCGGGCTATGCCATATGGGCCCAAAGCGGACAATATCATACTAATTGTGGGAGTTGGACATGGGCTTGAAAAGCACAACAAGCTCCCTCGTCGGCTTCTTCTCCAAATCTCACAATCATCTTATATTTTACTAGTTTATAACTGAGTTTGGTCTAACTTACACAACTAGTTATTAAGTAAGTATATGTGTGTGTTAACTGTGACTTATTAGGCAAGATTGGATAGTTTCTTATTAACTTCTGAGAAGTCACGAGGAACGGTTACGATCGGTCATGGTTGGATAGACCGAACAGGAAGGTCCCTGTCCGTGCTCAGGCCTCCTAAAATGAAACAGACGTGGGTGTCTCCAACTTGACCTGCCTTCACGGTTGTTGCGAAGACCCATGTAATTCCCGGACGGAGCACATAGTTGCAGAAGAAGACGAACATGAATGTGGTGTGGGTATCACCCACGGCATCGTTTTGTTACAAGTCCCTTTTGTTAACAAAAAACAACAATCAACAATTAACAATCATAAAAAAGTAACTTTCAATTTGAGAATATTCCCAAACATTATGGTCCAACAGACGGTCATACACATGGACGAATTTCGTTAGTCGGGAGATCACTCAAGTTTGATGGAGAATTCATGAACAGTGGAAGCTTGTCTATGATACGATCATTGGCCATAAAAGAGATTTGATACTTTAAATTCTCTTTTAGATGTTAGTTTAGTAAATAAGGCATTCTTCGGTATATTTATTATACTCAAACAAATAATTGTTTTTGGGATCACAACGGGAGTAAAACAACTCTGGTACGGAAGCTTTGATATCAGAATGTCCATATTTTAGAATTATTGTTGGAAGCCTCGGGTTTTGTCTATGCAGTGTGCAATTTGGAGGCTTAGGCAACAGATCCTACCCACACACATTATTCGCATCACAGCAAGATCGAATATAAAAAAAAAAATGGATTTAGTGATACGTTAACAAATAAGATTTACCTACGAAAAGCATTCTCAAATTCACTTTTATGTATCTTCTCCTCACTATATGGCACATGTTTTTGCTTATGTAATAATTTTTTTTCCGAATGTTATATATACTAACTTTGTAATCTCGATTTTATAACAATGAAATTGATTGTTGTAAAAAGAAAAAAATATCTATTCTAAATAAACTAAGGTTTTTTATGTATCTTCTCCTCACTATATGATTGTTATATATATCTATTCTAATAAACTAAGGTTTTTTTTAGAACCTGTTCTGAGAGGCTGCCACGTGGCGCTTTCCTCCCATTTATGGCATTACCAAATTATCTCTATTCTAAATACATGGTAATTAAAAAAAAAACAATACTCAAAACCTTTTACATAAATGTGAATCGTGGGTAGACCTTAGAGCATCTCCAATGGTACATACCCATATGGGGTTCTCAAATATTTTTTAATATAATTTTTTCTTCTTTCTTCTTTTAAGAACCCTTTTATTTGATTTTACTTTTTTGCTCTTCCATTGGTAGAATCCTAATAGGGTTTCAAAAAAAAAAAAAAAAAAAAATTAGAAAGCATAGGGTTGAAGAAGGCAAAGCTTCTTTTTTTTTAACTTTATTACCACCACAAAACAGAATGACCATGAGGGAAAAGCTTTCTCTTTCAATGGCTGGCTAGTTTGAGAGTGTTGGCCTTGTCTTGAAGTGTACCAAGCAGACTCTCGAAACTCTTCTTGAACGAATCCACTCCTTCTTCCAACTGTTCTCCCACCTTGTTCCAGTCTATTCCCAGCTTCTCCACTGCACTGTATATCCCTTCCGCTTCTGACAAATTTGCTTCTATTGTCCTCTTCACGATTCAATGATCTACGAATGCTTCCAGGGCTTGATCCGGCATGGTTGACACCTACAGTCGCACAAAGAAACAGAAACACTTGTTTACAAGATCCACAGCCTATATAGACCAATCATCTCAAATCCTATTTGGTATTAGACTTATGATTGGGCAGTGAAACATGAGACAACAAACAAAAAAGATTGACTCACAGTGTCAGGTCCGATGAGAGGTGCGACATATAAGGTGTCAGAGTAAACTGGGTTCTTAACACTTGTCGATGCCCATAGAAGCCTCTGCTTCTTCGCACCTTTCTTCACCAGAGCTTCCCATCTCGCTGAGAATTTCTTCTGGTACAGCTTGTATGCTAATGCAGCTTGAGCCACAGCTGCCTGCAAGAGAAACATTTATTGTTATATCATAAGTTCATACACGATTAACAGTGGCGGTGAAAGATTCTCAGAGATGAACTGAGATTTACCTTGTTCTGTCATATGTTTTTTTATTTTCTAACAGCTAGCTAAAGGATCTCTCTAAGAAGCACCACACAAGATACCAAGCAGATCCACTCAACAATCACGTTTAATAAGCGAATAAAAATGTCAAATCTTTTAACTAGAATCATGTATCCATTCTCTTTAGCAAATCCTCGTGTCAAAAAGTTCTTCGCATTCTCTCACCTCTGCCACGTCATTTTTTTTTTTTTTTTTTGTTTTTTTTTTTGAATAAAGAGACGAGCGTCTCTCTGATATTGATGCTCTTAGACCATCTCCATTGGTAAACCCCAATTGGGTTTCTTAACAAATTTTTTAATATAAATTATTCATCATCACATGTTAAAAACCTCTTAAAAAAATTTTAGTTTTTTTCTCTTCCATTGGTAGTTCCCTCATTAAGGGTTCTTAAGAATCAAAAAATTATATTTCAAAAATTATTTAACAAACTAACACTTGCGATCCAAGAGTAAACTATGCTACAATTGGCTTCTCGGGTCTACCACTATCCACTCTAATTCTCTTTGGGTTTAGACAGTTTCTGTCTACAACTATAGAATCATTAATTGGTTTTAAAATAGAAAGCTAACCTTCCAAAGAAACAAATGCCTCCGAAAACCAGTGAGAACAGAGTTGCACTCTCCCATCTACAGAAATTTCTGGGAAAATAAGCACAGCTGCATAAAAGTCAAGACTGTCAATGTAAATATAATGATCAAATGGGATTTCCTACATTGGAATGCCGAGCTGCCTGAAGACCGAGCAATGTAGGCCACGAGAAGGGTGTAATGTATGAGAATGTAGGACCAACTACACAACAGAAAAGGCTTGTTTTCAAATGTGAATAATAGAAACAGTGAGGGAAACTAAGGAAAAGCAACTTCTCAAATGAGAACGAGAGGATGATTACGAAGCAACTTGAACTCTAACAGATCCAAGAGTCCGCTTCGCCATTGAGACCTGCCCAAATATCAAGTCAAAGGATGAGCTTTTTAAGTAAGAGGATAGAAGAAATGAGGTTCAGGATCAAAACCTGAAATTCCTCAAGGCCCGAAAACACCGCATATAATATTAGGTTCCTTTCAAGATTTTACTCGATTCTGTGACGTCTAAGGTTTGCAGAAAATACTTTTCCAGTTGACAACACTTGGTATTCATTCTATTTTTTGCCAATGAAGAAGAGTTTATTTAAAGGTTGTAGGTTTATGGCAATTAGTTTGGATTTCAGCCTGTGGTCCCAATTTTTTCTCTAATTGTGAGAAACTTTGGCAAAAGAATGCGAACCTGAAAACGAGAAGGATCCCCAAGTGCACAAATCAGTGACAATGTGGTGCAGCCTAACCGTAACATCGCTCGATGTTCGTTGATTCCCACGAATATCCGAACAAAGAACAATCTTGAAGATCGTTGATTCTAACGAATAGCTAAAATCCAAGAGAATAAGAAGCTTCAAAGCTCTTTTATTAATTCAATAACAATAACTGATTTCTAGGTTACATGATCGATTCTATTTATAATAGAATGAGAGATGAAAACCTAAACCTTTCGTAAAAAGGAAACAGAAAAATAGAAACATAAAACCCAAGCAATAACCCAACAAATAATCAAAAGCCCATGTAAGTAAGGATGCGCTGCATCAGGTCCCTCCGGGTTGGAGAAGATTTGCTTCTGAATCTGGAATGTTTTTGTCGCCATGATACTTCGAAAGGTATTTGACATTGAACACATCGGCAGTTTTAATATGAGAAGGCAAACGCAGGCGATAGCCGTTGTTGTTGATGCGCTCCACCACTTCAACCGGTCCAATCTTCCGGGACCGGAGCTTATTATACTCATGCAAGGGCATACAATCCTTAGTGATAACAACCCAGACCATCTCTCCCGGTTCGATAATCAACTCCCGCCTTTTTGTATCCTCCCGAGACTTGTATGTGGAAGCCGAGAGCTCGAGGTTATCACGTGCTTGTTAGTGCGTCGAACATAAGGTCTCCACAAACTCCACAGCACATCCATGCATTTGGTGAGGATCAGGTACGGAAGTCAAGTCCAAGGGCCCTCGCGGAAGCAGGCTATAAACGATCTGAAAAGGACTAAAACCCAAACTCCTATTAGTAGCATGATTGTGCGCGAATTCGGCTTGACACAAGCGAGCTTCCCACGACCGAATGTTTTCTCCCACCATGCACCGCAACATATTACCCAACGCTCTATTAGTCACCTCTGTTTGGCCATCCGTTTGCGGATGATAAGCGGTACTCATATCCAAACTAGTGTGTAACATCTTCCACAAAGAGCGCCAAAAATGGCTCAAGAATCTAGTATCTCTGTCCGAGATAATAGATGTAGGAAGCCCATGAAGACGATAAACCTCTTGAAAGAATAATTGAGCCACACGTACTGCATCCGTTGTGCGCTTACACGGCACAAAATGAGCCATTTTTTAGAAACGATCCACAATCACAAAGATGGAATCATTACCTTTTTGAGTACGCGAAAGACCTAACACAAAAAATCCATGCTAATATCCGTCCATGGTTGTGTAGGAACGGGCAAAGGCAAATACAAACCAGCATTCGAAGCTTGTCTAGTCTGACACGCACGACATCTTTCCACAAACCTCTCCACATCGCGCCAATGAGTAGGCCAAAAATACGAAGCCGAAACCAGCTGCAACGTACGATCATGTCCCAAATGACCCTCTTTATGAATCTCCTCGATCATCCGTAAGCGCAAGCTACAATCGGGAACACAAAGCTGAATTCCACAGAACAGAAACCCATCATTTAGCGTGAAATCATGTCGAGAACCTAACTTAACATCAGTCAAAATCGGACTAAAGTATGAATCTGTCTCATACAACGCTGAAAACAAAACAAAACCCAGAACAGCGACATGCATTGTGGTTAACAGCGTATGTCTCCGGCTTAAAGGATCAGCAACACGATTCAACTTGCCCGCTTTGTGTCGAATCGAAAACGTGAACTGCTGTAAATATGCAATCCATGATGCTTGACGAGCGGAGACTTTGATTTGGCTATTAAGATGCTTAAGAGCATCATGGTCGGTGAACAAGACAAAATCCCGATGCACAAGGTAATGATGTAGCGACTCCGAGCACCCGCTAATTTCTCACAGAAGTAGGCGACGGAAAGAGACTGTTGGCTCAAGACGGCCCCAATCCCCAATTTTGAGGCATCACAATGAAGCTCAAATGACAACTCGAAATCTGGTAAGACCAAAATCGGTGTCGAGGTAAGCTTAGACTTTATGAGCTCAAAAGCGTCTTGTGCGTCCGTCGTCCACTCAAACTTGGTTGCCTTCATACAATCTGTCAAAGGAGCCATAATGGTGCTAAAATGGGGCACAAAACGTAGGTAAAAATATGCAACCCCATGGTAACTCCGAACGTCCGAAACGGTACGTGGTGTAGGCCACGCTCGAACTGCGTCAACCTTACTCCTGTCCATAGACAATCCTGCTGATGACACGACATACCCCAGAAATATAACCTGGTCCACAGCGAGCTCACACTTTTTTCGCGCCACGAAGAATGTTTCACGCCGCAAAGCCACTAAGATTTGACGAAGATGGTCCTGATGGTCGGAGATAGACGAGCTAAATATTAATATATCATCAAAATACACCACCACAAACTTATCAATATAAGGACGCAGGGCTTGATTCATCACACACATAAATGTGCTAGGCGCATTCGATAACCCGAAAGGCATCACCATCCATTCAAACAACCCCTCACGCGTCTTAAAGGTCGTCTTCCATTTATCACCTGGACGAATGCGGATTTGATGGTAACCACTTTTCAAGTCAAGCTTAGAAAATATCGTCGCCTTGCCTATTTGATCAAGCAAATCATCCAAACGCGGAATCGGGAACCGATATCGTACTGTAATTTTGTTAATAGCACGACTATCAACACACATGCGTCACGATCCATCTTTCTTAGGAATGAGAAGGGCAGGGACTGCAAATGGACTCAAACTCTCCCGAATGTGTCCCTTTGCAATCAACTCTTCGACTTGCCGACGCAGCTCCTCGTGTTCGAGCGGGCTCATCCGATAATGCGGTATGTTGGGAAGCGTGGCACCTGGAACCAAGTCAATGTGATGCTGGATATCACTTAGCGGAGGTAACCCTTCTGGTAGCTCGGTAGGAAACACATCTGCAAATTCATCGAGCAAATGGCGATCCACGGCGTCACTGGTATTTGTGGCGGAGGCGCTGCCGTCGCTGACAATAGAACCACGGCAAATCTCGTCTCTTGGAATTCTGTCTCAAACGCCGCCATAGAACAAAAGAGAACATTCGTCTCACGCTTATCATTGGTCTTTTGTACGGTCGTTGCTTGGTCGCATGAAAGGTTCCCCACCAGCTGTGGCTCATGGCTCGAAAGGAGCACAATACGACGATTGTTAAACACAAAGCTGTAAACATTACTCTTTCCACTATGCGACACATCTCGCTCATACTGCCAAGGTCGTCCTAGCAAATGATGTCCCACATCTATAGGCGCAATATCACAAAAGATTTTGTCTTTGTAATATAAGCCAATAGAGAAAGCCACCAAAGCCCGTTGAGTAATACGTATCTCACTACCTTCTTTTAACCATGTTAGCTTGTAAGGAGAAGGGTGGTGTTCCAGTCTTAAACCTAGCTTGCGGCACTCATCCTCGGAAACCACGTTCCGACAACTTCCCGCATCAATCACATAGCGACAAACCTTTCATTTGATCGTACAAGTGGACTGAAATATGTTTGTGCGTAACCACGGTTCTTCACTTGCTACGGGTGCCAAAAACATGCGAGCCACCAACATCGTGCCTTGATCACCACTGTTGTTGTTCACAGGTAAATCCTCGCCGCCCTCACCGTGCGGCTCTTCGCGATCCTCATCCCACCTAACCTCATCAACGTACAGCCCACATGTATTGTTTTTAGGACACGCAGTTTGAATATTACCCGGTTCTCCACAGGCAAAGCAACGCAATGCATTTGGTCTAGTGGATCGCCGAAAATTTTGTCCATCACCTAACGAAGTCGTAGCATCAGGCCTACCGTTATTCGTGTCTGTCACTATCGCGGAGACTTGGTAAAACAGGGGTCACCTCCAAACTTGCACCACCAGTCGCTCTTGCACGCGACCCCGAGTTCCAAGTGGAATTAGATTTAATTGCTGCTCAAAAGCGACCGCCCTCCGATGAGCTTCTGCGATCGTAGTAGGGTCGAACTGCACCAACGCATTCTGGATTTGGGGTCGTAGTCCTCCAATAAAACGTGACACCAATTGAATCTCGCTATCGAAAATCTCGTTGCGCGTGATAAGGAGAAAAAAATTCACCCGCATATTCATCCACCGAACGCGCTCCTTGTTTCAAATTTTGTAATCTTGTATACATCGTACGATCATAATTCTGCGGAAGAAAAGATTGTTTCAAGTATTTCTGCAATTTGCTCCAAGTGGTAATCTTTTCTTTGCATGTGTGCTCACGTGTTGCCTTTAATTGTGTTCACCACGACGCGGCACGGCCACGAAATTTAGTTGCTACCAACGCGACTTTGCGCTCCACGGGAACTTGCTTGAATTCCATCAGCTCCTCGACAGCCACCAACCAATCCAACAACTCTTATCCACGAACACTACCATGAAACTCAGGGAGATCAAGCTTGAAACCTGATTCCCACAATCGATCCTCCCGTTCGCGGTCTCGAGGATCTTCCCGATGCCGGTGACGTTGTTCCGATCTCGTGCAAAGACATTATCCTGACTCTCCTCTGAACCCTCATCCTCCGACTCCAGATGGTGAGTTTGATTGTTCAGAACGGTTTCCACCAATTCATGGATTGAATAAGCAATCGTCGCTTGGATATTCTCTTGCATCGCCAACAGGGTTTGGCGAAGCTCAGCCCACTCGTTGTGCTGGTCTTCGTTACGCCGCTCGTTGACTTGTTGGGTGTTGCGTTTAGGGGCCATGACTCACGGACTCTGAAACTCGGCAGGCACGTCTAACCGTAACAACGCTAGATGTTCGTTGATTCTCACGAATATCCGAACAAAGAACAAGCTTGAAGATCGTTGATTCTAACGAATAGCCGAAATCCAAGAGAATAAGAAGCTTCAAAGCTCTTTTATTAATTCAATAACAAAAACTGATTTCTAGGTTACATAATCGATTCTATTTATAATAGAATGAGAGATGAAAACCTAAACCTTTCGTAAAAAGGAAACAGAAAAATAGAAACTTAAAACTCAAGCAATAACCCAACAAATAATCAAAAGCCCATGTAAGTAAGGATGCGCTGCATCACAATGGCTGCAAACATGTCGGATCGCAACAGCTTGAGATCCTAGCAAGGTCAGGGAAGTTGGTACCAAAAGACACAACCGGAGATGATCTTGTCTGTGTGGCCATTTCCGAGAAGATAGTAAAGAACTAAAGACAGCATAATATTTACATTACTATGCATCCTAAAACCTTAAAAACTCTTTAAAAAGTTTTTCTCTTTAGCTCTCTATCTTAGATTTTTGTTGTTCTTTCTTTTAGAAATTAGAGTGTAATTTCCGCTTTTTCATTAAGCTCTTTTAATGTTGATTTTCCTCTTTTATCTAGAAAAACGGCTTCAACAAGAATTATTAACCTGACCCCTACACATTCAAACTAATTCCAGAGAGGGATGTTAAATCGTGACAATTGTAGCTTCAGTTATTTAAAGAAATATCACTAAGAACTGAACCGAAACTGATAATGTACAAACCGATCCATATTATAGAGTGGGTTTTACATCGGTCATAATCTGACTCAAGATTTGCAATTGCGATTGTTATGTTTTTCCCTTGCACATACATTAAAAGTGAGTGGAAAGTTTATTATTCTTGCATATACAGATTATATGCTTGGCTCAACTTGAAGGGCGATGATTATTGATTTCTCCTATGATAGACTTCTTCGTTGATATGCAAAGAGCAGAGAAAAGGAAAAAGTTTTGTAAAGTAGATTTATGAATGATTTTGCAACAGAATTAGCGAAGATTGAAACTGAAACATAACTATTTTTCTATATTAGGAAACATAATTTGATCATAAAACCTAAAAAATGTGTAATTAAAAGTACGAAACATTGGGGAGAAGAATACTACCATTTGTTAGTGAAAAATCAGTATATTAATCATTCAAAAGGACATACATGATCAAGATAAAACAGTGAAATAAACAAATTACGAAAAATCAAAAAAACCTCTTTTTCTTTTGCCTCCGATATCTTGCTGGATTTGAGTTAAACTTGGAATGTAATTAAACAAAGCTCCATAATCAACTGGTCTGGCCTTATTGTTCTCTTCAACAATATATACCTTAGCAGAGATATCACAACACACGAGGACTTTCTTCTCCTCGTCGACAAAGAAACTTCCGGCATCCCAAGCAATTTTATAAGAATCTAAATCCATGATCATGCTCCACGACACTACTTCGGTCTCACCAATCTTATTTGTCACCCATACTTCTGTCGTGTATGTTATATCACGTAGTAATAACACGGAAAGCTGTCTCTTATACACATCTAGATGTGTATAAGAGACAGATCCCAGATCGTATAACAAGGATCTAAATCTAAATCCATGACCATGCTCCACGACACTACTTCGGTCTCACCAATCTTATTTGTCACCCATACTTCCTGTCTCTTATACACATCTAGATGTGTATAAGGGTTTTGAATTTATGTTTGTCGAGAGAAGGAGGCCCATAAACCATGCGGCACAATATTTTGTAGCTATTATCGTTGGACTTTTTGTCTTGATAGGATCCAAGAGCATATCTTGATTCCTCGTAACCATTGATCCACCTTGTTTGACGATCTAAGCAACTAGAATTAGGGTCGATTAGGTTAAGTTCACCTTTAAGCATTACAGGTTGAAATCTACGATGATTGATGCGCGTCAAACATATCATAGACTTCTTCAACATGAGAACCATAAACTGCTTTGGGGCTTTCTCCAAGTGGTTTCCTGTGAATCTCTTATCTTTGAACAAACGGTTCCATCGTTTGCAAGTATATCGTAAACGTTTCAGAGATGAAGCCCGAACACGACAGAATATCTCCTCTAACAAATCCTCTGTAAGTTCTGACATCATCATTGTGAATCTGTGATCTCCCAAGGAGAAAAGTGGCTGCTTCGATTGTTTTTACGATTTTAGGAATTTGACGATTGCTACTCATTTTTTTCAAAGTAAAGTTTTGTTTGATGGTAAGAAAAAAACGAAAAAGAGAAAAACGGGAAAACGGAACCCTTTTCCGGAGAAAGAGGCTTAGGTTTTGGCAGCCCTAAAAGAAAGTATCTAAAGTTGTTGTGGGCTTTGTCAAATACACTCCGAAGTTAGAGGTGGTCCGAGAGACGGTTATACACATGGACGAATGTCGTGACAATGTATTGGAAACTGTTTTTGTGGTTGTTGTTGGGAGATCACTCAAGTTTGATGGAGAATTCATGAACAGTGGAAGCTTGTCTAGATACGAATCATTGGCCATAAACAGATTTGATCCTTTAGATTCTCATTTAGATGTAGGGGGCATATTGGATTAGTGATTTGGATTAATCCAAATCTAGGAAGATTTTAATGAATTTAAATAAATGCCGAGGCATGCCGTTAAGACGCGTGCTGCAGATCATGATTAAGGCAGCGACGTCTTCGCGATCGTAACAAAAGCCTAAATCCGCGTCGTTCCACGCCCAAAATCTAAAATGATTTAAACAAATTTTGACTTCCAAATTTTCTCAAATACCATCATACTACAATCGTAATTTATAAAAAAATTTACTAAAGATGATTTTGAAATTGTTTAATCTTAATTCATATGAATGTAATTGCATGTTTAGGTTAAATTGCAAATACTACAATCGTAAAAATATCATCTTTAAAAGAAAAAAAATTATTGTAATTTAAAAAAAAAATACTAAATATACATAGATAATTTGTATAAATAGATAATGTTTAATATTATTGATCAATTATCTTAAATTTTATATAACTGAGTTAATATAAATAAACACTTAGATTTGTATCCAATAAAAGTATTTTTAATATAAAAATTGATTAAATTAAAATATAATATATTAACAAAATAATAATTTAACTTCTTAACGAACTAAAATATTTATAATATTATACGTTTGTAACATATTAAACTATGTTTAATATTTTGACTTTTTGATATAATATTTGACTTTTTGATATAATATTTGTAACATGTTATCAAGTTTAAATATTTATATTATTTGGTTAATTTATATGGTTCTATTAGCAAACCATATTTGACAAAAAAATATTTATAAATATGGATGCCTATTAAATCAAGTTTCTTACTTTTACAGTTTTTTATATCATTTATGTTTTTTATAATAATTTTTGAACCATCTACACATTCTCATTTTCAATATGTGAACTTTTAAAACATACTCATATTTATTATCTAGCAGAAGATTCGCGCGTTGCGCGAATTTATGATAATTTAAATGTTTTAATTTTTTAATTTATTTTATAATATTTTTTAGCAAAAGTTTGTGGATAAATATTAATTTCTAATTTGTGAATATCATGTAGTTTTATAATTTTGTATTGAACGATTGGTGAAATAATAATCTATAGTGAATGAAAAAAAAAATTATTTATTGTAAGCATATAAAATATCAATTTATTTTTTTCGACAATAATTAAGGACATATTGTTTTGTAGTATAACCAATATGAAATATATTTGTGATAAAATTTGTGACTGCAAAATAAAATGTTGAGATATTTTCGGTCCTTGTAGATTATCAAGACATATATCATAATTGTCATATTCTTCTTGTGTAGCTTACATTTGTGTTCTCTCTAACTCTCCAATTACAAAATCAACATATAGTTTTCTTGATGCATTTTGGTTGAAATCTTCAATTTAATAAGAGACTTCGAGACATTGTGAGTTATCTGCGTAGGAAGGAACTTGAGAGTAGTGGTGATAAAAAATGAGGTCAGAACAAGAATGTTAAGATAGTATAGATATCTGAATAAAGTTTATTAAACTTTCGGTTAATGTACTTAATGTTGTCATACATATCATGATAAGTGAGGTAGAAGCTAATCATATTTTTGAAGGTATAATTATTTGCTTGTAGTATTTGATCGGTGCTAACAGGGATTGTGTAGTTAATGTTCTATTTTTGACGGAGTGGACGTGTGATTTTGAGACGAAGTTTGTTTCCGGGTGATTGTGTGAAAGAAATTATATAATAGTGTAATGCATATAGTATATATTCTATTTGAATTTTGTGTGGTAATAAAGTGAATTGTGTTTGTAGATTGTTGTATTGTTCTTGCTTTTTATATATTATTGTAGAATCTCTATTGTCATTTTTTGTTTTTGTTTTTTTTGTGGATTGTATTTAATTATTTAGTGTAGTTGAATTTTTTTATTCTCTTTTATTGATCAGTTTTTCCTTCATATGTAAATGAGTAGAATGAATGTATGTGAGTCATGAAAATTTTGGGACATATAACAGGAATCTACAGCTATGAGACATTAACATAAAATCTGTGAATTGGAAAACAATTTCCAAAAGAAAATATGATAAGAACGTCTCGGAAAATTTCACAAAAATTTGAAAAATATATATAATTTTAAGTTTTTCATTTTTAAACGAGTAATAGGGGTACACAATCTAATATCCATTCTCTTCTCGTACCTTTCTCATACCCGTTTAAATAAAATAAATGATCTCGAATGAGTAATTATTTTAAATGGGATAGGGAATGAGACGAAAATTGTACAAGAGAGAACGTGAAACACGTCCCAAATTTTTCAGGGCTCTTGATAAAAAAAACTTTATTATATCTTATATACTATCACTTTTTCTATAGTTATATAGTTAATTATAGCTTTTGTTAGGTTATTCATGACACGGAAAATTTGGGACGGTACAAGATGGAACGGGAAACACTTCCAAAAATTTTCAAGACTCTTGATAAAAATTTTTTATTATATCCTATATAATATCACTTTTTCTATAGTTATATAGTTAATTATAGCTTTTTTAGGTTATTCGTCCATATAATCATATCATTAAATTAAGAACAACAACATAAAAAGAGAAAATACATAAATGTTACAATTATGAAGTACACATATTAATTTTTTATGTGTTTATGTTTTTTTTCTAGGTGACACATCATACATGCCAGCTCACTTTTTAAAAAACTTACTATATTAGAATAAGATCATTTGAGTAATATATATTCATCTTAAAAAAATTGAATTATAACACATGTACAAAACTAAGTTTAAACAAAAATGAGAGAAGAAATATAGTGTTTAAAAATAATTAGTATGATATATTTTTGATAAGAAATAGAAAGAAAAATAATATTTTTATAAATTAAATGTTGAATTGTGTATAAATAAATGATATAAACTACATTGTCTAACTAAATTAAATTAATGGAGAGATTTACACGTAGGACACTTTGCCCACTCTCGCTTTCATTTTAAGCATTTTTTTATTATTAGGCACTTTTGAGCTGGTGTTGCATCTGAAAGCCCGAAACTACCCTCACCAATATCTTCTCGAGAAACACTCTCGTCTCTCACCCAGATTCTCGTCAACAGCAAAAACTCCGACATAAACGAACAGATTCCGCACCACCGCTGCCACCGCAACCCTAATTTCTTCACCGACAACACTCACAAAGACTGATTGAATAGATTTCGAGCACCGCCGTTACCACCGCAACCCAAATTTCTTCACTGACACCGACCAAAACATTTTATACAACATATACACGGAAAACCCATCATCAACGGCTCCCTAAGCGGGAGGGAGAATTGCCTTTTCTAATTCAATCCCGACAGAGACGAACTCGGTAAATCGAAATCGAAAGTCTTGGCTAAATGTCCATAATACACTAATCATGATGTCATAACTAATACTTGTTTCTTGGACAAGACTCAAGAGTATGTGGATTATTGGTAATGGAAAATTTTCGCTCATATAGCGGTAAAGTCGGAGACGAACTCGTTCGTTTCATGGACAAGTTTCGCTCATATATCGATAACTGTCCATAATACACTAACCATGATATTATGACTAATACTTGTTGCGTAGACAGGATTATGTGGATGTAATTTACGAGTATTATTCAAGTGTCTAAGGTTACTTTAGTTTGAAGAGTTCAGTGTTTGGCTTTGGCGATTAAAGAGACTAGTAGTCACTTGTAGATAATTCAACTTCGACTTGCGTGTTATTTGAGCTTTTGTAGTAAAAAAGGTTTTGTTATTTGGTATAGATTTGCGGAATGGTTATGCACAAGTAATTGTCTTTATCGAGCTTTATTTGATATTATGTTTGTGGATTTTTGTAAGTCATTCACAATGAAAACATGATTTATTGCATTGTATGCCAATATTGTAGGAACCGCAAAAACTGGAAAAATTTTAAGGGTGATAAAATCGATTAAAAACAAGTAAGGAAGAGGGAGAAGACGAGAAAACGGAATCGGATCTTTGAGAAGAAATCTGTATATCGGAGGCGAGAAAAATCTCTTTCCGTAACTCAATAAATCGCCCATAGTGAGACGGATATATACGATTTTTGAATCCCAAGATACAACCGATACGTCGAGACCGTTTCGCAACACTCGAAAACGGAATCTACGAACTCTAATAAATGCTACGTTAAACTCTCGAGACTTAGAACCGTAAACGAAAGAAAAAACGAGAAAACGTTTGGGAAACTCACTTAGAGCTAAGAAGAGGATCGAAGGTTGAGAGCGTGTTGTGTAAGAGAGTGTTTGATTGTTTTGTGAGTGATATTACAAAGAGAGGAAGCTCTCCTTAAATAGGCGTAAGAAATGATGGGTTTTGTTTTTTTTTAATCCAAATAAATAAAGCTTGGCCATATGCTCACGTTACACGAATTGAGTTTGGCCGACAAAGTGGAAAAATTATTTCGACTTTTTACTTTGCACATGAAAAAAAAAATCAACACCAAATTTCTTTCTTTTCACTCTTTCAATAATGGATCCAACAATCCCCCACATGAAAAGAAATTACTCTAAACAAACGACGACTCGACTGACTCTACTACTTCTATGTCTAGACATACGGACTTTTCGAGAGTTTAAACGAAAATTTATTGTGTTTGAGTTAGTAGCATTTTTCAGCTTTGAACTACTCATTTTTATATCTGTCGGGTTTACTTGGCCAGGAGGTGAACTTGATGTCTTGAACCACCCGGATTTTGATGTAAACCGAGACAACAGCTATAATACAGCTTCATTTCTCGTAGAACTGAGTTCTCTATTGTGTTCATTTTGGCATTGAACTTGCTTGGTTATTCGTGAGTGAACTTGGAGAATATAGCCTTATTTTATTCTCCTAGAAACGGCCGTATTTCACACTCACTAGGTGATCTTCCAATAACTTATTCAGAAGTATCCTGTCATACTCCACTATTACAAAGTTATAGAATCATTAGAAGCTAACGCTTAACCTTATCACGTACAGGTTTATAGCACTGTTTATCATCTTGGGAATTGGGTAGAGATACAAGTCTCACAGTACTTTTTACAGATTTCGTTTGATTTAGTTTTCCCTTTAAACCTAGATCTTGGGATCTTCAGTCACATAGGTAGGATTTCCATCAAACTGCGTCTTAATTCATAGGCTTTAAACCCATTCCTCTTGATGATTTTTCAACTTGATCTCGTGACAAACCTTTAGTAAATGGGTCCGCTAGGTTGTCAGCCGATTTGATATAATCAATCATGATTACACCACTTGAGATCAAATGTCTAATGGTTTTATGTCGTCTCCTAATATGACGAGATTTACCATTGTAGAGATTATTCAGTGCCCGAGTTATAGCCGATTGACTATCGCAGTGTACACGTAATGCTGGCACTGGTTTCTCCCACATAGGAATGTCTTCCAAAAAATTTCGAAGCCACTCTGCTTCCTCTGCGGCTTTATCTAGCGCTATAAACTCAGATTCCATGGTTGATCTGGCTAACAGAGTTTGTTTGGAAGATTTCCAGGACACCGCTCCACATCCAAGCGTAAAGACATATCCACTCGTGGATTTTGAGTTCTTAGAATCGGAAATCCAGTTTGCATCACTGTATCCTTCTAAAACTGCGGGTTCTTTACCGTAGTGAAGACCATAATTTTTGGTATAACGTATGTAATTTAATACTCTAGTTATAGCTTTCCAATGTTTATGTCCTGGATTGCTTGTGTAGCGGCTTAGTACATTTACTGCATGCGCTAGATCGGGTCTAGTACAATTTGTCAAGTACATCAGACTTCCAATCACTCTTGCATATTCCAGTTGTGACACAGCTTCACCCGAATTCTTTTGAAGGTGAAGTTGAGAATCTACTGGAGTTTTCGCTGTCCCGTTTGAGTATTTTTTAAACCTCTCAAGTATCTTTTCAGCATAATGAGTTTGAGACAGGATAATTCCGTCATAATTTCTAGTGATTTGGATC
Source organism: Alliaria petiolata (assembly GCA_020283515.1). NCBI lineage: Eukaryota > Viridiplantae > Streptophyta > Magnoliopsida > Brassicales > Brassicaceae > Alliaria > Alliaria petiolata. The sequence goes on from JAHZTW010000004.1 coordinate 52,093,897, forward strand.
CCTAGAATTACATCTGCGAGTCTCATATCTTTCATATCAAACTTGCTTTTTAGCAGTTGTTTAGTTTGATTGATTAGATCTTTTGTACTTCCGAGAATGAGCATGTCATCCACGTACAAACATAATAAGATGTACCCTTGTGGAGTACACTTTATGTAAATGCACTTATCACATTCATTGATGTTGAAACCGGTTGAAATCATTACGTTGTCAACTTTTTCGTGCCATTGTTTCGGAGCTTGTTTAAGTCCATATAATGACTTCACAAGTCGACATACCTTATGTTCTTGTCCTGGGACGACAAAACCTTCTGGTTGTTTCATATAAATCTCTTCTTCTAAATCTCCGTTTAGAAAAGCAGATTTAACATCCATTTGATGGATTTCTAGGCCTCTTAAAGCAGCAATGCTTGTTAGCGTTCTTATAGAGGTTATTCTCGTTACCGGAGAATACGTGTCAAAGAAATCCAAGCCTTCTTTTTGCCGGAATCCTTGCACTACAAGCCTAGCCTTGTATTTGTCTATCGAGCCATCGGTTTTCAACTTTGTTTTGAAAATTCATTTACACCCTAATGGTTTAAACCCTTGTGGTAGGTCTGTTATCTCATATGTATGGTTTTGCATAATAGAGTCGAACTCGTTATTAACGGCTTCCTTCCATGAAGGTGCGTCTGGTGTGGACATGGCTTCGGCGAAAGTTCTTGGTTCATTCTCTGTAAGAAAGACCATTAAGAAATCATCACCGTAAGATTTTTCCTTACGAGCCCTTTTGCTACGTCTAGGTTCATCTTCGACGTCTTCTGCATCATCAAACGATGTGCCCGAAGTACTTGCCTCGTTTACGGAGGTGATTGCTTTTATTTCTTCACGAGTTCGTTTTGGGTTTTGTTTAACCTTGCATGGAAAAACGTGTTCAAAGAAAGACGCGTTTCTTGATTCCATGGTTGTATTTATGTGAATATCCGGTACATCTGATTGATGAACCAGAAATCGATAAGCACTACTGTTGTGTGCATATCCAATGAAAATATAATCCACCGTTTTTGGTCCGATTGTGACCTTTTTCGGAGGTGGGACTGCAACTTTTGCTAGACACCCCCACACTTTGAAGTGTTTATACGACGGCGGAGTACCTTTCCAAAGTTCGTAAGGAGTTTTTCCCGTGACTTTGTGTGATATTTTATTGAGGATATAATTTGTGGTAAGCAATGCTTCCCCCCACATGTCCTGGGCTAACCCAGATTCCTGCAACATCGCATTCATCATTTCTTTAAGAGTTCGGTTTTTTCTTTCCGCAACTCCGTTAGACTCCGGTGAGTAAGGGGCAGTGGTTTGATGGATAATCCCATGTTCTTGACAAAAGGCATTAAACGGTCCATCGTATTCACCTCCTCTATCACTTCTAACTATTTTAATAGTTTTGTTTAGTTGATTTTCAACTTCGCGCTTATATTCCTTGAATTTTTCCAAGGTTTCATCTTTGCTACGTAACAAATATACGTAACAGTATTTTGTATGATCATCTATGAACGTTACAAAATACCTTTTACCGCCTCTAGTTGGTGCGTATTTTAAATCACATAAATCTGTATGTATTAAACCTAGAGGTTCGGTGGTTCTTTCAACTTGAGGTGATGGCGTTTTTGTGAGTTTGGCCTGTACGCACACTTCACATTTTTCTTTGCTTGTTTTGCATTTCGGGATTAGGTTCATGTTCATTAATCTTTGTATAGATTTGTAATTCACATGTCCTAATCTTTCATGCCAAATATTAAATGACTCAAGCAAGTAAGCAACGGGGTTTTTCTCATTGAGTGAAATCTTAGAAACAGATTCAGCAACATTTGAAACAGAAGCAACATTATTAGCAACAACATTCTTAGAGCTAGAAGCGTCTTTGTTGCGGATGACTGTCGTGACGCACATCTTGATCAGCCCGTTCTTCTCATAACCCCTGCCAACAAACACCCCGAATTTCCTCAGCACGAGCTTATCTGACTCAAGATTAGCAGCAAATCCGGCTTTGCTCATCAGAGTGCCAGAAATCAGGTTCTTTCTCATATCAGGAACGTGTTTGACATTCTGAAGAGTGAGTTCCTTTCCCGAGGTCATCTTCAGCACGACCTTTCCACGACCGTGTATCTTAGAGAATGCAGAATTCCCCATGAACAGCTGTTCGGTCGATGTACTTTTCTGGTAGGTGCTGAACATTGCACGTCCAGCGCAAATGTGGGTTGTTGCACCAGTGTCGTACCACCACTCTTTCGGGTTGTCTTCCACCATGTTGACTTCCGAGACCACAGCGCACATGTCTTCTTCTGTCAAATTGGCTTGAGCTTTCCCGTTGTCTTTGGGCTTGCTGCGACAAACATCACTTTTGTGACCAATCTTGTTACATTTGTGGCATTTCCCTTTGAACTTCGTTTCAGCGTTGTTGCGCTTTTTGAAGTTCGTGGAAGACCTTGGTTTGAAAGGAGATGCCTTGTTCACAGCCCCACCCTTGTACTTTCCCTTGTGGGTTGCCACATTGACGTTGTGCTCCTGGAATTGTAGACCGTTTGCCTGACGGTTTCTGCTTTCCATTTGCAGCCTGGTGATGACTTCTTCGAGAGTCATCGCCTTTCGTTTGTGCTTGAGGTAGTTCTTGAAATCCACCCAACTCGGAGGTAACTTCTCAATGAAGCTATTCACGGTGAAGATCTCACAAATTGACATTCCCTCAGCAGCTATGTCATGACAAATCAATTGGAGTGCTTCCACTTGATCCATGATCGGTTTGGAATCCACCATTTTGAAGTCAAGAAATTTTGCAACCGCATATTTCTGACATCCAGCGTCTTCTGATTTGTACTTCTTCTCCAAAGCCATCCATAATGATTTGGAGGATTTTTCCATACTGTAAACAAGGTACAGCTGGTCATTGAGGCGGCCTAAGATCCAACCTCTGCATACAAAATCCCCATGGATCCAGGCTTCGACACTTGCGAGAGTGTAGGCACATGTGTTTCCTTCTGGAAGAACTGGTGCGTCCTCCTTCAGAAACTTATCGAACTTCATGTTCGTCAAGAAGAAATGCATCTTCAGTTGCCATGTTTTGAAACCTTTTCCGTCAAAATGATCCGGCATGAGTCCATGACTCGCAGTAGCAGGGATTGACGGAATCATGGGGTGGACAACATTGGGTGTCGTAGCCGTTGCAAGACCATCACCAACAGGATTCGGCGTGTCGGCTCATCGACATCATTTGCACCCATTGGTCCAAACACATTCGGTGTTTGATCGAATACGTTTGAGGTACTTGTAGCCATCTGTTCACAAGTAAACAAATGTTCAGTAACCACTCGATCTGAACCAAAGTTCAATAAAAGATTTATCAAGACTAAATCAAAAATAGCAGATCTAGTTAACAATCTTAGATCGCTAATTAATGTTTAGCAAACTCGCTATGAAGCGTTCGCTGAAACTTTATAATCGGCTAAAGCGTTTTACAAACTCGCTTAGAAGCGTTCGTAGAAACGGATACTTTTTTTTTTTTTTTTTTTTACTCAAAATAAATGTTTCGCGGAATCGCTAAATAAGCGTTCGCAAAACCGATTTTTTTTTTTTTTTTCAAACGATTCGCGGATACGCAGAAGTGCGATCACAAATCCGTTTCCCTTTAAAACCAAAAAACCGTTTTTTTTTTTCAAAATTACCGCAAAAAACTTAATCCGATTGTAGCGAATTGCTATAAGCGGATTTATTGAGTTACGATTGTATGAACCGTAAAACCGGAAAAGATTTTAATGGTAATAAAATCGATAAAAGAACAGGTAAGGAAAAGAGAAAAGACGAGAAAACAAAAAACGGATCTTTGAGAAGAAATCCGTATATCGGAGGCGAGAAAAATCTCTTTCCGTAACTCAATAAATCGCCCGTAGTGAGACGGATATATACGATTTTTGAATCCCAAGATACAACCGATACGTCGAGACCGTTTCGCAACACTCGAAAACGGAATCTACGAACTCTAATAAATACTACGTTAAACTCTTGAGACTTAGAACCGTAAATGAAAGAAAAAAACGAGAAAACGTTTGGGAAACTCAGTTAGAGCTAAGAAGTGGATCGAAGGTTGAGAGCGTGTTGTGTAAGAGAGTGTTTGATTGTTTTGTGAGTGATATTACAAAGAGAGGAAGCTCTCCTTAAATAGGCGTAAGAAATGATGGGTTTTGTTTTTTTTTAATCCAAATAAATAAAGCTTGGCCATATGCTCACGTTACACGAATTGAGTTTGGCCGACAAAGTGGAAAAATTATTTCGACTTTTTACTTTGCACATGAAAAAAAAAATCAACACCAAATTTCTTTCTTTTCACTCTTCCAATAATGGATCCNTTACACGAATTGAGTTTGGCCGACAAAGTGGAAAAATTATTTCGACTTTTTACTTTGCACATGAAAAAAAAAATCAACACCAAATTTCTTTCTTTTCACTCTTCCAATAATGGATCCAACAAATATTTCTATTTTAGGTTTAATGGAATTTTCCTTCATGAAGTTTTTCCTTTGCACCATAAGGACTAACTGGATGCTCTTAAGGCCCCGGATTGCTACAATCCTACCTTCCTAGAGTTTGTTGACGTTGTGCAGAGGGCTAAGTCGAAAACCTGGTCCATTGACATGTCGATTACTCATACAGCTCAAGTAACTAGCAAAGAGAAGGTCCTTGTGAAGAAAGCAGATGAGCCGATTGTTTCCAATGGTGCTGAGCGTAACTTTAAAATTTCATGTCCACTCGATTAGATAATCCTAGAACTAAAATATATATGTTCATTATGTGAACTGCTTATGTGAACTCGTCCGTGTGTTTGCACAAACACTTTTGATTGTGTATGTTTGGTTTTTGTTGTCCATATAATTGTGTCCATTACACAAGTAGCTCTGTCTATCACTCTATGTGTATCGATAGCAGTGTGTGGACGGAATTTGACAATGACTAGAGAAAAGAAAGATTTTGTCAATACTTGGGGTTATGGACAGGATTTCGTGGATAAGTTGTGTTGGACTTCATGTTTAAAAGTTGCAAATGAAAGAAAAAGCGAAAATCTAGAGTTCTAGAGAATGGTAAAGTTAAAAGGGAAGATAAGAGGAAAGAGAAAAAGAAGCTATTGCATGAGCAAAGTTCATTGTGGATCAATCCAAAGGAATTAGAGAAGAAGATTACAAAAGCGTTGGTTGAGTCTGTTACTCTGTAAACGAAGCCCCTTTCTTCTGATTCTTTGTTTGAAAAACAATAACTTTAGTAATCTTGTTGGACACAATTTTGGTTTTGGGGTTACGAAACCAGATGTACCAACATTTATATGCCTCATTACGTGCTTAAAAATTAAGATTAACAAAGTAATATTATATATCTTTATGAGACTCGATGTAGCAGGATCGATTAGACTTTACTAAACACCCATCTTGAAGTGTGAAATAGCTAAACACTCATCATGAAGCATGGAATAGTTAAACACTCACGAGGAAATTGTTAGACCTTGGACAAAATGTGATGATTTGTTTGAGTGTCTGTAAAATTAGAGTTCCTTGGAAAAATGTCTTTAACGCTATTTATAACCAAAGCATCATCTGACACACTATTTATAAGAGAGTATGTTCTATATTATTAACAAGAGAGGTTAGACGATCATATATACAGAGATGAACAGCAGTGATTATGGTAAGAATAAATCAGAGTTAATGAGTATAATAGTAAGGAGATGATATGGGAGGTGATGACGCTGATCCGTATCTGCTTTACATAATTGGATATATGTAATATCTCCTTTACACACCCCCTCAAGATGGAGGGACATGGGTGACTCCAATCTTGGAACACGCATGATGAAATTGTGCTCGAGGTAGTGGTTTCGTTAATGCATCTGCTAGTTGATCCTTTGAAGAAACATGAGAGACATGTAACGAGCCGGCTTGGACTTTCTCTCGTATGAAGTGATAATCCAATGCAATGTGCTTCATGCGGGAGTGAAAGACTGGATTAGCACTAAGATAGGTAGCACCGACGTTATCACAATAGATCACCGGAGCTGTTGGTAGCGGAATGTGAAGCTCTGTCATGAGATTGCAAATCCAACGTATCTCAGCGGCAGCATTGGCAATAGCTCGGTATTCTGCTTCTGTGGAAGATCGAGCTACTCCTTTTTGTTTCTTTGAGGACCATGAGATAGGCTGATTTCCAAGATAAATAACATAAGCATTTGTTGAGACGTAGTCGTCGGAATCTCCTACCCAATCAGCATCGGTAAAGGCATGTATGTTGAGTAGATTGTCACGTTGAAGTAGAATCCCATGTGTTATTGTTCCAACTAAATAGCGGAGGACACGTTTAACAACTTGCCAATGATCGGTGGTGGGACTGTGCATAAATTGTGACAAGCGGTTGACAGCGAATGATATATCTGGACGCGTGAATGCAAGGTACTGAAGGCTTCCGACAACCATACGATATTCGGAGGCATCATCCAATGCAGAACCGGCATGAAGTGAGAGCTTTGGTGACGCTTGCATTGGTGTGGGAGCAGCTTTGGCGCCAAGCATATTAGTTTTAGCTAGGAGATCCAGAATGTATTTGCGTTGCATCAAATGAAGACCCTTGCTTGTACGAGTGACCTCTATGCCCAGAAAATAGTTAATATCACCATGATCTTTGAGCGAGAAACGATCACCAAGGCAGGAAATCATACTTGCAACAACATCAGGTTGGTTTCCTGTGACAATTATCTCATCGACATAAACAAGAATGTAGATCAGAGTTGAACCATGACAGTATACGAACAGAGAGGCATCTGCATAACAATTGAGAAATCCAGATTGCAGGAGGAAATTCCGTAGTTCCAGATACCATGTCCGAGGGGCCTGTTTTAGACCGTAGATTGCCTTTTTAAGACGACACACATGATCCGGACGATCAGAATCAATAAACCCGGGAGGCTGAGACATGTACACTTCTTCAGTAAGAGTACCTTGGAGAAAGGCTTGATTGACATCAAGTTGTCAAATAATCCAGTTGTGACTTTCAGCATGACCAAGAACCAAACGAATGGTAACATATTTGATTACCGGGCTAAATATCTCCTTGTAGTCAAGCCCATATTGTTGATGAAATCCTTTAGCGACGAGTCTGGCTTTATATTCGTCAAGATCGCCACTGCGAAGAAGCTTGGTTTTAAAAACCCATCGACAGCCTACAACGTTCTGTCCTGGGTTTGGTGGGACAAGATCCCATGTCTCTTTCTCGATCTGACCATCAAATTCGTCAAACATGGCATGTCGCTAATTTGTATCCTTGAGTGCTTGTTTGTATGTCACCGGTTCAGGAGTAATGTGACGATGAAGTGCTGCAGTGAGAACATATTTCTTATTGGGTTTGGAGATTTGATTTTTACCTCTGGTTCTCATTTGGTGGGCGTATTGAGGTGGAGCAATGGTGGATGACGAATTTGTCGTCGGACGGGGATGTTGAGTTGTCGTTTGTGTCGCTGTAGAGTTTTGACCAGTGGGCCTTTGGGAAGAGGAGGTATTTGCAGATTGATTTGTGGGGTTATTTAGGGAGTGGGCTTGGCCAGTGGGCCTTTGTGTAGAGGTGGTAGATTGCGGTTCATTTTCTTGGTTATTTGGGAATTGCGCTTGGCCAGTGGGCCTTGGAGAAGCAGATAATGAAAGAGATTCAGAGTGTACAGAAGACGATACCTGAGGCGTCGAAGACGGTGACGGTGAAGAATCTGGTGGTTCCGAATTCCTTGGCTGTGCTGGTGACGATTCGGTCGGTGGTGACGGAGATTGATGGTGAGGGGCCGAGCTTGGTGGTGCCTGCGGCAGAACCCGATGAACTATGAGTGGTGTGGCGGACGTTTTGTGGAGAATCTGAAGATGACGATGGTGCTGGTTCAATTGCAGAAAAAGGGTATCTTCCTTCATCAAATTGTACATGACGGGAGACAAAGATTCGACCAGTTGCGATATGGAGGCAGAGATATGCGCTCTGAGTAAGTGAGTAACCCATGAAAGCACAAGGTTTTGATCGATCCTCCAGCTTATGTGTCGTATAAGGGCAGAGCCACGGAAAGCATAAGCACCCGAATATCCTGAGTTTCTCGTAATTCGGCGGAGTTCCAAAAAGTTTATGATATCGTGACTGATTGGAAAGGACTGGAGTGGGGAATCGATTGATCAAATAGACTGCCGTAGCGAAGGCATACGGCCAGTATGCTTTTGGAACCGAGGTCGTTGAGAGTAAGGATAGACCGGTTTCAACAATATGCATGTGCTTGCGCTCTGAAACTCCATTATGTTCTGGGGTATGTGGAGGCGTCGTGAGATGAGAAATACCATTGTCTCGAAGGTAACTTCTTAAGGCAATGAACTCTCCTCCATTATCTGAATAAAGCGTATCAATACGGGTTTGAAAGTGATTCTCCACTAAGGCTTTAAAGGCGATGAAGACTTCTTTGACTTGGGACTTTTGTTTGAGAGGATAGAACCGTGTGTAGCGGGTAAAGTGATCAACAAGGATGAGGTAATATTTGTTGTTATCGATTGATGTTATTGGCGATGTCCAAACATCAGTAAACCGATAGTGCAGTGGACGTTTGGAGATGATGGTTGTTTGGGCAAAAGAAATTTTGTGACTTTTATTAATGTGGCAATCCGAACAGAAAAGGGATTTTTGCGAGGGATGAGAAACAGGTAGAGAGTATTTTGAGATAACAGATTGTAGAATTGAAGATGCGGGATGGCCAAGTCGTGAATGCCAGGAAGCTAATGTTGTCTTTGGACTCGGTGAAGTGAATAACGCCATAGCTGGTGGTGTATTGGCCGGCCACTCATAGAGTTCATTCTTGGTTCTGCCTTGAAGAAGAGGCACCCCCGAGCTGAGGTCCTTCACCTGAAAGTGAGCAGGGAAGAATTCGACGGAAACATGATTAGTATTGCATAACCGATAGACTGAAATCAGATTCTTATGAATGTGAGGCACATAGAAAACTTTTGTAAGAGCAAGGTTTCGAGATTGAGAGTATAATAAGGTAGAACCCGTGTGTGAGATGGTAAGAGGTGAACTATCTCCAATCAAGACATCATCGCCACCATTGTAAGGTTGGTGGAGGGAGAGATTGTTGAGATCATTGGTGATGTGGTGGGTTGCTCCACTGTCCAAAAGCCAAGTGTCAGCGTTGTATGGAGAACCTATTGCGAGGTTCGCGCGAGGCTACCAATGAGTGAATGGGTTTGCAGGACGATGAGTAGCATATTGTGTCATCGTTTGAAGTTGCAGACAACGACGAGCACTATGTCCGTGGATGCTACAGATTTGGCAACGACCAAGGTAAGGACGGGATTGACCACCTTTGTTATTGTTGTTGTAAGCGGGTAGTTGATTTGGCTGCCAGCTTTGATTATTGCGATTCTGGTGACGAGATTGAAAACTGTTATTGCTGTTGTGGCGTTGTTGGGCCACGTTTGCAGAGACATGGAGATTTGGTGAGGGAGAAGCAACAAGCAGCTTAGCTTCATGGTTGAGAAAACGTTCATGCAATTCGGTGAGAGACGATGGAGTGTCACGACCCTCCACTTGATCAACAACACATTTATATTCTTTTGGAAGTCCTTCCAAGATGATTTCAATCTGATCCTCGTGATCAAGAGGTTTCCCGAGGATGGCAATGAAGGGAATGTCCTGGAGATCATACTTGTATACACTCTGATATAGTTGTGAAGTCGAGATAAGACTATCATGTGATGCTGGATAATTATAATGCTTTGCTAGAAGCCGCTTACAACTTATGAGTTGTGAACTCATTGCCAGCATCATATGATCCTATAGGGTCACACACCTAAGCAAACTGGATAATGAATACTGGGAATGATCATTAAAGTAATGATCTCATCAATGTGTGAGCGTCACACGTTGATATTGAGTTTATATGAGGGTGTCGATCGACACACCTATTGGTGTCGATCGACACCACTCGGGATTAATGATACCGGGTTTAAATTAATGACTGAATTTAAACCGGTTAATCCGAGGGTTTATGGGATTTCGTGCTTGACTCCTATATATACAAGTCAGAGCCACGAAATCATATAAGTGACTTGCCCTAGCCGTCAAGTAGAACTCAGAAGCTCCCAGAGGCACTAGCATCCCTAATCCAGTCTTGTGTGCGTGTGGACTAGCTATAGAGGCGCTCCAGATCTCGTTTTACCTACTCATTCCGCTGCTAATCACCAGGTAAATCCCTGATCGAAGGACATAGATTCAATAAACATGATCTTGTGGCAATAGGAATTTGACAGTCTTAAAGAGTTAAAACCCACCAAATTCCTTCAGGCAAGTTGATCCATACGAGTGGTCAGACCTTACATATAGTCATGAATGGATCTGCTCCCTTTGACCCATTGTTTGAGTTGGTTCTTCAGTTGCTTGATATGGACGCGGCTAGGTTTTGCATACGTGGATGAAAGGATGTGCCAGATTTGGGAGGAGGTGGTTGCCCGAGACACCACTGGTTGAATTGGCGAAGAAATCGCACCAAGTAGGGCGCTGTAGATAAGCTTGTCTTGGCGTTTCCAGAAAGTAAAATCTGGGTTGACAGTGATAGCCTCATTGATTGTGATTGTGGGTTGCGGAATAACGACGGAGTCGTCAAGGTAACCGGAAAGGTCGTAGCCATCAAGCAGTGCGTGGATCTGAAGACTCCACATAAGATAGTTTGTAGCCGTGAGTTTTGTGACATTGGAGGTGTTGATGTTGAAGAGGGTTTGTGTGTTAACGAGGATGGCTTCACCAACGGCAGCGGGAGAGTTATTACCGGAAGTTGTCATGACAGCAGTGGCTGTGATTTTGTGTTTAAAGAGGATTGGAGAAAAGAAAAATTTTGAGTATCGAGAGCTCTGATACCATATAAGAGAGTATGTTCTATATTATTAACAAGAGAGGTTAGACGATCATATATACAGAGATGAACAACAGTGATTATGGTAAGAATAAATCAGAGTTAATGAGTATAATACTAAGGAGATGATATGGGAGGTGATGACGTTGAATCTGCTTTACATAATTGGATATATGTAATATCTCTTTTACACTATTATCCATGCCGTTGCAGCCATGCCTCTGCATCCATGTCGTTGTATCCATATTTCTGCAGCTAACCATATGAATCCAACTGCAAACCTGAAACGCATACGGATAAGCATCAGAACCATGCTCATACCATTATTAATAGGGTGTCCTATGATGGCTCTTATGAAACTAAAATAAATCAATCTTAATAGGGTTGTTCACAAAGAATATTGATATTATAAGGGATGGACACAAAAACATGGACAACGAAGCGTGGACAAAGAATTGTATGAGTAAAGTCTCACACTTTAAAACATATTGATTCTCAAATAATCGAAACAAATGATGGATGCAAAGGAGGTTCAGAAATTTGGCAATCTCACATCTTATTCCTATAAATAATCTAAAATTACTAAAAGATAAATATCATATAAGTCAAAAACACTAAGGGCTGTTCTGGTATGTTGTCCACCGCAACCTATCCATTACAAATTGTCCATTGAAACAACTTGTCGCCGCCACTGCTGAGATCTCAATCCTGGATTTTTTGGAAACGCATCAAAAATTGAAATTTGCAAAAGAGAAGATTGCGAATTTCAATCAAGGAGATGAAGATAATTAACAGAATTTTCAGAACTGAACTGAACTGAAACCGAAGATGTCGTTCCAAAAGAAAATCAAGTTCTTGCCAACGTAGAAGAGAAGGAATTGGTTAGAGCTTTAGAAAAGCTGGCCGCTCAGACATCAAAGATACAAAATGAAGATGCTGAGGTACTTAAAAATGAAAACCTGAGGCCTGAAAGAGAAGGAGAGAAAGAAGGAGTCAAGGAAACCTATAGTGAGAAAGAAGTGGAAATTGAGGCTGCAGGAAGTATTGAAACAACGACCATGACAAAGGAAACACAAACAAGAGAAGCAAAAGAGATGGACTAGACAGTGTTAGAAGTAGCAGACAAGGAGAGTTGGACGAAGGTTTCCACAAACAAAGTGGGTAGATCCGGAACATAGTAGTGATTGAGAACAAAAATATTGGGTCACCATCCTGTTTTGCAATCTTAAACGCAGACATCAAAGAGGGAGGAGAGGAAGGAAACAACAAAGAGGAAACAAAGGGAATCAAAAATGGTAAAGAGAAATGGCAAGACGAGGAGGCAAAGGAAACAGAAATAGAGAATGCGGAGAATGACGAAACAGAAGAAGGTGAGATACCTAACATTGCTCTGCAGAACACGCCCCACAGCACTGAGGAGACAAATCTAAGGAAACCTCTGCCTCATACAAAAAAGGGGGTCAACAACAAATTCATCTCTGATTCTTCAGCCTAGACAACCAAGGAACTTCCTGGTGTTTCGGGTAAAAAACGAACCTCTCGTAAACATTGATTTATGTAAGGTTTCTTTTGGAATGTCCGGGGACTAAATAAATCAGTTAAGCATTCTTTCATAAAGAAATGGGTTGAGGAAGGAAGTTTTCAGTTTGGGTGTGTGATTGAAACAAGAGTGAAAGAGGGTAAATGTCAGAGGATAGTAAACAAGATTTTCAGAGGCTGGTCGGTTCTAACAAACTACGAATACAATCGACTTGGGCGTATTTGGATAGTTTGGAAGAACAACGTGAGGATCACTCCTTTCTTTAAAAGTGGCCAAATTATAACATGTGCTGTTAAATTGGAGGATCATGAAGATGAGTTTTTCTGTTCTTTCATCTATGCATCAAATTTTATGGAGGAGCGAAAGCAACTTTGGCGAGATTTGGTAAATCACCAAAACTCTCCTATCATTCGGAATAAGCCTTGGATGCTGATGGGAGATTTTAATGAAATACTTGAGATGCAGGAATATTCAAGTAACGATTTTATTCTGGCAGTAACTCAAGAAATGAGGGATTTTCAAGAAACTGTGAACTACTGCTCCTTCACAGACATGACTTATCATGGGCCGTTGTACACATGGTGCAACAAAAGGGAAAATGGTATGATTTCGAAGAAGCTTGACAGAGTTCTAATAAATGATAAGTGGCACCAGGATATTCCTCAAGCGTACAATGTTTTTGAGGCTGGGGGATGCTCAGATCATATGCGTAGTCGGATTCATCTAAACCCAACAGTGGGTCGCCCTAGGAAGCCTTTCAAGTTTGTCAATGTGGTGGCCGATCTGGAGGACTTCAGGCCAATGGTGGAGAGCTACTGGAAGGAGACGGAAAAAAATTTCACTTCAGTCTTCACTTTATAGATTCTCAAAAAAACTCAAGCTTCTAAAGCCAGTAATCCACAACTTAGCGAAAGAGAAGATGGGAAATCTGGTGAAAAAAGCAAAAGAAGCATATTCGGATCTTTGTAGAAAACAAGATGCAAACTTAACTAATCCATCGACGGAGGCTATGGAAGAGGAAGGTATAGCATATAAGCGATGGGATTTGGTATCTGGGCTTGAGGAAAAATTTGTAAAGCAAAAATCAAAGCTACACTGGCTAAAAATTGGCGACAAGAACAACAAAGCATACCATCAAGCACTAACAACAAGAGAAGCTATGAATGCGATACGAGAGATCCATTGCACTGATGGCAGGATAGTTTCTCAACAAGAGGAGATTAAAAACGAAGGGGAACGCTTCTTCAGAGATTTTCTCCAACTTAGACCTGATGTTTTGAGGGGATTTCTGTAGAGAGATTACAAACCTTCTTACCTTTTCGATGTTCACAGGAGGAGCAGGAAAGCCTAATGAGAGAGGTGACATCGGAGGAGATAAAGAAGGTTTTATTCTCAATGCCAAATGACAAATCTCCGGGACCGGATGGCTACACGGTGGAGTTCTATAAGTCGACTTGGGACATAATAGGGGCAGAATTTACTATCTCCATTCAATCTTTTTTTACGACAGGTTTCTTGCCAAAAGGAATCAACTCCACCATCCTAGCCCTCATACCAAAGCAAACGGATGCGACAAAAATGAAAGATTACCGCCCTGTTTCCTGCTGCAATGTGATCTATAAAGTCTTGTCTAAAGTTCTAGCAAACAGATTAAAGGAGATCTTACCCAAGTTTGTGGTGGCAAATCAATCGTCTTTCGTGAAGGACAGATTGCTAATGGAAAATATTTTGCTGGCAACAGAGCTAGTGAAAGACTACCACAAGGATTCGGTATCGGCGAGATGCGCTATAAAGATAGACATTTCAAAGGCTTTCGACTCAGTTCAATGGTGTTTTGTTCTAAATGCTTTAACGGCTATGAACTTCCCTCCTCCATTCGTTCATTGGATCTCTCTATGCATCACTACCCCCTCCTTTTCTGTTCAAGTAAATGGGGAGCTTGCTGGTTATTTTCAAAGTGCAAGGGAACTGAGGCAAGATTGTTCTTTATCCCCGTACTTATTCGTAATATGCATGGATGTCCTCTCGAAAATGCTTGAAAAGGCGGTAAGTACAAGATCATTTGGGTATCATCCAAGATGTAAGAATACAGGATTATCACACTTGAGCTTCGCGGATGACATAATGGTTCTAACGGATGGAAAGGTGAGATCGGTCGAAGGAATTTTAAAAGTCTTCAACAAGTTTGAAAAAATAGCAGGACTTCAGATTAGTATGGAAAAGTCCACTTTGTTTCTAGTAGGAGTTCGAGATGACGTTAAACAAGAGATGGTGTCAAGATTTCCTTGACAACTCGGGATGCTCCCAGTTCATTATTTGGGGTTACCTTTGCTTACAAAATGCATGACGGTTGGCGACTACCTACTACTATTGGAACAAATCAGAACCCGCATTAGTTCATGGACGACGTGTTACTTATCATTTTGGATGGCTGCTTTCAGATTTCCACGCGATTGCATTCGAGAGATAAATAAATTATGTTCGAGCTTTCTTTGGTCCGGCACGGAACTAAACCCACGAAAAGGGAAGGTAACTTGGGAGGATGTATGTAAGCCGATATCAGAAGGTGGTTTGGGTGTTCGCTCTCTAAAGGAGGCAAACGAGGTTTGTTGTTTGAAGCTCATATGGAGAATTATATCAAACAAGCAATCGATATGGGTAAGATGGATCAAAGGGAACCTATTAATTGAGATTCTTTCTGGTCCACAAAGGAGAGTGCTAGCAAGGGCTCGTGGATGTGGAGAAAACTTCTTAAATATTGACCAATTGCGAAAGAGTTTTGCAGGATGGAATTAAGAAATGGTGAAACAACATCATTCTGGTATGACAAGTGGTCGGATTTGGGGTGCTTAATGGATCTTGTTGGCCACCGAGGCATTATTGACATGGGCTTAAGCGTTAACGCAACGGTTGCGGAGGCGTGGACAAGACGAAGGCGGAGACATCGGGTTGGCGTTTTAAATGACATAGAGGAATCTCTGGAAGCTAAAAGGTTAACAAGGGTGCTGGAAACGTCTGATGTGGCACAATGGCGAGGAAAGGGAGATAAGTTTAAAGCAACATTTATCACGAAGGACACATGGAATCATATCCGGACAATTTCTAGCAAAGTAACATGGCATAAAGGGGTTTGGTTTAACCATGCGACTCCAAAGTACTCTTTCTGCACTTGGCTAGCGCTGCATAACCGACTCTCGACAGGAGATCGTATGACTAATTGGAGTGGAGGAGTGATTCCGACTTGCGTCTTGTGTTCCCATCCTATGGAGACAAGAAACCACCTGTTTTTCTCTTGTAGGTTCTCATCAGCGATCTGGTCTACACTTACACGCAAGCTACTAAACAACCACTATACAACAGATTGGCAAGCATTGGTCCAATATATCAGTGAGACAAGGCTCGATCTTATCCACCTTTTTCTGGCCAGATACGTATTCCAAACATCAATCCATACCATTTGGAGGGAACGTAATGCTCGAAGGCACGGAGAGGTTCATAACACCACCACCACCATCATCAAAATCATTGATAAGCAAGTGAGAAATCAACTTCTTTATATTCGTGGAACGGGAGATCGTCGATACGACGAAGGCCTCCAAGTTTTGTTCTCTTTTTTTAGGTAAATTTCGGAATTGTCTTTTCAAATTTCAAAAACTCAAACTCTGAAGCATCTGATGTAAAAATGTTTTTTCTTTGAATGAATTTAACATATTATTCAAAAAAAAAAAAAAGGTTTAAAAGAGACCCAAACTAAATATTCTGATCTAATGAGAAGAAGAAGACACCGTGGGAGGTCATCTACCATATAACTCAAGACACAAACAGAGGAAGGTTGTTCAGTTGTCCTCGTCGCATAAAGCAAACGGTGCTTACTGATAAAATTTCTGGCCAGCTTCAGCGGCGGCACAGATCGACAGTTACCGGAGATGGGAACGTCGATGTTTTCATGTGTGGACAAAAGTTCGTTAAAGAGACACAAAAGATAGTTTGGTCTTTTTAAATAGTGAAAGTGCATAAAGTGCTCTTTTTGTAATATGAGTTTACAAAATTGTCTCCAGGGGTAAATAATCCAAATTAATGTGAGTTGTAGATTATGTAATTAATCTAGTAACATAACTTCATTTTTCTATGTTATATGAGAATGATTATGTGATGACACATCAGCAAAATGGCACTATTGTAAAAAAATATATAAAATTTAGATTACTCTCTAAAATGCTTCTCAATTAATATATAGGGGATGAGGTGGTATTTCAATCTATTTGTTTTTAACTCTAATTTTTCTCTCAAATCATCCCAAATTATTTTTTGATATAATTTATTAATGAAATCCCAATTTTCCAATAATGCAAGATTTTAATAAATTTGAATAAATGATTAATCCAATAACATTGGATTTTGAATAACTTTTTCAAATGTTATATTCAATAAGAGAAGATTTAGAAGAAAAAAAAATGAAATCATCTCAAATGATTGATTCAGTATGGCCTTCTTTGGTATATTTATTATACTCAAACAAATAATTGTTTTTTGGGATGACACCGGGAGTAAACAACTCTGATACGGAAGCTTTGATATCATAATGCCGATTTTTTAGAATTATTGTTGGACGCATCGGGTTTTGTCTATACAGTATGCAATTTGGAGGTTTAGCCAACATATCCTACCCACACATTATTCGCATTACAACAAGATCTATATATATAAAGTAGAATGGAGTCTCTTCTTAGGCTGCCACATCATCAACTCATATCTTCAAATGTTGACACATCATCTACTCTTTTTGTTAGTTTCAAATTATTTCTTTAATTTATACCATGTTATGTTTTATGTCATTTTAACTTTAATTCTCATAATAACTACCATTCATTGATATAATAATTTTAAATAGAATTTGAAAGGTCATTTATTTATAAAAGATAACTTGCATATTGATTTAAAGAAACTCTAACTTAATCATTTTAGTTTTATCACAGTTATTTATATAGTTCAGCAAAACATTTACTTTTAAATACATACATCAAAAAATATTAATAATAATTCTACTCATTTATAAATTTTATTTCATATGATTAGTGAAAATAGTATACTAATTTATGAGAGAGTAAGAAAGAAAGACTTAATTTATTACAAAACCATATAATGTAAAATAACAACATCCATTATCCCACTAATTTGTAAAATTTATGATCTCTAATCCATAAAAGACCAATATGGATATCTACTTTATCTACTTAATCTTATAGTTGAAAATTTAGTGTTTAGACCAGGCCAAAACATTGTTAAAATTAAATTAAAATCGGGCCAAAATGTTGTCCATAATTCAATATGTTGCGTTTTTGAAAGAGAAAGAAGGAGAGAAGAAAGAGAGAGAAAGAGAGAGGAAGAGAGAGATATATAGATAGAAAGAGAGAGGGAGAGAGAGGGAGAGAGAGAGATTATGAAAGCATCTTTGAAATACATGAAAACGTTTATGAAATGAGATCAATATTATCCGTAATATATTCGAAAAATATTAGACGTTTATAGAAAAAGATTAATGTGTATGAATGAATAACCGACTTCATTTATAAAGAGAGAAATGTAACTATAATATTTAATATATTTTTTTAGATCTAAAGTTAGGAAGTGGGATGAATATTAGATATGAATATAAATATTAAAGACTTATGAACCGAATTGACAAATGGAGAAATAGAGATAGAGAGAGATGTTATCAGCGCAACTTTGAAAATACATCAAGACGTTTATGAAATGAGATCAATATTGTTGATTATATTTTTTTGAAAAACATTAGACATTTATGGAATAAGATTAATGTTGGATGAATGAATATCTGACTTAAATTTAAGAAAAGAGAAATGTAAGAATAATATTTAATATAATTTTTTAATCCAAAGTTAATATTAGGACGAAGATTAGATCATATGCGACTATTTACATTTTATGAGGGAGAGAGGAGTGACAAAGATAGAGAGAGAGAGAGATTATGAGTGCATCTTGGAAATACATCAAACGTTTATCAAATGAGATCAATACTATCCGTAATATATTCGAAAACTATTAAACATTTATATAAAAAGATTAATGTGTATGAATGAACAACCGACTTAATTTATAAAGAGAAAAATGTAAGTATAATATTTAATATATTTTTTTAGATCTAAACTTAGTAAGTTGGATGAATATTAGATATGAATATGAATATTAAAAGGCTTACGAACCAATTTTTTTTAAACATTGTGACTTATATATATAATTTCTAATTATATATTATACGTTTTCAATCAATTTTATTTAGTGTCAAAATAATTAATATTATATATATTCTTAAAGGCTTTTTTTACTATATAATTAAATGATAATTAATATTCCGCGCGAAGCGCGGATCACCAACCAACTAGTTGAATATATAAAGAAAGAAAATAATGGATTTAGTGATCCGTTAACAATTAAAGCTTACTTACATAAAGCATTGTTAAATTCACTTTTTATGTATTTTCTCACTATATGGCACATGTTTTTGCGTATGTAATGATTTGTTTTCCGAATGTTATATATACTAACTTTGTAATCTATATTTTTGTATCAATGAAGTTGACTGTTGTAAAAAGAAAAAAAAAATCCTCTCATTACTACTATGCCATAGCTTCGTAATATAATTATTTTTTTAATAGAAAAATGAGGATTAATTGTAGAATTCATTCCTTTTTTTATTTATTAGACTGTCTATAATGGGGGTGTTGATAATTTTTATCAACAGTTGAAGACACTACAATGGTGTGTTGAATAAAAGTTGTAAACCATGTGCCAAATTTTGTGTTGAAACTTATCAACGGTGGTAATAAAAATTGAGTGGGACATTTGTCAAAATTTTAATGATTAACCAATTTTATTTGATAAATAGAAAATAGAATATACACATGGAACACAGCGATTGGTCGTTCAGATTTTGGATTTTTGTTCCCCTCAATTATTTAACATCAATTATTTCATAATAATTGTATATATATATATAAATATTTTTATACCAAAATTCATCATTTTTCATACTCTATAAATAGAGACTTGTTTCATTTGATTTGGATACAGAAAAAATGTCTTTTTTTACTATATTTCAATATACAAGAGAACACCTTTTATAAATTTTTATAAGCCTTTTTATAAGATTCTTTGTAACTCTTTATAAACTTTTTATAAATTTTATAAGCCTTTTATAAGCTTCTTTGTAACTCTTTATAAACCTTTAAGAGATTTTTATAAAACTTTTAAACTTTTCTCTTCTTGTTTTCTTTTTCCAACATTTTTTTACTTGGAAATTTCAAAAATAAAATTTTATAAAACAAAAACAAAAACAAAACTTATTTTATAAAATTTGTTAACTCTTATTTATATTATTTTAATTTCAATCCATAATTAATTATCATTAATAATATGTAATTACCAAAAACAAACACATAGAGAAAATAAAATATATAAAATAAAAATAATGGGGTAGAGTGTTATAATTTTATTAAACAAAATCATTGTAGAAGATAAAATTTAAATGGGTGTTGAATTATGACGTGGAAGAGAGAGAATATGATATGGAGTGTTAAAAGAGAAAAAAAGGGTGTTGTAATATTACAACTAATGTAGATACTAGATAGTCTTATCATGAGGTTCTGTACCGAAGTCGTAATTCCTCCAAGCCCGAAACACAACATGTAATATTAGTTTCGTCGCAAGACGTTACTCAATTCTGGAACCTCTAAACTTTGCATAAAACACTTTTTCAGTTGAGCTAACAACACTTGGTATTCATTCTATTTTCTGCCAATGAAGAAGAGTTTATTTAAAGGTTGTAGGTTTATGGCAATTAGTTTGGATCTGAAACCTCAAAAACTCATTAAAAAGTTTTTCTCTTTAGATCTCTATCTTAGATTTTTGTTCTTCTTTCTTTTGTAAACAAGAAATTAGAGTGTAACTCCCGCTTTTTCATTAAGCTCTTTTGATGTTGATTTCCTCTTTTATTTTTGACAAGTACGATATACTGTATACTCTTCTTCGCAAACGGCTCCGGTTTAGCTCCTTGCTTCAATTATTTTAAGACTAAGAACTGAACCGAAACTGAAAATGTACAAACCGATGCATATTATAGAGTCGGTTTTACGTCGGTCATAATCTGACTCAAGATTTGCAATTACACGATTGTTATGTTTTTCCTTTGCACATACATTAAAAGTGAGTGGAAAGATTATTCTTGCACATACAGATTATATGCTTGGCTCAACTTGAAGGGCGATGATTGATTTCTCCTAAGATAGCTTTCGTTGATATGCAAAGAGCAGAGAAAATGAAAAAGTTGTAAAGTATATTTATGAATGATTTTGCCGCAGAATTCGCAAAGATTGAAACTGAAACATAACTATTTTTCTATGTGAGGAAACATAATTTGATCATAAAACATAAA
Source organism: Alliaria petiolata (assembly GCA_020283515.1). Classification (NCBI taxonomy): domain Eukaryota; kingdom Viridiplantae; phylum Streptophyta; class Magnoliopsida; order Brassicales; family Brassicaceae; genus Alliaria; species Alliaria petiolata. The sequence continues at coordinate 52,114,821 of JAHZTW010000004.1, forward strand.
AAAAATGTGTGTAATCAAAATTCAAAAGTATACTACCATTTGTTAGTGAAATATAAGTTTATTAATCATTCAAAATGACATGCATGATCAAGATAAAACAGTGAATAATATTTACATTTTATCAAAAAAACAAAAAAAAAGATAAAACAGTGAAATAAAACAAATTACGAAAAATCGAAAAAACCTCTTTTTCTTTTGCCTCCGATATCTTGCTGGATTTGAGTCAAACTTGGAACGTAATTAAACAACGATAATGGATATATTGACCAAGCTTCATAATCAACTGGTCTGACATTATTGTCCCCTTCAGCAATATATACATTAGCAGAGATATCACAACACACGAGGACTTTCTTCGCCTCATCCACAAAGAAACTTCCATCATCCCAAATAAGAAAATTTGAATCTAAATCCATGACCATGCTCCACGACAATACTTCGGTCTCACCAATCTTATTTGTCACCCATATTGCTGTCTTGTATGTATCTATACACTGTAATAACACGGAAAGTTTATCATCTCTAACAACGGATAGAGACAGATGACACTGAAGCGGAAAAGGACATAGACGTTCAAATCTTTCTGTTGTATAATCAAAACTTACCAAGAGTTTGTCTTTTTCATCTTGAGCAGTAAAGTAAGTCTTTCCCTTCAAAGACACGCCCCAATCAAGAGACCCTAAATCGAACTTGAAGTCCAAAGTGACATCAAGTGTCCTCCATGAATTAGATTTAATCTCATAGATTTTGAATTTTTGTTTGTCGAGAAGAGGCTCATAAACCATGCGGCACAATATTTTGTAGCTATTATCGTTGGACTTTTCGTCTTGATAGGATCCAAGAGCATATGCAGAATCCTCGTAACCATTGATCCACCTTGTTTGACCAGTACACGGGTTCCACACCACAAGCCTAGTATTAATGAACATGTCCACCTTGGGGGCGCAGACACATAACAATAAGCCGTCGCAGTGAGAGACTCTAATTATCTGGACTTGACCTAAATCACTAGAACGAGGGTCGATTAGGCTAACTTCACCTTTGAACTTTACTGGTTGTAATCTACGATGATTGATGCCCGTCAAACATATCCTAGATTCCTTCAACGTGAGAGTCATAAACTTCTTTGGGGCTTTCTCCAAGTGATTTGTTGTGAATCTCTTATCGTTGAACAAACGGTTCTGGTTCCATCCTTTGCAGGTATATCGTAACCGAATCAGAGATAAAGCCGGAACACGACAGAATATCTCATCTAACAAATCCTCTGGAAGTTCCGACATCATCATTGTGAAATCTGTGATCTCACAAGGAAGAAAAGCGGCTTCGATTGTTGCCTAGGGTTTTCGGAATTTCACGTTTGCTTTTTTTTTTTAATCAAAGTAAAATTTGGTTTGATGATCAAGTAAAAAAAAAGGAAAAGGAGAAAAATGGAACCCTTTTCCTGAAAAAGAGGCTTCGGTTTTGGTATCCCTAAAAGAAAGTATCTAAAGTTGTTGTGGGCTTTGTCAAATGTCGAAAAGTTATGAAATACACTTCGAAGTTAGAGGAAGATCAATAAGCTCCCAAGGAGGAAAAAATATGGGTTTTCATGTTCTTAGTCATTTAATTGATCTAATTAGTCATGTAATTTTTTTTGTATATTCTTTACCGTTGTAGAAAGGTCTATTCCTCATGTAATTTATTTCCCACCAAATTTTGAACGTTGTAAATACATTTAAAACCTGAGATTTTTGTTTTAAAGACTACAACCAAGTGTATATTGTAAAATGATCTACAAAAATAACGCAATGCTTAAAACCGTCAATTGAAATAAGTGATGATGTCCAAACATAAGAAAACATGATATCAAAAGGCTTAGACGATTGTAAAGTAGAAGTGGTGAAAGGCAACTTGTGCATCTTATTAATAGAACAAGCAGTATTGAGCCATTAAAACATTTGAAGAAACACGCAACTGAAATTAAGAAACTAATTTTTGAAGAATAGATAATGTCCAAGGCGAGAATGCCAATCGGATAAAGAGGTTTTGACAGTGGATGCAAAAGCGAGAGATGAACTTGTGAAAGAAGAAACCTTTGGCCACTCATAAGTGTCATTCTTAGGTTTGCCTTCCAGACGAAGATTGTAAATCCCTAACCTAAAAATAAGTTGGTGTAAATTGTAACGGCAACACCATTAGTTTTACATAATTGAAAAACAGATATGAGATTTTTCTCAAGTGATGAAACACATAAGACATTATTCAAAAAGAAAAGGCGAGTGTATGAAGGTAAAGAAAAAGTACCAGAGTGTGTAATCGGTATAGCCGAGCCATCACCAAGAAGCACATCATCGCCACCACCATATGGATTGTGAGCCGAGAGATTGCCTAGATCAGCCGTCATGTGCTGCGAAGCCCTAGAGTCAACAAGCCAAGGGAATGAATCAGATAGCATGGCCACGTTGGCACAAGGTTGCCAATGCTGAACCTGTGGAGATGACTGCCAGTGCGAGAAGCTTTGTGGTTGTTGCGGGTACTGTTGCTGCCACGTCTGAGCAGAGGATGTACCAAAACATTTTGCGGTTCTGCTGGCGGGATCGAGCACCAGCTGTGTTAGCAACGATAGGAGCAACATAGGAGGATCAGTCCAGAGGATCATGGCTTCTCGGTTCAACAGACAGACGTTCATAGAGCTGGGTGTACGATGGATTGTCACGACCATTGATATCGCATCAACCTTCGGTTTGTACTCTTCTCAAAGACCAGCGAGAATATGTTCAATGAGATCTTCAGGATCCACCGATAGGAGAGCAAGATCATCTAATTTAGCTTTCATAGCACGTAGATATTCACTGATAGATCTGGTGCCTTTGACACAAGTTTTAAACTGAAACTTGAGTTGACGAATGTGGCCACGTTTAGGGTTGCCAAGCGCTGCAGCTAGACTGTCCCACACCTCCTTTGTGGTAGTCGCTGTAGAGACCAGAGTCTGAGTTCTCAGATACATCAGAGGAACAATTGATGTTGTGTTAATGTTTGCAACAGTCTAGGAACCAAAATAGGTTGGTTATTCAGATAGTGATTGGGGAGAATGCCAAGAAGATCTAAAATCAACAACGGGAGATTGTTTTAACATTGGGTATGCGATCTTCACATGGCAAACAAGCAAACAAGACACGAATGCTCAATCCACGGCTGAGGCATAATACATGGCCCTATATGTGTAGCAACGAATCAAGCAATATGGTTAAGGCGTTGCTTGAAGATATGAAATTCATCACTCAAAGGGAGTTCCTATATATTGTGACCATAGCAATTGGAAAGAATCCAGTCAGCATAAAAGAACCAAGCACATTCAGATCAAATATCACTTAGGCAGGAGGGAGTGTTGAATAATGCCTATTTGCTCTCAAACCAATCCTGAAAACGTGGAGTAAGATAATAGGTACCATTATAAGTCAAAGAAGTTGTTGAATGTCATCATGTATCCACGGTGTATTTTGGCGTGTATAAGTCTTAGATAAAATCTAGTGTCGAAATTGGGTAAGGCCAAAAGACGACCGAGAAATCGGGTAAGGCCAAAATTTGAGCGGAGAGAAGCTTCTGCTTGATTGTTTCAAAGGCCATATTAGCCTCTGGAGTCCATAGAAAAGTTGATCCCTTCATGCAATCTGTAAGTGGAGCAGTAATATTGCTAAAGTGATGAACAAAGCGACGATAGAAGGAGGCTAATCCATGAAAGCTGCGAACTTCACTTATATTTTTGGGCTTTGGCCAAGTCTTAATAGCTTCAACTTTACTAGGATCCACTTCTAATCCTTTGCTGGAAATGATATAACCCAAAAACATCACTTGAGAAGCGCCAAAAACACACTTGTGACAGGCTGCGTATAACTTCTCTCGACGAAGAACATGAAGAACTTCAGCGAGTTGTTTCAAGTGGCTGTCAAGGTCTTTGCTAAATATAAGGATATCATCAAAATAAACCACCTCAAATTTACCAATGAATGGTCGCAATGTCTGGTTCATTACTCTCATAAATGTACTCGGAGCATTAGAAAGGCCAAATGGCATCACCATCCACTCAAATAGACCTTCACGTGTTTTGAATGCTGTCTTCCACTCATCTCCTGGTCGAATACGTATTTGATGATATCCGCTTTTTAGGTCAAGTTTGGTGAAGATGGAGGCACATCCAATTTGATCAAGGAGATCATCGAGTCGCGGAATAGGGAAACGATAACGAACTGTTATTTTGTTGATGGCACGACTATCGACACACATACGCCACGTCCCATCCTTCTTAGGAATAAGTAATGCCGGTATCGCTGTGGGACTTAAACTTTGACGGACATGGCCCCTGGCAAGTAATTCTTCAACTTGACGACGTAATTCATCATGTTCCTGAGGAGCCATGCGGTAATGAGGTCGGTTGGGAAGTATCGCATTGGGGACGAGATCTATTTGGTGCTGAATATCCCGAAGTGGTGGTAAGGAATTGGGGAGTTCTGCTGGAAAGACATCACGAAACTCTTGAAGAAGAGACGTAAAAATATCTGGAGCAGTTTGAGCAGGAGAAGTGGAGGATGGCGTAGAAACCAGAGCCCACACAATACTAGAATCCCCGAGATCAGCTTCAAATTTCGCCTTTGGTAGCAATAAGAGTGACTGCGGTGTAGACGACTTAGTCCCAACAGGAGTTGTAACTTTTGGAAGTCCACTAGGCTCAAAGGATTCGCTTTATGGTAGCAATGTAACCGTTCGTCCATCAACGAGAAAGCTATAGGTGTTATTGCGTCCTTTATGAGTAGCATCTTTGTCATACTGCCACGGTCTTCCTAACAAAAGATGACACGCGTCCATAGGCACAACGTCACAACAAACCGAATCTCTATACGAACCAATTGAAAATGCGACAAGAGCTTGCTTGGAAACACTGATTTCAGTTCCGTTATTCAACCATGCGAGCTTGTAAGGTTGCGGATGAGCATCAGGTTTAAGGCCGAGTTTACGAACCGCGTCTTGTGAAATCACATTAGCACAGCTTCCTGAATCAATGATGAGTTTGCAGATTTTGTTGTTGATTGTGCATGAAGAACGAAATAGAGTGGAACGCAACCAAGATTCTTCAGTTGCTCTTGGGAGAAGACAATTTTGACGAAGAACCAAGTTTTGTCCTATATCTCCACAAATTATTTCTTCGTTAGTGTCATGATCAGAAGCATATTCATCAAATTGTGGATCATCACTAAAGTTCACATCTTGAACTACCAAACCACGACGATCCTGTTTTGGACAAGCGGTTTGTCGATGTCTTGTTTCCCCACAAGTAAAACATCGCATAGCATTTGTACGGGGAGGTCGTGAAGTAGCTATGGAGTCTTGTACAGGTGCCGGTTTCAATGTATTGAATCGTCCCGGATGTTCAGTCGAAGCTCCAGACAGAGGATCAACTTGTTGTTGTGACTGGAAGCGCGGTCGTGAATTTGTCGAATTCCACGATGATCGAAACTGAACTTCCATAGCAATGGCACGTTGTTGAGCTTCTGAAACCGTATCTGGATTGAATTGTTGCAGAGCGTTCTGCAATTGAGCTCTCAACCCACCGATAAAACGAGAGACTAACTGAACCTCCGTTTCTGATAGTGTAGATCGAGCCACCATCGAGAAATATTCAGAGGCATATTCATCGACAGAACGACTTCCTTGACGCAAATTTTGGAGTTTGTTGTATAGAGTACGCTCATAATTATTTGGTAGGAAAGCACGTCGCATATGCTTCTTAAGTTTCTCCCATGAATCGATTCGTCCTTTGCCGGAATGACGACGAGATTCTTTGAGTTGTTGCCACCACGACATAGCTCTCTGTTTGAAACGCGTTGCAACTGGGGGAACTCGCATCTCATCAGGTACGACTTTGAATTCCAAAATCTCTTCCGTCGAATTCAACCAATCTAAGAACTCTTCGGGGTTTAGTGATCCAGCAAATTCTGGTATATCCAGCTTGAAACCCGATTCCCATCGTGAAGGTTGATTTGCGCGAGCTCCATTGTAGCGATCGGCGACGGGATTGTTTAGCCGAAGATTACGCCGAACGTGATTGAGGTCTTCTACGTCGTCATCTACTGCTGCGCGAGGATTGTTCTCATGAATCGGTACAGCAAAGAGATTATCTGCCAAACCTTCATCATCGTCATCGTCGTATACGGGTGCTCTGTTTTGACGTTGCTGGGCAGGACGATCGTGTTGGACATCCCGTTGATGTTGCAGCACTCGATTCATCGCTTGTTCCACGGCGTTAAGTAACGCTGTTTCCAAGCCAACGGTAAACGTGTGTAAGGTACGGTTGAGTTCTTCCTATTGATCTTCGATGGTGGGTTTTCTAGGTGCCATCGTGATGCAGAACTTGATCGTGCTTTAATTAAGAAATTAAAGCTTCTGGCTCTGATACCAACTAATGTAGTAACCAATAGTAACCGATAGGGTTTGCGGATTCGATTTGTTTAGTCTAAGAATTCCCAAACGAAACACGCGATCTTGAGGTCGTTGAGAACCTAAGTTCTAGCCGAAAACAAGAGAGATTAAGAAAGCTACGCTTCTTTGATAAATAATTATAATGAGTTGTGTCCTTACAAATCAAGGCATCAACTATATATAGGTAAAGATAAAACCCTTATTGGTTTGAGAAAAGGAAAATCACTTAGTTTAACAATAAAAAGGAAAAGATCAAAGAAAGGAAAAATAACTTAAAAGCTAACACCAAAACCATAATGTTAAGGGAATGTATGCTGCATCAGAAAACGTGGAGTAAGATAATAGGTACCATTATAAGTCAAAGAAGTTGTTGAATGTCATCATGTATCCACGGTGTATTTTGGCGTGTATAAGTCTTAGATAAAATCTAGTGTTCGTTATGCCTAGAGTGGTTAGGTATTTTGGGGCTTGAGGTCATGTAAGAAGTAGTGAAATATCAGTTTATTAATCATTCAAAAGGATGATCAAGATAAAACAGTGAAATAAACAAATTACGAAAAATCTAAAAACCCTCTTTTTCTTTTGCCTCCGATATCTTGCTGGATTTGAGTCAAACTTGGAACGTAATTAAACAAAGATAACTGCTGATATATTGACCTAGCTCCATAATCAACTGGTCTGGCCTTCTTGTCCTCTTCAACAATATATAAATTAGCAGAGACATCACAACACACGAGGACTTTCTTCTCCTCATCGACAAAGAAACTTCCGGCATCCCAAGCAATTAAACAAGAATCTAAATCCATGACCATGCTCCACGACACTACTTCGGTCTCACCAATCTTATTTGTCACCCATACTTCTGTCGTGTCTGTTATATCACGTAGTAATAACACGGAAAGTTTCTCATCTCTAACAACGGATAGAGACAGATACAGATGTCGATACCAATGATGCTTACGCGGAAGAGGACATAGACGTTCAAATCTTTCTCTTGTATAATCAAAACTTACCAAGAGTTTGCCTTTTTCATCTCCAGCAATCCAGTAAGTCTTTCCCTTCAAAGACACACCCTGATGATTATTAAAATCGAACTTGAAGTCCAAAGTGACATCAAGAGTCCTCCATGAATTAGAGTTCATCTCATAGATTTTGAATTTTTGTTTGCCGAGAAAAGGCCCATCAACCATGCGGCACAGTATTTTGTAGCTATTATCGTTGGACTTTTCGTCTTCATAGGATCCAAGAGCATATGTAGATGATTCCTTGTAACCACTCTGATACACCTTGTTTGACCAGTACGCGGGTTCCACACCACAAGCCTAGTGTACATGTCCATGTTGGAGACGCAGACACATAACAATAAGCCGTTGCAGTGAAAGACTTGTCATTATCTCGGTTTGACCTAAGAAACTAGAATGAGGGTCTATTAGGCTAAGTTCACTTTTGACCTTTACAGGTTGATTGATGCGCATCAAACATATCTTATCGTCCTTTAACATGAGAGTCGTAAACTGCTTTGGGGCTTTCTCACAGTGCTTTGTTGTGAATCTCTTATCGTTGAACAAACGGTTCTGGTTCCATCGTTTGCAAGTATATCGTAAACGTTTCAGAGATAAAGCCGGAACACGACAGAGTATCTCCTCTAACAAATCCTCTGGAAGTTCCGACATCATCATTGTGAATCTGTGCAAGGAAGAAAAGTGGCTTCGATTGTTGTCTAGGTTTTTCAGAATTTCACGTTTGCTATATATTTTTTTAATTTTTCCTTTTGTTTTATCAAAGTAAGTTTGGTTTGACGATCAAGTAAAAAAAAAAAAAACGAAACCCTTTTCCTGAGAAAGAGGCTTCGGTTTTTCGCAGCCCTAGAACAAAGTATCCAAAGTTGTGTGTGGGCTTTGTGTCAAATGTCCGAAAGCTCTGAAAGATCAAATAATCTCTCTTCGATCTTGTTTCCCAAGGAGGAGGAAGAAGGATGGGTTTTCATGTTCTTAGGTCTCCCCTAACCTTGCGCTCTTACAGCAGCTCTCTCGTCGGCTTCTTCTCCAAATCTCACAGTCCTCTTCTCTCTGGTATGTTCTTTCTTCGCAAATGTAATCATCTACTTTACGGGTTTATCGGAATCGACTGTTTCTTCTTCATTCTGAAGTTTTATTGGTTGAGTAATTCCCACAAACACTTAGAGTGCATTGACAATTTTGGATTCTCTTTCTGCGAAACTGGATTAATTCGTGGGAAAACCCAAAAATTGTATTCCTAATTGTCAAATTCTAGAGGAAAGAGACGATTTTGCTGATTAGCAACTCCTCGGTTTTATGTTCAACTTCCAATTTTAAATGAAATGTTGAAAGCTTTGGTTTTTTTTTTTTTCTTCTTCCTTAGCTTCGTTAACGATAATGTTATCTTTGCCCTGTTTTATTTGTTCAGTGAGATGTGTTAGAGCTGGAGAACCCAGTTCCATCAGATGTTTTGCGTCTGCTATGCGTGGAAAGAAGTAAAAAGTCATTTCTTTTAGTATTGAAATCAAGAAGATTCAATCTTTATGTGCATCGTTAAACCTCTTCTTGTTTTATAACAGCAAGAAACAGAGACTGGACGAGGCATGTCTCGAAAGGTATCAGGAATACAGCCGCACACTAATACAATCATGGATTTTACAAGGTATATACACTGTATACCATAAAGCACATAGAGGTTTATGTTATTCGTCTTGAAAAGAAAAAGAAGTTCTTGGTGTAGCTTAGTCTTTAGTGTGTACGTTATCTAGGCAAAGTGCTTGTGGATGGTAAAAGAGCTAGTAAAGCTGGAATGCCTGTATCCAATGGTGTATCCATAAAGATTACAGCGGAGGTTCCGAAATACGTATGTAGGTGATTATCTCCTCCGAGTTAAACCTATCTTTATACAGTTTCTTTCGTGCTTTGAGACCCTTTGTTTTTGTCGACTGTCCTCTACTGTTTTTGTCAACGTGCAGAGGCGGGCTCAAGCTTGAAGCTGCGATCGAGAAACTAGACGTTGATGTCTCTGAGAAAGTAGTTCTTGATGCGGGACTTTCTACAGGAGGGTTTACGGATTGTTTGCTTCGTTATGGTGCAGCTCATGTGTATGGCGTAGATGTTGGTTATGGTCAGGTGCTTAAGTCTTGTTTCCTACCGATTGTTTGAATTCAGACTCTTCTAAGCAACTTCGCTTGATTACTAATTAGTCGGGTATGTTCGTAACAGGTAGCTGATAAAATCCGTAATGATAATAGAGTGAGTGTTATAGAAAGGACGAATCTTAGATACCTCCCTGGACTCCCACAAAAAGTCGATGTAGTGACACTAGACCTCTCGTTCATTTCCATTCTCAAGGTAAGTTTGCTTTTAAGTACTAACTATGATTCTTATGTTGTAATCGTGCAAATGTTTGAGACTTTACTTTATGAACAGGTAATGCCAGCTGTTATGAATGTGATGCAAGAAAATGCAACTTTAGTTACCCTTGTTAAACCCCAATTTGAAGCTCAAAGATCACAGGTAAGAAGAACGACTCATAAGTACCATCTCTGCGGTTTTTACTATTTGTTCTTCAACATTTTTGTTTCCCTTTTAAGGTTGGGAGAGGTGGCATTGTAAGAGATCCTGAAGTACATCAGGAGGTATGTTTTCTATCTCCATGTCCTCTTTGTGACAATTGAATCTTGCTGCTCTGTTTATTGCTCACCTGGAATCTATTGATTACAATCTTTGATGTCTTGTTTATGTGTGAAGGTTCTTGAGAAGATAATAAATGGTGTCGAGCGCTTGGGATTCACCAACCAAGGGTTTATCGAATCTCCCATAAAAGGCGCCGAGGGAAACATAGAGTTCTTGGTTCGCTTCGACCGAGGGACAGTGAAACGCGAAGAAGAAGAATTCTAGACTTAAATTTCCTCCATTGCTGGGGAAGTTAGAACCTTTGCTTGAAAATGCTATTGTTTCTTTCTTCTTTCACTCATTCCCTGATTTAACGTTAAGTGACACAATTCGCAACTATTCTTTTGTTTTGATATCATCAATCCCAAAGATAAATACCAAGGAATAGCATTTTAGGGCTTACACATCAACTTATTTCATTTTTTTTTTTTTTGAAACTTGTCATACAATGCAATATAAAAAGGATTTTCATAATAATAAACAAGTCTCACTTCATTGGAATGACCTGACACAGCTGAATCTGGAAAAATGTTAGGCTTTTACAAAGCAAAGACTGGTCTTGAGATCAAAACAAGTCTTCCACTTAGAGAAGCTTTCTCAACCAACCATTATCTGGTAGTATCATGACTTGCCACTACAAAATTGAGGCAAAAGCTAAATGAAAGAGAGAGCAGAAAGGAACTTTTTGCTGTAGCATGATGAATGTGAATCTTCATACCATTAGGCTATGTTCTTGAATCAGTTTTCAGTTCCAACAACGGACGCTCCGTTGTTATTTGAAGATTTTGCGTTTTTCTCTGTATACATATGCACAGGTGGAGGCAAAAGCTCTTGCTGAATGGCCTGAGAACAATGGTAAAAAAAGCAGCAAGACACAAAGACCAAACACTCAGGATATATGACAGAATCAATGGAGTCTAGCTACCAGAATCAATGTAAGAAACATACCAACCAACCCTTCTTCCCTCTCGCGCCGCCTTTGATGTAATAAGCCTCTTTGAAGCCATTCTCGATCAGCAACTCAGCCACTTTCATGGAGTTACCATCAAAACTGCCTTCCACATCAAAGTTGAAAAAAACATGTGAGAACAACTCTCTCTCTTCAAAGCAATGTCCCAATTTCGCTAAAAGTTTGAAGCTTTTTTTACTTGTCAAGAATACAAACAACTGTATTCTCCGGATCAGAGAAGCTTCCTTTGACTTTCTTCAAGAACCTTGACTCGTCATCTTCACTATACGGAACCTGGACCGAGCTCTTACCAAGAAGCTTGAGATTCGGCGATGCAAGAGAAGCCAGAGTCTTGTCGTCTCTGATATCCAAGAGCTGCGAATCGGGTTGGTTCCTAAGCTTTCGAAACGCGTTAATGGCGGATATCGGTTTATACTTCCTCAGGTAGAAGATCACCGCCGGGTACACCACGAGGTAGAGGAATGTACATCCCGCCACGAAAAACGGGTACTTGTTGAAGAAATTGTCGATTGAGATCAGAATCGACTCTAGATCGATTCTTCCGGTGGGTTGATCGGAGATTGAGGTGAAGGGTTCTGATGCGAGAACAGGGGAAGATAAGATGAGATTGGAAACGGTGAGCGAGAGATGGGTTTTGGATTGGAGATGCGATGAAGGCGAGAAGTTGCGGAGTTTTGGGGGATTGTTGAGTGGAGTTTGATCGGAATCTGGGATTCGAGAAGTGGTGGGTTTGCTTAAGTTTCGCGGAGGAGAAGATGCGAGGATAATCGGAAGAGACGTCATGACTAACGACGACGAGAGAGACGACGATGGAGTGGAAGCGCCAAGAGGATAAGAAAACAAATAAAGGGGGTTATTTTTGGATAAACTAAATAATATGGTCAATTTGGCATAGGAATAAAATAGAGTCGCAAAATTGTAAATAACTTTTTCTTCTTTTTGTCAACTATTTTAGAAGAAGATTTTTCAAATTAGAAGAAGTTTAAGAAAACGACATCAGCAAATCTGCTTATGACCGATTAAGGGTGCAAATGTTGGAAATTTAGAGAAACAAAATGTTGACAATTTAGAGGAATAAAATTGGATGGAATTGATTATTCTTTTGATTTTTCTATAATTCTACCATATTAAATTAGATCCTATTAAATAAGTGGAAATTAAGCATTATTTTTTAAAAAATTGTTACTCTACAGAATAGGAGAGAAAACACAGTTGAAAAAAATTAGTTGAACAAAAAATTATTCAACTCATTTTTCTTTAAAACAGGTTTTAACTCATTTTTTGTCCACTCATCATTATTACTCTTATTCTTCTCACATACAACCATTCGCATCCTATGTTTAACTGTAAACCTTAGAAGAATTTAACTTGCTAAAAATAAAGCATATGATTAAAACAGAAAAAAACTGTTTATGAAACACAAACTCGTTAAATAAAAATTGAAAAACATACCATTTAGCAAAGATTTGTTTTTCGCCTATGATTTAAATAAATAAAATGATATTATATAAATAAAATAAAATAATATGATATTTGTTAAAATCAGATGTGAAACCCATGTTTATTTTTTTTTAAAACATCTAATTTTATTATATTGTAAACACATGTTTATTTATAAAAAAAACATATTTATTAACAATTTTGCTATCATTTTTGCAAAAACATAATAGAATTTCGCTATCCATATGCTAAATTATTATTAATAGTATTTTTTGTTTCTTTTTCTAATGGCAATGAATTTTGATTTATATATTCTTATAATTTAGAGACGAACAAATATAAATGTAAAACCTATATTATTTTACACAAATGTAAAAAAAAAAAAAAAACTTATTTGTCTCTGTTTCCCCTCCTCTCCCTATATATATCAAATCTATTATGACAAAACAAGCTGGATACTTTTTACAACTTACAACATACAAAAGCTGATCCCACCTTAAGAAACTAATGGGATGAGTTATGTTCTTCGTCTGACGATGAAGAGGAAGAAGAAGAAGATTGCTTTCTTCCGCAGAGTCCAGGGAGAGGTTGTGGCAGCATCGGATTCACCGGAACAGGAAACTTATGAGCAGAACTAACCATCGTTCTCTCGTTGATCATCCCTACTTCTTTGCAGACTCTGTCTACAACTCCGAGGAAGTCTCGAACCACCAAGAATATCCGAAACGGGTGAGCTTCTTCTTTAGCCGAGTTCCCATGGAAATACTCTGTGATCTCTTTCACGAGAGATAACGCCACGCTCTCTTGAGCTTGCACTCTGATGATATCTTCCTCGGCTCGTTTCAGAAACGTGTTCATCGACTCCGAAAATCTCCGGTTGTCTTCTGGGATCGTCGATTGGATTTTGATAGCTTCGTTGATCTTGGCTATGCCTTGAGAGAGCTTGGTGACGTAGCTGCTTAACACTTCTGAGTCCATCGCGGCAGCTTTCTTGACGTTGCTAAGCTCTGAACATAGGCTCGATACGACTTGGAGTCCGAGTTTCCTGCATTTGATGTCGTCTGTTTGGGTATTGCTACCCGAGAGACGAGTGCCTTCTGCTCGGATTATCTCTTGTACGACGAAATGCAAGAGAGTCGTTTTCCCGTCCGCGCCCTTCACATCGACGAGCTTGAGGAGCGTGTCGAGCTTGAACGCATGCGCATCGCCTCGGTTCGTCCCGACGTTCATCCGGTTTCCGGTCTTTAGAACCGCTTCTAAGAGCTTCAAGAACATCCTGCTGTTCCTCAGCTCCTCACAAGCAGCCTATCCGAAAAAATGGCAATGAAGTCATTGTGACACTATGGTAAGAAGAGAGAGCATAGGTTTGCTATATATATACCTCAAGAGTCTCAAAAGATTTCTTCAGGTATTCAACCTCGGACTCAAAGTTAGCTACATAGAGCATTGCGTCGACTCTTTTAAAGGCGAAAGGGATGTCTAGCATTGCCTTGAGGAATTTCTCAGCATGTCCAAGCTTAACGGGCGAATCGTCCTTGTACGCTTTTAACTTTCGCTCTTCCTCTTTTGTCGGCGCCATCTTCAGTAAGCTCTCAAGAAGTTCAGTGCCAAGTGTATCAGCATTACCTGTAAATGCATAACAAAGAAGAAGAATATAACACCAAGAATCTTCAAACCATATCATCGAAAAACCCTCAAACTATCATACAGGACATCAGATTATTAGGATCCTAATGTGAGATTATGGGATGTGACAGCATAGTTTACCTTCAAGAAGAGCTTCACAGACTTCTTCTATAGTGACATTAAGTGCGCGAAGCAAGATCGCAATGTTCTGTGCCTTCATAGGGTCCAAGACTCTGTTTTCTTGGTTTGGGCTCGGGAGAACACATCTTGGAGTTGTCTGACTTTGATTAGGTTTTGAGTCTAATGACTTTGCCACAAACAACGTTTCAATCATCTCCTCATCTAATCTGCAAGCACATTGATAATTTTCGATAACCATATTCTCATGAAAGCATATTGTATACAAGAAACTATGGTATGATAAACTCACTTGAAAGAGCTTGATCGAAGATGATCCCAGACCATTTCACGGTCGGAACTTGCTCTGACTTTATCCCAATGTAAAGCCTTTAGCTTCGGTTTCGGAGTTTCCTCTGCTGGCTCATTGGCAGAGGTCTCTGGAGACTCCTTTGGTGAAGTCGCTGGCAGGTTTTCGGATGGGATCACGAAAGGATGTGAAGGCGGCGTGAGAGAAGGCGGTCGAGACGCCTTGGTAGTCACCTGATTCCGTCGTGTCCATGACTGAAATGGTGGAGGAGGTGGAGGAGGCGGTGGTGGCACTGGCGAAGCTTCGGTTATTGCAGACGGAGGAGGAGGCTGTAGAATTTGAGATGAGATGTTCGAGATCCGTGGAGATACATCTAAGCTATGGCTAAAATCTCTGTCTGGAGAAGATGACATTGATGATGAAGAAGCAGAGTGCGAATTCCGGGGAGATGTGACCGGTGACTTGTGAGAAGCTTTATCCGGTGAAGAACAAACAGACGACGAAGAAGACGACTGTGAACGAGAACGCAATGCGTCTAACTCCTTAAGGAAACCTTGTCCCGGAGAAGAGAGTAATTGAGATTGCAATCCTTGCCGGAGATTGCTCATGAACGCCGGTAATACCTCCGGAGATTTCTGGAAGCATCGGTATGGTGATGTAGAAGCAGATGAATGTGAAGGTGATCGCATGTAAGCTTCTGGAGTATCATTTGGTCGTCTTTCTGGAGAAGTTGAAGCAGATGATACCCTCGTTGATCGTAAACTTCGAGGAGAGTCCTCGAGATTTTCTTTTTTGTTATCCATTGATCTGTCTGGTGAAGTTGTGAGAGATGAATCCGTCGGAGATCTCGAGATTTGACCTAATCCTCCATCGGCGTTTTTCACCGGGCAAAGTCCCGGCGATAAAGAAGCTAAGGACAGTGACGGAGACCTCACGAATCGAAAATCTGTTTCCTAGATCTTTGCCGGGGATGATTCAGAGCTTCCCGGAGAAGTCTTCAACGGCGGCTCTGGTGCGGAGGTTGCCGTGAGCTTCGGCTCGGATCTCTTTGGACTCATTGACGGAGAAATGCTGATGAAGGTCGACCTTCCTGGTGAACCTGAGCTTGATGACGAGCAGGAGATAGTGTCATTGTTCACAGATCTAGGGTTTTCAATCGGAACCGCCGCGAAAACTCTCCGGGACTCTGATCCGACCCGGCTTAACGTCTCGCGCCCGCTCGCTGAACCTCTGGGAGAGTAGAACTCTTCTTCTTCATCCTCTCCTATTGAACCAACCTCTGGATTTAGCCGGAAACTCCGTTTCATGAGAGGAGGAAGAGGCTGGAGATCTGGAGATTCCAGTTTCCTCGAGCTCGAACCATTATTGCTCCGATTACTTGCGGATTGATCCTCAACTCCTCTCGGATTCACCATCGTTCCCAAGTAAAGAAACTCTGAGCTAGTGTTGGTGGAGCTCGTCGTTGTCCTCTGCTTACTATTTCTACCCTCGGCATTGCGCCGTTCCGGAGGAGCAGCCGGCGGAGGAGGCGGATAAACTCGGCGGCTACTGTCGGTGGTCCACGTCTTGCTATCATCGGGTAAGTTACGATCTTGATTCCTTCTTCTTCTTCGCCAGTAGAGCAACGCAATAAGCGCCGCGACTAAAGCGGCTTAGGTCACGGCTGAGATTGCGACGATTAGGAGTTTTCTGGATTTTTGTGGCGATTTAGTGGCGTGAGGGACGATGAGAGAGGATATATTCGCCGGGAAGGATGCGAAAGTCGCCGGAGAAGGAGGCGGAGGAGATGAAGGGTATAAAGGGAAGAAAGGAGGTGCAGGGGCGTCTGGAGGAGTGTTTGAAGAGAAAGGAAGCTTAGGAAGCGGCGGTGATGGTGGTGGAGAATCGACGGGAAAGAATGGCTCGTGGAGTACTCGACGGTCGGCGAAAACGAGATCGGAGGATGAAGATAAGAAGAGAAAGTAGAAGAATAAGAAGAAGAGCATTGTGTTGTTCTTCTTCGTTCTTCTCTTTTCAATCGACGAGATCTGAGACTGTAGGGACTTTCTTTCTTTCTTTCTGTTTATTTTCTTCTTCTGGATTTTCTCGAAAAAATATGAGAAAACTTTCTGAGAGTGATGGATCCAGCTAAGATTCTGCTGGTAATGGTCGATCGATCTTCTTCACTCTCTCTCTTTTTTTTTGGTTTGGTTTGTTTTTTTTTGTTTGTTTTTTTTTAACTTAAAAACTTTAGTGATGGTGAGAGAGTAAAGAGCACAGAGGCCAAAAGAGATGATGGAAGGAGAGAGTGGTTAATTATTCTCTTATACGTTGTAGGGCCCGCTTTTCTGACCATGACTAATTATATTATGACACGTGTATAATACGTGGACTTTGTAATAGTCTTGGTTGTCTATTAAGTGTACACACTGCACATTGCATTGCACCGTACGCACATTGTCGAATATATAAAAAAATTGCGAGTTGATTTGCTATTTTATACTTGCTTTTTCAAAAAAGTTTTAAAAATATATATTATTTCTTACGGCGGATAATCAAATGAGCATGTAATAAAGAATTTATGGATTTTAAATATAAAATAATGGTGTGTTACTGTTTTAGGAAGTGGGTGTGTTGTGCGAATTGTTTTATTTTCTTTTACCGACACTTCTCTAAAATGGTCGGTTCGTGGTTTTCTTCCAAATTAAACAGCCAAATTATAACATCCGTAACGAATATGTACACTAAATAATACTATCAGCCAAAAATGTAAATAACACTGAATCATTATTACAGAATTTTTCTAAACTATTGCCGTAAAAAGATATAAACTATTATTGTCTTACATTTCTAAAAATATTTACTACTAAAATCATTTTCTTAAATACCACAAAATTTTAATTTAAAAAGCGTTTCTAAAAATTTAACAAAAAAATTCTAAATAATTGAAGGACTTCTTTTTAGAATATCATAAGTGTATGATATGTCAATGCGACTTGAACTCATATGTCTTCTCTCACGTCAAGATATATTATCAATTTACTAATAGAAACCTAATTTTTAGAATTGAAAATATGTAAAAATTCCATATTATGTTTATTGCGCTTTTTAAAATTTTAGTTTTATTTCTTTGTTACGTTTTAAGTTTCTCTCTCAAGTATCCCACCCCAGAAAACTAAAATCGCATCCCTTTTCTAAAGAGAACCTCAGATTCGTTTCTCTCCGGCTCCGGTGGCTTCTTCAGCATCGGAGTTGAGAGTTCTTATGCTTTCTTTAGTTTTTTTCCTAGTTTCTTTTTGTATTCTCCTCGGATTTTCGTTCTTGGGTTTTTTTTCCAGATCTGGCCGGATCTACACTGTCGCGGGGATGGAGACGCCGGATCATTTCGATCTACGGTGCGGATTCGCCGCTAACGTCTTCGTTTTCGGTTTTTGACCGAGATCTATGTTCTAGATCTGTTTTCTAATGGTCCAAAAAGTTGGTTTGCTGTGGATTCTAAGAGTGTCGAGCGACATGGCTTGTCTCATGGCCGTCGGGCCTTGGAGGTGTTTCCAGTCTGGATTTTAGCTATTTCTAAATCTTGGTATAGGTTTTGAAAGCATGCAAAATCATTGTGTTCTTAGGTGATCTTTGGATCAGAGTCGATGCTTTTGGTAGGTGATTCAGTCTCGGCGGATCTTTCGTCGTAGAAATGGTGAAGCAGCGGCGGCGCCATCCTAGGGTTTCCTCCTGTTCTTCGTGGGCTAATTTGTGTTGGGCCTTTTAATTTTATGTTGTATCTGTTCTGGCCTTTTGGGCTTTTATAATAAAATAGATGACAGAAAAAAAAAAAAAAAAACAAGTTAAGAAGCGATTCAAAGCAATCACGTTTGACATATAATAATAATTAAATATATAGCTTATGGAAGAAAAAAAATGACCACCAAACAGATGGCGAGATTGCAGACCGATATTCAATCAATGCATAACATCAGACTAACTATATTATATAGTTAATTAGACAGGTTGTTAAGAGGCATCATCATTTAATTACTCGTAGAACAATCATTAATGACTATTAGAGCATCTGCATTGGTGAAAGACTCACATAAGTCTCTCACCAATTTAATAATAATAATTTTAATTATATTATATAATTTTAAATTAAAAATGAAAAATAAACCAATGATATGAAGACAACACATGAGATGAGTCTCTCATGGATCTCTCATAGTCTCTCAAATGAGAGACTCACTTCATTCTCTCTCTTCTCTTTTTCTAAGTTTATTAATATTTTATGTTGAGAGACTTGATGAGAGATCACCAATGCAGATGGTCTTAGATTTCGGCGAAGGAAACATTAATGGTGCGCCAAACGTAAACACACCACAATAATGCGACCGAAGAAGCTATGATCATTTGGTGCTAGACTAACACCAACGTATGTCAAGGACTGAGGCCGTACGTAACGCTTGGCAAGATAATAACTGACCACGTCTCATCAGCGCATGAATCGGTTCAAGATCCATTTTTTTTTGTTTTTTTTTCCCATTATTTTGACATATACAAAAGATGATAATTTTTAAGATTGAAAGCTATTGTAACTCTTGATATGCATCAAACTAAATAAGATAATCTCTATTACTAGATTAATTTCATTGTTGTAGGTGACTAATTGACACAAGACTGGAAATGATCCAAATCAGATTGCCTCTGAAATCGTTGCTTGAAGCCGAGATGGTTGAATGACTTGTGGTTTGATAGTCGGGATGAAGTTTGATGACCACAAACTTCAAAGGTTAGACTCTGCTAGCTCAAGGGCTAATCCTCACGAGAGCTTAGGAGATTCTACACAAATCCTCAAGGTTGATTCCACAACACTTAGAAGAAAAGCAGGGACAGAGTTTGATTCAAAAGATAACTTTCTTTGAAGGAAAAATGATTGCTAGCTACACGAACAAGAAGCCATCACATGGCTACACATGCAGACTAATTTATTATACGACTAGCTACACGAACTCCATGTTTTGCATGAGAACATGCAGTTACTAGCACTAATTATGTGGCCAACATCACACGCTTTATTTTTCTTGCCCAGAACAGTGAAATCTACAACGTGTGTCCGATTAAATTATGATACATACTTCTCGTGAGAGAGAGAATTAGAAAACAGAGAAGAGTTAGAGTGAGATACACAGTTAGAGAGAGAGAGAGAGAGGGATCGGAAATGTGTAGCAAAACTAGTCTGGTCGGAGAAGAAAAAATAGAGTACGAGAACATCGAAGAGGATCAAGAAGAGGAAACACAGAGAATCAACAACCATGGACAAGTCTCCTTCAAATCTTGAAACGTCTCGTAAGGTCAAAACAAAGACGAAGAAACTCAAATTTCTCAGTCTCAAGCTCGAACTTAACACATCTCACAAGATCAACGAGAATCCTGGAACTACGAAGAGTAATAAGAAGTGCAAAAAAAAACCAATCGAAACAGAGCAACACGAAAGGAGCTGTCACGTCGCCGTTTAAGGAGAAGAAGAGAGCGGGGACTCTTGGAGGAGAGAAAGAAGACGAGCAATACGACACCGTTGTAGCTTACCTCTTCAATTCCGTACCGACATCACAATTTATTCGATACACGATCTCCTCCCT
The DNA here is from genome assembly GCA_020283515.1 of Alliaria petiolata. NCBI lineage: Eukaryota > Viridiplantae > Streptophyta > Magnoliopsida > Brassicales > Brassicaceae > Alliaria > Alliaria petiolata. Next base: position 52,135,020 of record JAHZTW010000004.1, read on the forward strand.
TCCTCCGCTGCAGATATCAATTGCCGCAGAAGAAGGAATCTGTCTCCATACGATCGTCAGGAGCACGGATCATCGTCTTCATCGCTTTCACAGACGGCGAGCGAGGATGAGACGACAGAGGAGGAACAGTCTGAAAAAGAATTTGAATAGAGAACATGGATTTTTAAAGTTTATGAAAATTGCGAACGTTGACCACATCAAAACTCTTCAACAAAAGTTTGCAACGAAAATTCGTATTGATAGATTCAGCGAAATCAATTCGTATCATCAAATTTAGAACAATTAAAATAAAATAAAAATTAAACCATCTCTTCAAAAGATACCTGAAGAAGAGGAGGTTAATGGAGAAGCTCAGTTGTCAAATTTGACTATGAATTTTGCAAAATTCAGCTTTGGAAATGAATTTGTCTCCCTATAATTGTCACGAGCACGGATCATCATCTTCATCGCTTTTAATTATGGACGGTGATAAGGAAATGAGTGGGCGAGGATGAGACGACGAAGGAGTAGTGGGTGAGTTATTCGGAGGTGAATTGTTGAATGATAATGTTGATGAAGGTCTCTAATTTGTGTCGGGTTTGGGTTTTTTTAATGTGTTATCAGAATTTAATCGAACGATGGCTTGTCGCATCGTCGATTTTACTGTTCTGGGCAAGAAAAATAAAGCTTGTGATGTTGGCCACATAATTAGTGCTAATAACAGCATGTTCTCATGCAAAACATATATTTCGCATAGCTAGTGGTATAATAAATTAGTTTGCATGTGTAGCCATGTGATGGCGTCTTGTTCGTGTAGCTGGCAATTATTTTCCTTCTTTGAAACAAAACAAAAGGGGTTTTAATTTCTTTAAATTCAAGGGTGAATACAAATGAAGAATGAAATGAGCTTTATAGGCTCAAACACAACGGTCCTAAGAAGCAAACAAGAAAAGAAATCACAAAAATTAAATGTAAAGAGTTGTTGGAGACTTGATGAAGAAATCAGCCAAATGGGGCAAGTTGTGATAATGCTTGACTCTTGAGAGCTTGGGTGTGAATGTGTGATGTCTTGGAACGTCTAGATTCACTGAATAAGTCACCAAAATGCAGCAGCAATGAGAATATAGCCGTTGGAGAGTTATTGACCCAAGTGTGAATGCTTCCATATAAGGCAAGTCGAAGATCCTCTGTCTTGCAACTTGTATAACTTTCAAACCAGAACCGATATTGATGTAAAACCAATTTGAAGAGCTTCCTGGTTGAGTCAAGATTCCACGCCAAGTAGTTTTGTTGCTTAATTCCTTCTGGTTCGGACGGAATCCTCCATTTAGTGTTTTTATGTCCAAATCGGGAAAGCTCCGATTTACCCGACTTGTAAAATTAATAACTCCTAAACCAAAATGAATTTGGTCTTGATTCCCTCTCCGTAGACCTCTGATGAGTTGAGAATCCAAAACAATTAGATTTGTTGTTTGGTTCATCTTGGTTTGGCCGGAGTGACTCAATAACTGATCATAGCTCTCCATTGAGTCCATTGGAGCTTTGGATGGGTTTAAAACATGTTAACCAATTTGCCTCATTAAAACCTTTCCTGAAAAACCCATTGGGATAAAACCAAGGATAAGGAAAAAGAGTACAAATGGTCACATCCCATTTGTAAGCCTTGGCTTCTATTTGAGCTAAACTTAGCTCGCATGTCTCCTTAGCGTTCCTCAGCTTCATGTTCTCCTCTCCATGCCTACTGGTTCCGTGCTCCTTGTCAAGTACTGATGTATTAGCATCACTAATTAAAGCTTCATTTCATAAAAAAAGTGATGAATGTGTTTGTAGAAGTGTTGGTATTTAAGATGCTATCTTCTTGAAATCCAGTAGAAAATCTTACAAAAGGATCGCCACTTAGCAAGTTCGGTTTAGCTCTAAGTTTGCTAAAAAGTGTCAGAAAAATTGAAACGATAATTGCCTTTAAAGGATAAACTTCGTAAGCTTCGTCAATTTACATTTACTATTGGGAGAATCAAAATGAAAGTAGAGTCTGTATAATTTGGTGACTTTTTAATTAAGTAAAAATTAAAAATAACCTAGAAAGGTTAAAAATCAGTTAAGTTTAGACATATTGATCTTTGAAAAATGATTCATCAGGATAGATGAAAATACATGTTATATGCGGTTGAGAGGCAATCGAAACAGTCAAAAGAAGGAGAAATGGTGGTCATTGTGCTCAAAGATGACAATAACTTTATCGTGAGTGAGCCAAGGTTCAACAAAAATGTTGATCGTCGCAGCACCATTCATCGGTAATCCCTTGTGATTCGCCATTAGAGTTTTTTCGAAATTATCGGAAGGAAAATAAAATTGTGGAAAAAACTGCATAGCAAACTTAAAAAAAGAGTTTTAGGGTTCATCCGCAGTGTGGAGCTCCCCTGATTACTCATCTAAGCTTCGCGGATGATGTGCTGATCTTTTTCGACGGTTCATCAGATTCAATTCTTGGTATTCTTGGTATTTTGGAGGATTTCAGAAGGGTCTCTGGGCTGGGAATTAACAGGGATAAGACTGAGTTAATCAATGATGGAGGAAACGCACATAGAAGCCGATAACTGGCTGAGGTTCACGGCATAAAGCAAGGCACACTTCCTGTTAAGTATTTGAGAGTTCCGCTGTCCTCAAAGAAGATGAGGAGACAAGACTTTCAGCCTTCGATTGACAAGCTCTCGAAAAGATTTAACTCGTGGACAGTGAGGCATCTCTCTTTCGCGGGAAGGCTGCAACTGCTACAGTCAATGATCTACTCCACCATCACTTTCTGGGCTTCGATGTTTATCCTTCCAAACCAGTGCGTTAAGGAGATCGAGCGTATGTGCAATGTGTTCCTGTGGAATGGAGCACCAAATTCGGCAAAAGGGGCAAGAATCAGTTGGGATTCGGTGTGTACTCCAAAAGAATGTGGAGGACTCGGGCTAAAAAGAATCGCGGAGTGGAACAAGGTTCTCGGACTAAAACTCATTTGGATTCTTTTTGCCAAAGGCGGATCTTTATGGGTATCGTGGATAAGATTAAACAGAATTGGGAACTCAAATTTCTGGGACCTAGATGTACGGATGTGAGGGAGCTGGATTTGGAAAAGCATTTGCAAGTTACGCTCTATAGCTAAGCTTCTTCTGGTGTGTGAACTAGGCTCTGGAATCTCGGCTAAGTCTGGTTCGATAATTGGACGGGTTTGGGTTCTCTTATCGAGATAACGGGTCCTGCTGGCCCTTTAGTCACAGGTTTGCCAGCAAATGCAGTGGTGGCAGACGGATTAAGGGATGGAAGTTGGTGGATTTCGCGATCGAGGAGCCGGAATCCGATCATCAGTTTGATTAAGCAATGTCTCTCGAACCCCCACCGGATAGTTTCTTCAGAGGCATATGACTTGTATCTCTGGAAGCCAGGTTCAGCCCCCCTATCAAACTCATTCTCTACTGCTGAAACTTGGATTTCTCTGCACCCTCCTACTCCTCCGGTTGACTGGCATAAGGCTATATGGTTCAAAGGCAGCATTCCGAAACATGCTTTTGTAGCTTGGGTGGTCGCTAGAAACAAATTACTCACTAGGGACCGGCTTATAAGTTGGGGTCTGCATGTGCCATCAGTCTGTATGCTCTGTAATACTCACCCTGAGTCTCGGCAACATCTCTTCTTTGACTGCCCTTTTAGCGCTGAGGTCTGGTCCTTCTTTTACACAAAAGCCTATCTTCACCCGCCTCCATTGTTCGAGAACGGTTTCTAAGCCTCGATCTACACTATTTGGAAAGAAAGGAACTCTCGGTTACACAATGATATCTCTAGACCTGCCACGGTGGTCATTAAGGAAATCTCACAGCTTCTGAGGGCTAGGCTTGATCCTCTATCTCAGACTCAAAAAAATCTACCAACGACGGTTTTTCTCCTCACAACTTAGTTCACGGTTTTCGAGCCGCATTAAAAGACATGCGCTCTATTGGGTAGGTTTTTCTGTGTCATTGCTCTCTTTCACACCCTCTTCTAACTTCCTTTTGTAGTTAGTAATTTTGTTTAGTTTTTTGCTAATTTGCGGATCGCTGATGGCTGTATCTGTTGTAACTAAATATTAATAAAATTTCAGATTGTATATAAACCAAAAACAAAAATTATTTTTTAAGAAGATTTTATGGGATAATAATTATAAAATCATAAATTTATTTATTTATTATTAATATAATCTACATTTTCAAAAATTACTAAAATATTTTTTATACCTAAAATGCACTTATCTATCTTTGTAACCAGAAAAATACCATAAATTTTTTAGTTGATCAAGAAAAAAAAAATCAAGCTATTTAAAAAAATAGCAACTACTAATTAAAACTGTCACCATTGATTTTGAGGTGAAAAAAATCCACTTAATAAGTCAAACTAATTCGTTACCATATATTATATGTTGGTAGATATATTAATAGATTTCTGCAAATTTGTTAGGTAGAGTTATAGTTTTTTGCAGATTTATAAGGCAGACTTATTTTTATGCAGATTTCTTAAAGAATTTTATTTATGGACGCTGCAAATTGAGTAGATTTATAGTGTCTAAGAAACTTAAGATTATCTTTCTAATTGAAGTTAAATATTGCTGGAAAAAATTTGCGACCAAGATCAAAGTTCCTCAATCCATAATGCACGGTTTATAAACTCATAAATATTATGTTGTTTATTTTTTCTCTCTTTTCTGTGTTTTTTTTCCAACTGACACATATTTTTGTTTTTTGTCAACAGCCTCAAATTCCTATAACGATTCAGAAAACCAAACCGAGTTTACATGATGTAGACAATAAAGGTAATCGCGAGCACTTCGTGCCAACTTGTCCGTCTTTGTGTTCTGCGCGCGTGGAATGTGTGAGATAGAGAAAAAAGAGAACTCATTCCTGCTTCTCTCGTATTCTTCCAGGTGTAATGGGAAAGGCGGCCACTCCTCTGGTTTAGACACCATCTTCACCAAATCGGAACAGTCTGTAGCGAATGCCACCGCCAATCTCCTAGCGTCGAGCATACAATGCATCGCCCATATTAATGCTTCTAGTTCAGAATGTAAAGGCGTTATACTCCGTCGTACATTTTTTGCCCCCATTAATGTTTCCGACATACCAACCCCGTTGCAGAACCACCCCATCCCTTTGTTAGGTGATGTTTCTTTCCAAGAACCATCAATTTGACACGTTAAGCCATCATAACCTTGATTGTGTGCTGATTGATTTCCTTGATGTGTATTTACCATGACTTCATTAACTTGTGCCTCATTCCATGCGTTAGATTCCGCTACCGCAAGTCTTACCACCTCACGTGGATCCCGATCTATGTTTGAGTAAAATTTATCATTTCGCGCTTTCCAAATATACCATAACAGCCATGGGTACACCAACATTTTATCGTGATTAGGCAATTGCCAAAATAAGTGTACCATGTTAGAGTATAAGGCACCCGTAGGAAACCGCTGTGGAGGCATGGGGATTGCCGATAAGGCCCAGACTTGGAGAGCCGGAGGGCATTCAAACAGCGTATGATTGATGGTCTCCCTCTCTGCACCACATCTCCCACATTGGGGATCACAATTGATGCCTCTACTGTGTAGTCGTTGCATTACCGATATGCATCCTGTGATTATTTGCCACATGAAGTGTTTCATCTTCAGTGGACATTTAACCTTCCAAGTGTATTCCTGTAATTTCCAAACATGTGGTCCATAATACCGAAGGCTGTCATTCAGTTGATTAAATGCTTGCTCCGTTATATATCCAGACTTAACCGTATATCATCCCGTTTTTGTAAAACTCCAGCCCATTGTGTCTTGTCTAATTTCCTTAGAGGTGGCAATCCCAGTGATTAGGGGTATGTCTTCCGGAACAATTAATTGTTCAAGTAGTGGAATATTCCACGTTGATGTTATAGGATCAATCAGTTGATTGACTGTCAGCTCGGAGTAGTAATTGTACCCTCTACATGAGGCTGATCTCGGGCGAGAAGATGGAATCCAAGGATCATTCCATACAGATATAGAATGACCTGATCCAACTCTTTTAATAAGCCCTTTTTGTACCAGAGATCTAGCAGATGTGATGCTCTTCCACCCATACGATGGCGAGTACGACCTTATGGATCTATAGGATTACCCTTCCTAAAGTAGCGTCCTTTGAAAACCTTTGCAAAAAGCGATTTTGGGTGATCAATGAGTCGCCAAAGCTGCTTGGCAAGTAAGGCCGTATTAAAATCCTCGATATTTCTAAAATCAAGACCCCCTTCGGACTTATGTTTGCAGAGTTTCTTCCAGGTTAGACAATGCATTCCTCTTGTATGTCCGTTGTTACTCACACCAGAATTTCGCAATCGTACTAGTGAGTTTAACAGTGATCGTTTTCGGTAATCTGAAACATGACATCGTGTTTGTCGGTACTGCCGTTGCCACCCATTTTATTAGGATTTCCTTCCCACCGTTGACACATATTTATATATAGTTTTTCTAATATATATTTTGTGTGAAAATCGATTAGTTTTACAGTAAATGCAGTCAGATCATCGAAATAGTTAATCAATGCGATAAAAATAAACTATAAATAAAATTTAACCAATAAACCATATATAAAACCCAATAATAAACCATATATAAAACCCAATAAAACATATATATATATATCCCCTATATATTAATTGAAACATTTTTAGAGAGTACTCTTAGTTTTTGAAGTATTTACAGTGGTGCCATTTTGCTGATGTGTCACCACCACACTTATTCTCTCATTATTTTAATACAAATTTCCTTTTTTGATTAGACTAATTACATTATATGTATTTATCCATTTATTACTTTTATATAACCAAAAAATTATGTTTTGATTTATGAATTATTTAAAATCGAATTTTAGGTTATGTGATGATTTATGATATACATCTTATTACACAATATATTTCTTAAAAATGAATAAAACAATAGCTTTAATAAATATCATTCAATGAAATATAATTTATACACGATTTATGATATAAAAAATACTTTTTTTGATTAGGCATAAAATATTTTTACAATAAAAAAGACTTCGATATGTGTGATTTTAATAATAAAAAAATTATAACAAATTAAAACTATAATTTAGGTTACAATAAAAAATACTTCGATATATTTGATTTTAATAGATATCCATATTTATAAATATATATTTTTGGTTATATGGTTTGTTAATAGAACCATATAAATTATCCAAATAATATAAATATTTAAACTTGAAAACAAGTTAAAAATATTATGTCAAAAAGTTGAATTATTAAATTATATTATTCACATATACGTATAAAACTGATTAAAATATTTTTACTTTAAACAATTTTCAAAATCATTTTTAATAAAATTATTTATAAATTTTTCATCATGCATCTTTATAGATTTTTCATCCTGCGCATAGCGCAGGTTATCACCTAGTATATATATATTTTAAATTTTATTGACTTGAAATATATGGTTAAGCAAAATTACTTATTTTTATTTAATCTGTAATTATGTGAATAATTGGGAAACTAATAAAGTGGATTAACACGAAGTTTTTATAAAATAAGGTGCAAGAAAACTATGATTATCGGTTCAGAAAATAAAAAAACTATGATTGGACAAAAAAGATAAAAAGAAGTAAAACAGTTGATCACGTGAGAAAGTACCGAAAATGTAAGAGTCCGGGTCGGGGAGTATGAGGAAGCCCACCGACACAATGAAATTGAGATGTATACTTTTGATTTTGAATGCAAAAGACCTAAGTACACTCTCTTCTTTTTGTTTTTTAAATTTCTTTTTCTGTGACAAGAAAGATAATTCGAAGAAAAGAAGACTTTTTGACCCAAAAAAAAGAAAAGAAAAATTCATTAACGCCGTTCGTTATTTTTTATTTTAAGACAAAATTTAACTTTCAATTGTATTTTGTTTCCTTTGAAAACACACACAAAAAAACCCATGCTTTTTTAACAAATAAAAATCAATAAAAAGATTCTTTTAAAAAAAATTGTAAAAGATATTATTTAGCAAAACAATTTTGCTCATTTTGCAGTTGTTGGCAGCAACAATATTCAAGACTTTTGCAGTAAAAAAAAAATTTCACGACTAATCGTTAGTTAACATTTTAAGATGTAAATAATAAATTTAAAGAAAATAATAGTTAGTACTCGAAACATGTCTTTTAAACTTATTGTTAACTTACTTACAGCTACAAAACACAATAAACCCCGTTGTTGGTCATTGTCGTTTGTTCGCATCGTTGATCGTTACCATTAGCGAAACGAATACAGTTATATATACAACATATATTATGAATGTAGTGAAAAAAATAATACTAAATTCGCATATAAGTGCGTTTGGTCTGATCTGGTCACTAGAATCACAGTCGTATCCATACACTAGCCCAATTTAGCTCAATATTGCCACAAAGAAAAGAAGAAGACTTATATGAAGAATAAAAAAGAAAAGTTAATCACTCGAAGTATATTAAGTGTATATAACGGGAGCTTTTCACATAAAGATTTGTGTGTATAGTAAAATTAGTAATGTTGTCTTCTGAAAACGTTAAAAAGTCCATTAGGAAAAGAAAATAAAAGAAAAAAGAAGTCCATTAGGCTCTCCATTTCTTCTTTTAATTGCAAAATGCAATGATGCGAAATTATTATGATCAAGAATAATCAATCACACCTGAATTTATGTCACATCGGTCATATATGTGAATTTACTATCATGATCAATAATAATCACACAAAGTTGGAATCATGCATATCGACTATATGCAAATTTATTACATATTCTAACTATACAAATGATCAAAACCTTAAGCTTGTTATCTAAACGTTCGTGTGGGACATTTTTAGACCGGTAAAAAACAAATTGTATCGAAGAACATATGGAATCACACCTTCTTTTATCTTTGGTTTGAATCTTTCCAACGGGCTCCAAGTGCTAACAATATCATACATGTTCTAATATGAACTTGGTTCTCAATACAACATTTTTTTATCTTTTAGAGCTGTAGTAATTCCTTTTAAGATTAAATTCAAATATTAAGAAATGCGCATCCTGAATAATACAATACAAGACTAATAAATTAAGCATCTGTTACAATAATCTGCCCGCATGAGTTTTAAGAGCTGATGGGTGTATATAATAAGTGTAGAAGTATCTACACTGTTCTTAATACTCTGAATGAATATCATTAACTATTACAGTATTCATTAGAAGTAAACAACAAAATAAACAACGGGGAAGGTTTCTTTAATCATATGCCATAAACATAATGATGAACCTTTTTCTCATTATAAGAATGATTAACAAAACATTAATGAACAACAAGTTACGTTTGACGCTTCTCGGAGATCTCGCAAGTGGCTCCTCCATCATTATAATTTGGATTTAAAAACGCGAATATATCAGCATGTGGCCACCTCTAATTACCACATTTGATGAATTCTACAAATGCATGAGAGACTAACTTCTAGTTACGATAATAATTCGATTCTTCAATATCTATTATATACAACGTAGTGTATAACTACTAATAGACATGAGTATGCGCATTTGTCGTATTATTGAACAATAATTTCGTAGGCAAAATTTATTTATTTGTTTTTGTAAAGAGCGCTGCATCCAAAAAACAAGCCTCGAAACTCGAGATTCCACTGAACTTCTGACATATCGGATTAAAATATAGAGATAGGATAATACTAGTGATGGTTTTAAAAATCATTGTTACTGGTAATCTGTGTTTTCGAATTTTCATTGACGTGCGTAAGATAGACAAATTATATCCACCATGAAATCGCATGACTCAAATTTTGATTTTACTCCGCAATTCTTTTGTAATGAATGATACCAATAGGAGCTTTAATTTAGATAATTTGAGGTTTGGTTTAAAACTTTGCTGATATTTGTTGTGATTCTATGATGATTCCATAATATTACCAATTAGAGCCTTGTTTTTTGTTTTTTTGGGATAATTTTATATTTGGTTTAAAAATTATGGTTTAAAACTTTGCTGATTTTTGTTGCGATTCTATAATTCCGTAGTATTACACTATTACCCAATGAGAACCTTGATTTGAATAATTTGACATTTGGTATAAAAATTATGGTTTAAATCTAGTTCATTTTAGTTCAATTAGTTTAGAGAGGGTTCACCGAACCTAGTATTTGACTAGACTATTTCCTTAACATTTGCTGGAACTATAGGTGAGACTCCTCCTTATAGGTCATCCATTTTTATTTGATTTTTAATCAATGTTAGGATGCTGACAAAATATTCCACGAAAGATTATGCATCTAGGCAAAAACAATCATATGTACAACATGAAAACGAGGTAAAAGGTCTTTGAGTTCTAGTGTATATATTATATATATATAAAAAAAAAGTTGGCCCTATAAAACCCTGGATTATAATTAATCGGCCCACTTTAAACCCTTTTATAAAAATTCAGGATTAGGGTCTAAAAATTTGTCATAGTTCTGGGCTAACCCTATAACTCAAAGCCCATTTTAAGGTGATTGAGAATTGATTTTTAAAACTGTAGAGACTTTAAAATAAGTTACAGTTTTAAAAGTTAATAATTTTACCGATCACATTTTTGCTTTCCTAAAATCTCTCAAAGTCCCTAAAAACACTCACGACCTAACTTCTTGTTTTTTGTTCATGTTTCAGTACTTTTCTAAAAGTTATGAATTTGAGACTTTTAATTTTTTTAAAGTCACAGTCATAAATTAAAAAAATAAAGTTACAGTCTAATTTTTTACAGTCATTATTTTAAAAGTTTTAACAGTAAAAGTCCTAACCAAGCACCGCCATAGTCTTTAAAATACTTTTTTTTAAAAAGCGAATGTTAAATATTTATAAGTTCCGATAGTAGCTGAACGAGGGAGTTCCAATGGGAAACATACTTGTTGAGGAGTAAACGACGAGTTAAGGACTCCCATATTGGATTGGTGTACTCGCATGAGAAGAAAAAGTGGTCCCTCGATTCTATCTCATGCGTACATAGAACACATTCTTGTTTAAAATACTTTTCGACCCTCAAGTTACAAAATACTCAGGCATTGGTTGGAAAAATCAAATGATTTAGATCTTGTTTAACTATTTGTAATAATATAGTAACTAGTAACTACACCAGAAGTCCAGAACTATTACAATATTGTATCCTATTATTATACTATTTTCTTTTCTAGGAACTATGATTTCATTTAAAGCCCAATGGGCATTACAAGTTTTCGAGTCCATTAGTTTTGAGATTATAATGCTAATTTTAAAGAAGCCTAGTTAGGCCCATTCGTGTTAGACTGGATCCGAGGAACCAAACCGAACCGAATCGATTTGGAAGGTACCGAATCGAATCGGAATCGGTGTAAATATTCGAATAGAGGCTTCACTCCAATATCCAAAGAATTGTTATCGAATCCAAACCGTACGAAAACCGAACGGGTATCTAAAATACACGAAATACAATTATATACAAAAAATATTAGTTATATTTAGATTTAGAATAACTAAAATATTCAAAATTACAATGATAAACAGAATATATTAGTTATGTTTAGATCGAAATAACCAAAATATCCGAATTTTTTTAATTATATTTGTCAAAATTAAGTAATTTTTGAAAAATTTAACCAAATAACCGAAATACCCCAAAAATTTTTAAATTTTTTTTAGGTATTTTAGATAAATTTTGGGTAATTTGGATACACAGAACCGACCCGAACCGAGGAGGAACCGAACCGAATCTAACCTAAAAACAAAAAATATCGGAATGGATCTTATAACATAGTACTAAAATGGAAGAAAAAATGTCTCGCTTGTTTTCTATTGTGCAGAAGCTTCCCATCATCTGTGGTCGATGTGGATTGGCCTCTACTCCGCAAGCCACTCCATATGCAAGTACCAAAAGTCCATCTGCAACTATGAGAAGCCGCAGGCATCGAAAACATTTCTTTTGGAAGTCATGGCCATCTACTCTTTCCTCTGGTCGGTCCATGGTACGTTTGCGACGGTGTCTAAGAAGATCCCTGTGAAAGATGGTGCTTCCAAGCTCGACACAATTGCCAGCTACATGCCATCTCCGTCCGACAATGCTTTGAATTCGTTTGCTTGAGGGGTTTAAGAGAGTAATTGGAGAATAATTGTTTTCGCTGGAGAATGCACCTGTAATGACTTTAAGTACTTTGTTTTTGAAGTATTTTTGTTTTTTTGATACATTTGGTTTTGCATTTGTGTGATACATTTGTGTGCATTGCCTAAATTTTCAACGTTGGCTTAGAACAATTCTGATTCTCTGTTACTTTTGCAACGGGTTTTGCTTTTCCTAATTTTACAAAAAGAAATGTTTTTCTTTCCAAGAGATTCAAGATACAGTAAATCCAATTTTCAGAAAACAATACAACAATAGTCATATTTTACTATATATATATAAGCCTATATTTATAATTATTAATTTATTTTATTACATATATTTACATATTGGTTTCAAAAAAATATTATCTTATTATCTTATCGAATTTTGNTTGAGACCATATATTTACATATGGGTTTCAAAAAAAAAATTATCTTATTATCTTATCGAATTTTGCAAATTTTTACATTGGCCCGACTCGGGATCGGTAAAATTTATTAATTTATAGTGATTATTAATTTATCGAGTATTAATCTATAAAGGTTCTACTGTAAGTAGTAATCAAGTCAACGACGTTAAAAAAAAAACATAGTACCGAAATACCCGAAACCCGAAAAGAATCGACCTGAATCCGTATGGGTATCCGAATGCCCATGCTTAGATGAACTTATGAAGGATATGCGTCCAACACATGTTACTAAGAGCTTTAGAGTGTTGCTGCCGACAAACCGCCTCCGCGAAATTCTGACAGGGCCAAAATCTGGCGAACTTCTACAGGCCGTCGACATCCCTATCAATTCTCGGCCTCCAATCTCGAAAACTTGATTGCATGCTCTTCTTCCGATTAACCGAAAGTATTCAAACAATCGCTTATCACCAGAGTAGATGAAACATGATAAAACTTGAGTAAATCAGAAGTAGATTCTTCGCCGAAGCTCTGCTGAACTTACGCCAAATCAAACTAAATTAAATCATAAACTCCGATTTTCCTCTACTAGAGCAACTTAGCTCCTAAGCCATTCTAACGGCTCCATAAAAGTAGAGCAACAAAATTTAATGATTTATTAAAAGATGACGAGCATAAACTGGCAAAAATAAATTGATCAAACGCTCACGAAATTTGATAAATTATGAAGAGGAGTACAAAGAAACACGAAATTAAATCTAAAAGATTAAAAAAATGCGATTTGCAAAAAGAAATTTCAGTCTTAAGATGCTGCATACAAATCATTTTAAAGATTTTAATCGGTTAGCGAATAGTAATATTCTTCGGAAAGTATCGTCAAACTCTTTTTTACTGTATTTTTCTCAGTGTATGATGGTATGTAATTTTTGTAAAATTAATGAAATTTGTTAGTCGAGAAAATAAACTATAACCGCTTGGTAATTTTTGGCAACCTCCCCCCCCCCCATTTATTTTTTTATGATAAAAGGCCCCAAAGTTTTATTTTGCCCGAAAGCTTGTTCCTTTTCTTTAATTTTCTGAACCCCATTATAAAAAAAGAAGACTACGAGTCGGAGTCGAAAAGAGGTTTTAGTTGCTTTGATCTTTGCAATTTCGCTTCTGATCTCAAAGTTTGCATCTTTATTTCTCTCTCGACTCGGGCTCTCAGTTTTTGATAACCGGTTTGTGATTTTCTGTCTCTTACTGTGTTTGTTTTCGTTTCCTTTGAGCATGAAAGTTTTTCTTAAGGTCCTCCTTAATGTTGTTTGTGCTTCAAAGCTCATTAGCATTCTTTGTTGCATATACATTACACTCAGCTTAAAGATTTCGGTTTGTTCTCGAAAATGTTGATTAGATTTGCTTTAATTTCTCGCTTAGGATTGTCTCTTCCCCTGTTATTAGTTTGATCAGCTTTTGGGGGTTCATGCAACTAAACCCTAACTCTTGTTTGTGGTACAAAATGATTTTGCTTTGGAATCAGACACGAAAAGGAACGATCTTTACATAGATGTAGTATCTAAAGTTCTTACCTTTTCGAGGCTATTATTGAATCTTTTAGGATATTCATCAACAGGATCAATTCCATTTTGAGTTTGTGTGAGCTAGAGATCAGGTTACTCTCATGGGTTATGCACAGCTAGTTATCGGGCCAGCAGGCAGCGGAAAGGTTAGTTTCTTTGAGACGAATCATCTCTGCGATTCTTGTTTACAATCTAAAATGAAGGGAACAAGAATGCAAAGTTGTAGTTTCTAATCCAAATTTTACTTAATTTTATGTTCTTGGAGCAGTCAACTTATTGCTCATCTTTACACCAACATTGTGAAAGTATCGGGCGAACAATGCATATCGTTAACTTGGATCCTGCTGCAGAAGTGTTTAACTATCCTGTGGCAATGGGTTTGTCACTCAATTCATTGGCTCTGCTTCTTCAATGTCTTTCGTTTTCTTAGTTTCGCTGGAAGTTTCGATCTTTCTGTTGTCTGGATGCAGATATTCGAGAGCTTGTTACTGTTGAAGATGTTATGGAGCAGCTAAAGTGTGGCCCCAACGATGGTCTCATGCGTTGTATGGAGTATCCTTTCTTGTTTACCTTAAGAAAGAAAGTACTATTTAAGCCTATGATGGGGTCTTTAATTGCGTTTAAGCACTATGTGATTTTGCCTTTTTGTGTGTTTATTACAAAGAATCTACACTGAGTGGAAACTGGAAGAACCTTAACTTTAATTCACAGTTACCTTCAGGACAGTCTATATAATTGGTTGGATGAAGAATTGGAGAACTTTGCAGACGATGACTACTTAGTCTTTGATTGTCCAGGTGACTCTTATAGCTCTTAAAGAACTTAATGAGTTTCTCTCTACATCTTTGACTCATGATGTTTAACTGTTGCATAATTAATGTTGTGATTATAGGCCAGATTGAGATTTTCACACATGTACCTGTACTCAAGAACTTTGTGGAGCATTTGAAGCAGAAGAACTTCAACGTTTGTGCTGTGTATTTGCTTGATTCACAGGTTTATAGAAAAAAATCTTCTTCCCATACTTTTGATTAAGGACTTATCTGAGTTTCTTTATCAAATCCATTCAATGTTGTGACAAAAAGAGGATATTTTGGATCAGTTTGTATCAGATGTACCGAAGTTTATCAGCGGATGTATGGTTTCTCTTTCTGCAATGGTCCAGCTTGAACTGCCTCATGTTAACATCCTCTCAAAGATAGATCTCTTACAGGATAAAAGCAACATTGAGAAGTGAAACTCCTTTCTCTGTTCTTCTTCAATTAGTCTACCGTTTTTTTTTTGTTTTTTAAAGTTTTCTAATTTGATTTCCTTGTGGTGTGTGTCATATAGATACTTGGATCCTGAGCCTCGCACTTTGCTGTCCGAGTTAAACAAAAGAATGGCTCCTCAATTTGCAAAACTGAACAAAGCCTTGATTGAATTGGTATGGGTTTTGTAGCTTTTTATATTGTAAAATTGAAACTGTAACGAGTAAATGTTGTTGGATCATGAATCTTCTTCAATTTGAATGTTGTGTTAGGTGGAAGAGTACAGCATGGTGAGATTCACGCCACTTGATTTGAGAAAAGAGAAGAGGTAATCAACTCAAAATCAATTCCTTTTTAAGTCTCTTCACATGTTTAGTGTAGAGCATTTGATACTAAAACCGAAAATGAAGCTGAAACGTTTTTGTGGGCAGCATACAATATGTACTGTCTGAAATCGACAAGTGCATTCAGTTTGGAGAAGACGCTGATGTAAAGATCAAAGAACTTGATGAAGACATGGATCAATTAGAGCTCTAGAAGAATCTTCTTGGAATGTTGACTTGCGCAAGAAAATAAGAGTAGTAATAGTGACTTACCTTGCTTCAGAGTCTAGGTTTTAATTATGGGTTTTCTGATTAGATTATGCTCTTCTCGCTTATTAATAGTATGCTTACATTTTAATGGAGCTGAATTACTTGGAAAAGAAATTGAAAAAGTCGAGTTTTTGTGTTTGTAACTAAAAATATAATAACTGAAGCGGTTCACTAAAAACATAGTAGATATGTTGGTTATAGTTTAACCGAACTTTGACCAAAAATATGTTGATAAAATTTAGAAAACCGAACCGAACGATGCTGGCATATAATAAAAGATAATTAAAATTCTTAAACGAAAAAGTATCCTCAAAATCAAAATCCTCGAAGGAAATTAAAATGTCAACAAAACAAAAGCGTAGTGTTTTAGTCTGAAAATAGAAAAATTGAGGCCATAAGCTCAAAAAGCTACATAAGACATGAGACAATGGAACTTGTTGCAGAGATTTACTCTTCGTCGTCCTCATCATCATCATCACCACCACCTGCTCCGTTCAATGCCTTGACTCTCTCAATCAACTTGTTCTTCCTCTCCTCATAGGTCAACTTCTTCAAGTTGTACCTGTTCATCATCAATCAAACAACACAATGAGACACCAACGCAACATCAAAACCAATTATATCAAGAAAGAATTGAAATGCTTCGTGTTGAAAATACCTCTTGTGTTCCTTGGGAGCAGATTTCACGGTCTTCTTAGGGTTGGGGTCTGCGCGGATAGCTGCATGAACCTTCTTGTACAGCTCCTCGATGTTCTCAGCATCAACTCCTTTCTTTACGTACTGACTGAAGTGAGTGTTAAACTTCTCTGGCTCATCTTCTGTCAACAGCTTCATATAGTTCGACACATGGCCTCCATAGATGTAGTTCCTGTGGATCTCAGCATCGAGTTGCTTGTTCTCCTTGTTGAATCCAGCGAATCTCTTGTCACTGTGAGGGATATCAAGTCCTCCGTCCAAAGCACCCTATGAAACACACAAAAGAAACTTATAAGAACAATGCAAACACATAGTTTGCCCATGAAAACACACAATTAGAACAGAGAGAACAGTTTTATACCTTGAGGGCACCGAAAACACGGTTTCCTGTGGTGGTCCTGATGAGTCCGACATCAAGAAGAGCACGGAAAGGCCTCCTTGACTCTGTTGGTTCAACAGAGAAGTCCTCTCCAGTGGCCTGATCATGAAAATTTACGATTTGAGTTTAAACCAGAGATACAACCTAAAGTCAAGAGGTATGAAACCAAGCCAAAAAGACAAACAACATACCTCTACGTTGCCTTCGTACTCAGCATCCATTTCCAACATCTTCAGGACACGGCGAGCCAAAATAAGACCAGTACAGTAAGCTGATTAAACAAAAACAAAATACTCTTTAGCAAAACCATAAACAGAGAATCAACCATCAAAAATCAGAAGACTAAAAGCATAGGACTGATTCAATACCTGCAGCATAGTTTGTAAGACCAACAGTGAGTCCATACTGCGGAAGCTCGTGTGCTTAAGCAGAAGCCTTGACAATGTCACCGGCTATGCTTGCAGACACGATCTGCGCGACAATGTCTTTGTTGGTGAACCTGACAACGAAACGGTACTTTGGTGTGTTGTACTTGTTCTTGTCTTGGTTGATCAGACGGATCCGTGCCCTGTAGTCAGTCTTTCCAGCTGCAAGAATAATGAAATCACTATCAGAACGAGTTGAAACAAAGAGAGCAGAGACATTTTTATTATTATTTTATTTATTATTTTTTTTTCTTTTCTTTTTCTTTATTTTTTTTTGTTTCTTTTTTATTTATTTTTTTTTTTTGTATGTTTTTTTAATTTCTTTTTAATTTTAATTTTTTTTTTTTTTTTTTTTTTTTTTTAAAAATCCTTATTAAATTCTTATTTTTTATTTTTTTATTTTTTTTTCTTATGTTATTTTTTTTTTTTTTTAATTATTATTTTTTTTTTTTTTTATTAAATTTTTAATTTTCTAAATTTTTATTTTTTTTTTTTTCTTATTCTAATTTTTTAATTTAAATTTTTTTTTTTTTAAATCCTTTTTTTTTTTTATCTTTTGTTTTTTTTTTTTTTTTTTCTTTTTTTTTTAAAATTTTTAAATTATCTAATAAATTCGATGTTTTGAGGAGAGATACGAGAGGAAATGAAGTAGAAACTACTGTGGAAAACAAAGAAGAGAGAGAGAAAAGCTAGGGCTTACCATTGTTTGAATCTGTAGCTAAGCGTAAGCGAAGCTCTGGTGTGAGAGATGAGTGACGAGAAGACAAGAGGCGGAATGACCTAAATGCTAAAACTTATAATAAAAACCCTAGAAGAAGACTGCTCTTCTTGGGCTTTCTAATCAACGGCCCCGATTTATCTGGGCTGAGAATGGTTCTTACAATCTCTGGATTGGTCTAATATTAAACAAGGCCCCATGGGCTTTATATGGACCTTTTGTCCTCCCACCTATTTTAGCCTAGACCTGATTTTAGAGAGATGGAACATGGAAGGAACGACTTGAATTTCTGTTATTTGTCAAGTTTTAGCTTTAGTAGAAATAAATCTGAAAAGTATGGAGATAATTTTTTTTTTGTTTTTTTTTTGGGCAAAATATTGAGAGAAATTAAAACCAACAAAATGAACAAAAAAATGATATGGTTATTTGACATTGCTGGATCTACAAATCAATTGAGAAGAGAAACAATATAAAATATGAGGAAGAGAGAGAGAAAAAAAGGTTTCTGGTTTTCTAAACTCTTTGCACAAAGCACTTGTTTGTTGTCTAATTAATATCACATTTCAAAATACAAATATGAGTAAAATATAATAGGATTTAAAATATCAAATACTGTATTGAATATCGTTTTATCATTTGATTAATTTATGTTTGTTATCAGCTGTAAATTCTTTAAAAAAAAAATAATACAAACCATGATGTTTATACAATTTGTTTTTGGATTTTTTTTTAGCAAATAGGATGATATAATTTTTTTTTAATGAAAATATATATCTACAAAATTAGAAAAGAGTAAATAGTTTGAAAAGAAAGAAAGAATAATGAAACATTGAAGAATTTCAAAAATATTTTCGTTATTATGTTTGGTCATTGACGTAGTTTTGTTACTTAGATGACTATTACGCTCTAATTATATACAAACTGGTTTATGGTCATGCTCATAAGATTTTGAAAAATTGATGTGTTATTACAGAAACAAAAGTATTTAAATTAAACTTTTTGGAATAAAAACTATTCTTGGAAGTTTTTATGCAGTTCTTTTAATAAAAACTTTAAAAATATGACATATCCTTTTTTTGTGTGTGTGTGTGGTTGGCAATTCTTAGGCTCAGCCTTTTTCACATTTGTCTCTTTGTCTTATTTCCTCTTCTTTTGCTTCACTTTGCTCCACTAAAAAAAAAAAATTAGTGTTTTTGTTTGAGGCTAAAGAAGATGCAGAGAATCTGAGAGTCAAGGCAGATTTAATTTAGAGTTTGCTCCAGGAATCTTGTTACAGTTTCTGTTTATCTTCCTTAAGATGGCAGCAATAGGAGGAGGAACATTTAGAATCACCAACTCTCGTATCTCTATAACCACACCAACTCTTTCTTCCTCTTCTCTGTATCCACCATTAACATTGGTCTGTAATGGCTTTTGATTCCCATGGATTTTGTAATCTCATCATTTCAATTGATACAGTATGATTCAGGTTTTGTCTTTCATCTCTTTTTGCAGCAATCAGGTAATAAAAAGAATAACCAATTGCGTTGTGCCGTGCAAGAGTCTTCTACTTCTGCTGGTAATTTTGTAAAACAGAATGTTTTTTTTTTGGTTCTTGGAAACATCAAGAACACACAAGAAAGTAGTAACATTCTTGTTTCTCTCAATAGTTGCTACCGAGAAAGAAGAAAAAGACTCAACAGTGGAGGTTCCTGCAAAGAAACCGAAACCCGCAGCTGCGAAAGCAGCTGCGGCGGCGAAACCGCTGAGACAGATGATGGAGGAAGACGTGATTCCTCCATTAAAAGCCATTCTTGAAGCTCAAGATGATATCTCTGAGATTGATTTATCTTTCCAAGACGATAAGGTTTCTTGATTCTTAACTAACTTCTAAGACAATTATCATCATCATTATCGATTCATCTCTGATTGAACTTGTTTGATTCTAGCTGGAGGGTTACTTCTTGAAGAAAGGTATTCAATATTCCTTCTGGGCTTTCTTCCCCACTGGAAACCTCACAGGTAGTTTAATGATTTAATCATTAGCTTCAAGATACTTTTGTTACTATAAATTTCAATGGAACATGTCTTTTTGTTTTTGTTTCTTGATATAGGAGCAAAAGGGTTTTCCATTTCCTCATACGGCTCAGGCCCAAGCACAGTGGAGCCGTTTCTGGTCGATGAGAGGAAACCAACCGCGAACCACGTCGTGTTCTGGGTCGAAAAGCGCTTAGCCGCACAAGGGATTATTCCCGTTTGGAACCGACGAGGTTAGGAATCTCACATCGGGAATAAGATAGAAACCTTGAGTGATACGTAAGAAACATATAGGCCAATCCACTCACGGAGGGTTTTTTCTTATTCACTTGTTAATAATCAAACCAATTACACTTGTAATACCAAAATTGAAGAAAAGCCATTTGTTTATGCTAATCCATTTTCAGTTGAGTCTATTCTCTTCCTCGCCTTCTCAGCCTGCAAATCATTGGTTCCAATTACTTCAAAGCAAAAAACAGAATGCTGAAGTGAAACAGAATGCTGAAAATGGCTAATCTTCTCTTCTAAGTACTAACCTGTTCTTTCCAATTCATGGAAGCTGTGACTACACTTAGTATAATGGCTTGGACAGCAGATCCAACCACAACACCGCACCACAGTCCTTTTCCGTTGAACTCAAGACTGAAAGCTAAGTAAACTCCAACAGGAGCTCCTACGAGATAATAAGCCACAACGTTGGTCCAAGCTCCAATGTGTTGCCAACCACTTCCCCTAGCAACACCATTAAGAACTGCAGTAAATCCGTCGAGGATGAAAGAGAGACAAAGTAAAGGATATAGGTCAGCAACATAGTCAACAACTTCTTTGCTGTTGCTGAATGCGTAGCCTATGATGTGCCTGCAGGTGAAGAGAAGTATGCTAAAGAAAGCTGACTCTCCCAGCCAGAGACAAAGCCCTGCCAATACTGATACCCTAGCAACTTGTGGATTCCCCGCTCCCAAATTGTTTGACACGCGTGTGCTGCAAGAAACCATTAATGACTAATGTTGAGGAATGAAAATTGTTGTAGATGTTTTGGTTTGAGAATTGAGATCATACCTCACAGCCGCCGCGACTCCAGCTGGAATCACATAGTGCAAAGTGTTTGTTGTAAGACTGACATGAAAGAAAGGATTAATCTTTATATATCAGTAAAGTGAAAAGAATAGAAAATATAGAAAGAAGTCTTTCCATATGATACTTACTAGGCCTGCGAGTTCATGTTAGTTCAGTTTTTCTGATTCCGGTAATTCGGTTTGAGAAAATTCTAACGAAAATAACCAAAATTAATTACGGTTCGGTTCAGATTCGAAATCGAGTCATTCATGTTAATTTTTTTACTGAAACTAATCGGAAGTTTTTTGTTTTATTTTTAAATTCTGTTAAAATCGGCTAGTTCGATTCAAGATTTTTAATATATTTTAAATTTGGTATAATTCAGAATGGTTAGGTATAGTCTTGGTTTAGAATTTTGTTTTATAAAAACAGTTAACTGATCGGTTCGGTCAAACCCAACCAAATCAGATTGTACCGATAACCTAATCAATTTTAAAATGCTACTGATCAGTTCCACCTAAGTAACCGAACCAAAACCAAAAACCAAAAATTTTGGTTTGTTTTGGTTCGGAAATTCCGGTTCGGGTAAAAGACGCAGGGCTAATACTTACCATATGGAAAGAACAGAGGTCTCGAGTTTTGGGTTCGGGAGAAGTCCAGAGGAGAGTATGTGACAAGGCTCAATCCCATCACTTTTGTGCCCTAGGTCTCGCGCCCTAACTTGCTTAACAAAGAAACACACCTGCACACACTGGAAAAGGGAAAAGAGGGGTGAGTAATGAATTACTCAGTGAAAATGATCATACCTGCCCACATGATCCACAGTAAACACCAAATACAAAGGTATACGATTATACTAAATCATAGATATAGCCTAACATCTCAATATACTTACTATACACACATCAACTCATCACTTAACACTCGTGATAACAATCACAACATTTAACTTCACTTAACTTCATAAACTTCATCTCTCCAGCCAGTTGTAACTCACATACAACAGCTGCTTATTACTCGCCCGTCGGCTGGTTATTGGGCTGCCCGGGCTGAGCTACCGGCCACAGTCCAGACAATCATCACCGCACAAGACTACCCGGGCTGAGTTACCGGCCATAGTCTAGATACGGCCCACACAATATCATCCTAACTTCTCAACTACAACATTCATCATTTAACTTCATATAATACTTAACAATAACCATCAAACATCATCCATAGCTTTCAATATATCAATCAATCATAAAAATGCATCACTACTATATCTACGGCTAGCATAACCTCACCCATTTGAATTTAATGCATACTATGGATCCACAGATCACATCCTCACCTTGGCCACTTTGATGAAGAAGAACACTTCCTGAGCTGCCTCTAAGACACATCAATAACTTGCAAATGAACCGTTGGAACCTCGATCCCACCGTTGATTACCAAGACTGCAGTGCCACAATCATCGCCTCCAAATTTCATTCTGATCAGAGTTCACATGAGACTTTCACGAACTCCTGAAGTTGCTGCGACAGACCAGATTTTCTGTAACTGGCAGGATTTGATGATTTATAGACAAAAGGAAACGCCAATAACTATTGGGTTATACCTTCAAACAAAGCAACGTCAGATCCTACAGATTCCTTGCAGTAAGATCTTTCTAGAGGTATCCTTATCTCAATCTAACTCTTCCTATCCTGCTGGGAAATGACTTCGCAAAACCCCTCTGTAAAACTGACAGAATACGACTTAGACATAATTCTGCATTTTCTGGAAAACATAGATTTCGCCTCAACTTCCAGATCAGATTGCGAACGGAGTTTAACTTCAAATGACTAACCGTTAATTTCTGTGAATTCTTGGCACCAAGATCTTTGCATAGACATCTAGATGGCCAACTGAATCGCTATACTTCGTCGGGTAAACGCTCCACAAAATGACTCCGTGAAACTGGAAACAGATATTTGATTCTCAGCTTTAGCAGATTCGGCACCTCGTAAAGAAATAACGATTACGAACGTAATATACCTCCAAATCCATAGATCTCGGATGTTATAGAAAGCTGAGAGAAAGATATTTCCGATGACACCTAATTCGAGTTCTGGGTCCTTCAGAATCGACGGGAAAACATTGTGCAAGGTGGCGGATTGGTGATGATCTTCTTCTCCNATGCGTCTTGGAGAATTTCGACGAGCTTCATCGAAACTGTTCGTCGAACCAGCGTCCTGGAGAGAACTTTCGACCAGCCTCGTCGAAACTGTTCGTCGAACCAGCGTCCTGGAGAGAACTTTCGACCAGCCTCGTCGAAACTATTCGTCGAAACTTCTTCAGGATCCTTCTTCTCCATCTTTTTGGCAACTTCTTGCTCTTCCAAGTGATGTGCCATTCCTCTCCAACTCCATTGTTGCTTCCACAGCATCCATGTTACCTGATCAAGACTTCAAATGCACCAAAACAATCTAGGACTCTAAATGATACAATGCAACACAATGATGCTATATTAGACCCCTAAATGATGAGAAACTTATACTAAATGGATGCTAAAATGATGCAAAATATAGACATATCAGGCTTTCTTGTAGGATCACTCCAACCATCACTCACAATCGACACCCCTCTTTTTTTCCATGTCAGTTTCAGTGGCACTAACAACATCTCGACATGATCTTTTTTTCTGCAATAAGGTTGTTCTGAGCTTATTAACCAGGAGGTACATAACCATCAATTTTTTGGGCAGCAGCAAACTGATAAGACCTATAATAATGTGGTTTTCTTGAAAGATTGAATGGCAAGCCTCCAGTATAAAACATTCTAGCAATTTTTTGATCCAACTGTTCCCTGACTTGACCACCAAATGATGCAATGATAGGTGAGTCGATAGACCTTCTTTTCTTTGAGGCAAGCTCTATTTGACAAGGCAAAGGAACCTTCCTACGACCAGATTCAGATTTCATCTTCTCGTAATCATCTTCCAACCTTTTCATCTAAAGCGTTTTACTTCTTGTTGCTTTCTTACAAATAACAACACCACTATTTTTTATTCCAAGCAGATATGCTCTAACTCTGGAATATGAGCCTTGTCGAGTTTCCTTACAAATATTGCACTCGAATTTCCAAGTTCCTCCTGTTTTACCTAATTTCTCTAGTTTTTTCACATAACTCCATAGTGGAGGTTCTTCACTTTGAGTGTGATTTGACGAACTACCAACATTATCACCTTGTTCTTGAGAAGTCATAGTTCTAAACTGAGGAGGAGATTCAAGAAGTAATTACCTTGTTCAGTTGATCGCAAGGTGAAAACGTGAGAGGAGGCGCTTAGAAAAAATATTTGTTTCTAAGAAGACGTAGAACTGAAAAGCCGAGATTCAGATCATTAAAAACTCTAATATAAACAAAATGTTCCTTTTTATTCTTTTTAGTTTTCTATTTATAAATAAGTTAATGTACATAGTTATATGGGGACACCGGTTTTGATCCCGATACATACCTGAAACGTCCCCGGTATTCAACTAAACCGTCCCCATTCTTTGATGCCGTCTCCGTCTTCTTGGAGACGTTCTCGGGACATTTTGATGGTGTCTACGAATAGTTCCCGTCCCCAAGACATTACTGGTACGGGAGACGGCACCAATTGCCGTCCTGGTGCATAATAGGGCGCATCTCACCTTCCTAGAATGGACGGCGGTTATAAACTGGATCTCTTCACCAACAGGTCCGTTCAGCCTTACTCTTAAGAGACTTGTGGCTCAGATAGTGATTTTCCATATCTGGAAAGAGAGGACCACCAGGCTGCATACTCTATCTCCTCCTCGCATTTGGCCCTCTTCAAGAAAATCGAACGCAGCGTCAGGGACTCTATCCTGGCTCGCATCAACCGCAAGAGATTCAGGAGTTTACTCTCCCAATGGTTCACCCGTGAGTAGTTAACTCCCTTTCCATAGACCGAAATTCACCTGTTATCATTAAGTTTTTTAATTTATTTTTGGGCCTTTTTATAACTTTTAGCTCCGCCGAGCAATTGTAAAGAAACCATTCCGGCTTTTGGTTAAATAAAATTTACATTTTATCAGAAAAAAGAAAAAAAAACATTTGCCTCTTTTTCTTTTGTCTCCGATATCTTGATGGATTTGAGTCAAACTTGGAAAATAATCGAACAAAGATATAGGTTTTTGAAGTTTGTGTATAAAATGATAAAAATTACGAATTGAAGTATGAGTTTAACCAACTTCTGAGTGTGGGTATAAACTGAACTTAACCTAAGGTATGAAAATGCCGATTTTCCACCAGGAAGCATTATTTGATCATTTGAGCAATTAAAAGTAAAAAATATTGGGGTCGGGAGGATATACTACTTGTTAGTGAAATATCAGCTTCTTAATCATTCAAAAGAACATGCATGATTAATAATGATTAAGAAAGAAATAAAAAAATGAACATGCATGATCAAGATAAAACAGTGAAATAAACAAATTACAAAAAACAGGAAAAAACAAAATTGTTTGCTTGTACCTTAATCATTCGCCTCTTTTTCTTTTGCCTCCGACATCTTGCTGGATTTGAGTCAAACTTGGAACATAATCGAACAAAGATAACAGAGGTGACCTAGCTTTGTCATCTCTGACACTATAGTCCTCTCCAACGATATATACGTTGTCATTCATATCACAACACACGAGGCGTTTCTTCTCCTCATCGACAATGAAACTTCTGCCAACCCTAGTAATAAAATTAGATTCTAAATCTACTGCAAAGACCTTGCTCCACAACATCGCTTTGGCCTCACCAATTTTATTTGTCACCCATAGTTCTGTCTTCGATCTACGATCACGCTGTAATAACACTGAAATTTTCTCATCTCTACCAACGGATAGAGACTGATTTAGATGCCAAGGATACTGATGCGGAAGACTTACTAAGTATTTGCTGCGATCTTTCTCATCTTTAGCAATCATTCAAAAGGACATGCATGATCAAGATAGAACAGTGAGATAAACAAATTACGAAAAATCAAAAAAATCTCTTTTTTTTTTGCCTCCGACTCTGATATCTTGCTGGATTTGAGTCAAACTTGGAACGTAATTAAACAAAGATAACTGAGATATTGACCTAGCTCCATAATCAACTAGTCTGGCCTTATTGTCATCTTCAACCAGTGGCGGTCCCAGGAAAAAACATGGTGAAAAAAAGAGACTTGATCTCGGGTTTAGGGAGTCAGTATAATGATTTTTGTAGGAACCGCAAAAACGGAATTAAGAAATGCGGAGAAAACGAAACGATTTTATGGTAAACACGAAACTTCAAAACCCGTTTATACGAAACTTTGAAAAGTACGAGTTTATACGAAATTTTAGAAAAAAAGGTTTATATGAATTTTAGAAAACGAAGTTTTGTAAGTAATAAAAACGATTAATAGACAAGTAAGGAAAAGAGAAAAAATGAAGAAACGAAAATCAGATCTTCGAAAAAGAAAACCAAATACACGAAGCGTGTAAAAACCGAATATCGGAGGCGAGTAAACCTCTTTCCGTAACTCAATAAATCGCCCGTAGTGAGACGGAAAAACACGATTTTTGAATCCCAAGATACAACCGATACGACGAGACCGTTTCGCAACACTCAAAAACGGAATCTACAAACTCTAAGAAACACTACGTTAAACTCTCGAGACTTAGAACCGTAAACGAAAGAAAACGTTTGCAAGACTCACTTAGAATTAAGAGGAGGATCGTTGGAAGAGATTCTTTGGTGAGTTAGTTTGATGTTTGTGTGAGTTATTATAGAATGAGAAGAAGCTCTTCTTTATATAGGCAAGGAAAAGAGAGTTCTCACTTATTCACTCAGCCTGGCCACGTTACGCAAACGGAATTGGCCGACAAAGTGGAGATAATTATATCCCACTTTTGCTTTGCACATGGAGTGGAAAACTGATCATCAAATTTCTTTTTACTCTCCCAAATTTGGATCCAACAATCCCCCACATGAAAATAAATTACTCTAAACAAATGTCGACTCGACTGACTCTACTACTTCTATGACTAGACAGACGGACTTTTCGAGAGTTTAAACGAAAATTCACTGTGTTTGAGTTAGTAGCATTTTTCAGCTTTGAACTACTCATTTTTATATATGTCGGGTTTACTTGGCCAGGAGGTGAACTTGATGTCTTGAACCACCTGGATTTTGATGTAAACCGAGACAACAGCTATAATACAGCTTCATTTCTCGTAGAACTGAGTTCTCTATTGTGTTATTCGTGAGTGAACTTGGAGAATATAGCCTCACTTTATTCTCCTAGAAACGGCCGTATTTCACACTCACTAGGTGATCTTCCAATAACTAATTCAGAAGTATCCTTTCATACTCCACTATTACAAAGTTATGGAATCATTAGAATCTAACGCTTAACCTTATCCCGTACAGGTTTATAGTACTGTTTATCATCCTGGGAACTGGGTAGAGATACAAGTCTCACAGTACTTTTTACAGATTTCGTTTGATTTAGTTTTCCCTTTGAACCTAGATCTTGGGATCTCCAGTCACATATGTGGGGTTTCCATCAATCTTCGTCTTAATTCATAGGCTTTAAACCCATTCCTCTTGATGATTTTTCAACTTGATCTCATGACAAACCTTTAGTAAATGTATCCGCTAGGTTGTCAGCCGATTTGATATAATCAATCGTGATTACACCATTTGAGATCAAATGTCTAATGGTTTTACGTCGTCTCCTAATATGACGAGATTTACCATTGTAGAGATTATTCAATGCTCGAGCAATAGCTGATTGACTATCGCAGTGTACACGTAATGCTGGCACTGGTTTCTCCCACATAGGAATGTCTTCCAAAAAATTTCGAAGCCACTATGCTTCCTCTGCGGCTTTATCAAGCGCTATAAACTCAGATTCCATGGTTGATCTGGCTAACAAGTTTGTTTGGAAGATTTCCAGGACACTGCTCCACCTCCAAGTATAAAGACATATCCACTCATGGATTTAGAGTTCTTAGAATCGGAAATCCAGTTTGCATCACTGTATCCTTCTAAAACTGTGGGTTCTTTACCGTAGTGAAGACCATAATTTTTGGTATAACGTATGTAGTTTAATACTCTAGTTATAGCTTTCCAATGTTTATGTCCTGGATTGCTTGTGTAGCGGCTTAGTACATTTACTGCATGCGCTAGATCGGGTCTAGTACAATTTGTTAAGTACATCAGACTTCCGATCACTCTTGCATATTCCAGTTGTGACACAGTTTCACCCGAATTCTTTTGAAGGTGAAGTTGAGAATCTACTGGAGTTTTTGCTGTCCCATTTGAGTATTTTTTTTAAACCTCTCAAGTATCTTTTCAGCATAATGAGTTTGAGACAGGATAATTCCATCAGAATTTCTAGTGATTTGGATCCCTAGAATTACATCTGCGAGTCCCATATCTCTCATATCAAACTTGCTTTTTAGCAATTGTTTAGTTTGATTGATTAGATCTTTTGTACTTCCGAGAATGAGCATGTCATCCACGTACAAACATAATAAAATGTACCCTTGTGGAGTACACTTTATGTAAATGCACTTATCACATTCATTGATGTTGAAACCGTTTGACATCATTACGTTGTCAAATTTTTCGTGCCATTGTTTCAGAGCTTGTTTAAGTCCATATAACGACTTCACAAGTCGACATGCTTTATGTTCTTGTCCTGGGACGACAAAACCTTCTGGTTGTTTCATATAAATCTCTTCTTCTAAATCTTCGTTTAGAAAAGCAGTTTTAACATCCATTTGATGGATTTCTAGGCCTCTTAAAGCAGCAATGCTTGTTAGCATTCTTATAGAGGTTATTCTCGTTACCGGAGAATATGTGTCAAAGAAATCTAAGCCTTTTTTTTGCCGGAATCCTTGTACTACAAGCCTAGCCTTGTATTTGTCTATTGAGCCATCGGTTTTCAACTTTGTTTTGAAAATCCATTTACACCCTAATGGTTTAAACCCTTGTGGTAGGTCTGTTATCTCATATGTATGATTTTGCATAATAGAGTCGAACTCGTTATTAACGGCTTCCTTCCATGAAGGTGCGTCTGGTGTGGACATGGCTTCGGCGAAAGTTCTTGGTTCAATCTCTGTAAGAAAGACCATTAAGAAATTATCACCGTAAGATTTTTCCTTACTAGCCCTTTTGCTACGTCTAGGTTCATCTTCGATATCTTCTGCATCATCAAACGATGTGCCCGAAGTACTTGCCTCGTTTATGGAGGTGATCGCTTCTATTTCTTCACGAGTTCGTTTTGGGTTTTGTTTATCCTTGCATGGAAAAACGTGTTCAAAGAAAAACGTGTTTCTTGATTCCATGGTTGTATTTATGTGAATATCCGGTACATCTGATTGATGAACCAGAAATCGATAAGCACTACTGTTGTGTGCATATCCAATGAAAATACAATCCACCGTTTTTGGTCCGATTGTGACCTTTTTCGGAGGTGGGACTGCAACTTTTGCTAGACACCCCCACACTTTTAAGTATTTATACGACGGCGGAGTACCTTTCCAAAGTTCGTAAGGAGTTTTTCCCGTGACTTTGTGTGGTATTTTATTGAGGATATAATTTGTGGTAAGCAATGCTTCCCCCCCCATGTCCTGGGCTAACCCAGATTCCTGCAACATCGCATTCATCATTTCTTTAAGAGTTCGGTTTTTTCTTTCCGCAACTCCGTTAGATTCCGGTGAGTAAGGAGCAGTGGTTTGATGGATAATCCCATGTTCTTGACAAAAGGCATTAAACGGTCCATCATATTCACCTCCTCTATCACTTCTAACTATTTTAATAGTTTTGTTTAGTTGATTTTCAACTTCGCGCTTATATTCCTTGAATTTTTCCAAGGTTTCATCTTTGCTACGTAACAAATATACGTAACAATATTTTGTATGATCATCTATGAACGTTACAAAATACCTTTTACCGCCTCTAGTTGGTGCGTATTTTAAATCACATAAATCTGTATGTATTAAACCTAGAGGTTCGGTGGTTCTTTCAACCTGAGGTGATGGCGTTTTTGTGAGTTTGGCCTGTACGCACACTTCACATTTTTCTTTGCTTGTTTTGCATTTCGGGATTAGGTTCAAGTTCATTAATCTTTTTATAGATTTGTAATTCACATGTCCTAATCTTTCATGCCAAATATTAAATGATTCAAGCAAATAAGCAACAGGGTTTTTCTCATTGAGTGAAATCTTCGAAACAGATTCAACAACATTTGAAACAGAAGCAACATTATTAGCAACAACATTCTTAGAGCTAGAAGCATCATTGTTGCGGAGGACTGTCGTGACGCACATCTTGATCAGCCTGTTCTTCTCATAACCCCTGCCAACAAACACCCCAAACTTCCTCAGCACGAGCTTGTCTGCCTCAAGATTAGCAGCAAATCCGGCCTTGCTCATCAGAGTGCCAAAAATTAGGTTCTTCCTCATGCCAGGCACATGTTTGACATTCTGAAGAGTGAGTTCCTTCCCCGAGGTCATCTTCAGCACAACCTTTCCACGACCCTGTATCTTGGAGAATGCAGAGTTCCCCATGAACAGATGTTCGGTCGATGTACTTTTCTAGTAGGTGCAAAACATTGCACGTCCAGCGCAAATGTGGGTTATTGCACCAGTGTCATACCACCACTCTTTCGGGTTGTCTTCCACCATGTTGACTTCCGAGACCACATCGCACATGTCTTCTTCTGTCAAATTGGCTTGAACGTTCCCGTTTTCTTTGTGCTTGCTGCGACACACATCACTTTTGTGACCAATTTTGTTACATTTGTTGCAGTTCCCTTTGAACTTCGTTTCAGCGTTGTTATGCTTTTTGAAGTTCGTGAAGGACCTTGGTTTGAAAAGAGATACCCTGTTCACAGCCACACCCTTGTACTTTCCCTTGCCCTTGTGGGTTGCCACATTGACGTTATGCTCCTGGAATTGTAGACCGTTTGCCTGACGGTTTCTGTTTTCCATTTGCAGCCTGGTGATGACTTCTTCGAGAGTCATCGCCTTCCGTTTATACTTGAGGTAGTTCTTGAAATCCACCCAACTCGGAGGTAACTTCTCAATGAAGCTATTCACGGTGAAGATCTCACAAATTGACATCCCCTCAGCAGCTATGTCATGACAAATCAATTGGAGTGCTTCCACCTGATCCATGATCGATTTGGAATCCACCATTTTGAAGTCAAGAAATTTTGCAACTGCATATTTCTGACATCCAGCGTCTTCTGATTTGTACTTCTTCTCCGGAGCCATCCATAATGATTTGGAGGATTTTTCCATACTGTAAACAAGGTACAGCTGGTCATTGAGGCGGCCTAAGATCCAGCCTCTGCATACAAAATCCCCATGGATCCAGGCTTCGACACTTGCGAGAGTGTAGGCACACGTGTTTCCTTCTGGAAGATCTGGTGCGTCCTCCTTCATAAACTTATTGAACTTCATGTTCTTTAAGAAGAAATGCATCTTCAGTTGCCATGTTTTGAAACCTTTTCCGTCAAAATGATTCGGCATGAGTCCATTACTCGCAGTAGCAGGGATTGACGGAATCATGGGGTGGACAACATTGGGTGTTGTAGCCGTTGCAAGACCATCACCAAACAGGATTCGGCGTGTCGGCTCATCGCATCATTTGCACCCACTGGTCCAAACACATTCGGTGTTTGATCGAATACGTTTGAGGTACCGGTAGCCATCTGTTCACAAGTAAACAAATGAATCAGTAACCACTCGATTTGAACCAAAGTTCAATAAACGATTTATCTAGAATAATTCGAAAATAGCGGATCTAGTTAACAATCTTAGATCGCTAATAATGTTTAGCAAACTCGCTTTTAAGCGTTCGCTGAAACTTTAGAATCGGTTAAAACGTTTTACAAACTCGCTTACAAGCGTTCGTAGAACGGATAACGATTTTTTTTTTTTTAAATCGATTAGGAACAATTCGCGGATACGCAGAGGAGCGGATTGCAAATCCGATTTCCTATAAGACCAAAAAACGTTTTATAAATAGTTTTTAATAAACCGAGAAAAACGATTTTTTTTTACCGCAAAAAACTTATTCCTATTGTAGCGATATGCTATAAGCGGATTTATTGAGTTACGATTGTAGGAACCGAAAAACGGAATTAAGAAATGCGGAGAAAACGAAACGATTTTATAGTAAACAAGAAACTTCAAAACACGTTTATACGAAACTTTGAAAAGTACGAGTTTATACGAAACTTTAGAAAATGAGGTTTATACGAACCATAGAAAACGAAGTTTTGTAAGTAATAAAAACGATTAATAGACAAGTAAGGAAAAGAGAAAAAACGAAGAAACGAAAATCAGATCTTCGAAAAAGAAAACCGAATACACGGAGCGTGTAAAAACCGAATATCGGAGGCGAGTAAACCTCTTTCCGTAACTCAATAAATCGCCCGTAGTGAGACGGAAAAACACGATTTTTGAATCTCAAGATACAACCGATACGACGAGACCGTTTCGCAACACTCAAAACGGAATCTACGAAGTCTAAGAAACGCTACGTTAAACTCTCGAGACTTAGAACCGTAAATAAAAGAAAACGTTTGCGAGACTCACTTATAATTAAGAGGATCGTTGGAAGAGATTCTTTGGTGAGTTAGTTTGATGTTTGTGTGAGTGATTATAGAATTAGAGGAAGCTCTTCTTTGTATAGGCAAGGAAAAGAGAGCTCTCACTTATTCACTCAGCCTGGCCACGTTACGCAAACGGAATTGGCCGACAAAATGGAGATAATTATATCCCACTTTTGCACATGGAGTGGAAAACTTATCATCAAATTTGTTTTTACTCTCCCAAATTTGGATCCAACAATTATAACCTAGTTGAACTACTGATTTTAATGAAAACTTGCCTACAATTAAAATTATTTTTAAGGTGGGTCAGTTGATCACCCTTCCCACAACGTGGGTCCGCCTCTGTCTTCAACGTGAATCTCTCAGAGATATCGCAACACACGAAGACTTTCTTCTCCTCATCGACAAAGAAACTTCCGACATCCCAAGCAATAAAATAAGAATCTAAATCCATGACCATGCTCCACGACACTACTTCGGTCTCACCAATCTTATTTGTCACCCATATTTCTGTCTTGTTACGAATATTACGTTGTAATAACACGGAAAGTTTCTCATCTCTAACAACGGATAGAGACAGATGTTGATAACTAGGATACTGTGAAGTTTGCCTAAGTGTCATGAAATCTCTTAACCAAGGAGAAGGTCTCAGCTATTTGAACAAGATGAAGCACAGGGAGCTTACGTGTTTCGTATACAACTCGAGAAGGGCATTAGGCGTAATTAACCTTTGCCAAAAAAACAGCTCGTTTTGTCCTCTTCCTCTGGTTTCAAAACAGAGTACGGACAGAGAGAAAGAGGAGTGTGGCTGTGGGAAAGAGCTGTATAAAAGGAAGCATAAGCTGAGACGTTAGGTTTAAGAGAGAGTGCAAGAGAGTCTGTTGTGGGTTTACAGTTTGTTCTCTAAGGGTTTGTGTAACCAAGAAAGCTTTCTAGTGGATTTCCGAGCAAAATCTCGGCCAGACGTAGCGATTCCGGTTTGGAACATGAACTGGTTAAATCTGTGTGTCTATTTAATTTTCTGTTCTTAAACACACAAGTGATCAAACAATCAAGAGAGAAGTGAGAGATTCCGCATAAACAAGTTAAAATATTCAAGTTTTATGTCAACAAATTGGTATCAAGAGCCCATGTTGCAGTTTCAGGTTGAAGAAAGGTTGGATCTTTAAAAAGGTTGAAGCTTTGGTGTTAAAGCAGGTTCAAACTTTGTAAAGGTCGAAGCTTTGGTGATAAAGCTTGGATTTTGAAGTTTTGGTGATAAAGCTGTAAACTTTCTCACTAATCATGGCTTCTGGGCGTTCAGAAGTGGAGAAGTTTGATGGAGAAGGTGATTACATTCTCTGGAAAAAAAGTTACTAGCTCATATGGCAATGCTGGGTTTGTTAGAGGGGATAGATGAAGAAGACAAAGAAGCTGCAGAAGATTCAACTGCAGAGACATGCTCAACGCCGGAAACAACGTCTCCTCCAAAACCACCGGTATCTAAAATCCTCAAGGAGAAAAGAGGGAAGGCCATATCCACAGTCATATTGAGCCTTGGAGACCACGTTCTAAGTAAAGTGATTAAGCTGAAAACAGCTGCAGGTATGATCAAGTTGTCGGATAAGTTGTTCATGGCTAAATATGTACCAAATCGTATTTACTTAAAGCAAAGGCTTTATGGGTATAAGATGACGGATAGCCTGACGGTAGAAGAAAACATGAATGATTTCTTCAAGCTGATATCTGATCTAGAGAATGTGAAGGTCATGGTACCAGATGAAGACCAAGCCATTGTTCTGCTTATGTTTTTGCCTAAGCAGTTTGATCAGCTCAAGGAGACTCTGAAATACTGTAAGACTACTCTAGCTCTTGATGAAATCACAGGAGCCATCAGGTCTAAGATACTAGAGCTAGGAGCAAGTGGAAAGTTTCTCAAGAACAACTCTAAAGCTTTGTATGTTGAGGACAGAGGAAGATCTGAGAAGCATGTCAAGAGTTCAGACAGAAACAAGAACTACAGTAGATCAAAGTCAAGAGAGTCGAAAGACAAGAAGGTGTGCTGGGTCTGTGGCAAGGAAGGACACTATAAGAAGCAGTGTTATGTCTGGAAAGAAAGGAACAAGAGGGGAAATGGATCTGAAAAGGGAGAATGCTCAAATGTCACAGGACAAGCTGCTGATATTGCGGTTCTGAACGTTGAAGAAGAGTCAAACGCAGTAAGTGATGGGAGTGAAGATGATTGGATAATGGACACATGGTGCTCATTTCATATGACACCAAGAAGGAACTGGTTTGTTGATTTTGATGAGACCAAGACATGAAGAATGAAAATGGCAAATTTAACATATTCTGAGATAAAAAGGCATGGGAAGCATAAGGATCCAGAATGATGATCACTCGACTGTGTTACTCACTAATGTGAGGTACGTTCCAGGTATGTCCAAGAATCTGACCTCCATGGGAACTTTAGAAGACCAAAGGTGCTGGTTTCAGTCAAAGAATGGGATTTTAAAGGTTATCAAGGGTTGTATGACGGTGCTAAAAGGGAAGAAAACATGTACCTTGTATTTGTTGCAGGGAGCTGTGTCAACAGGGGATGCAAATTCAGTAACAAGCTCCAAGGATGAATCGAAGCTATGGCTTAGTAGGTTATGTTATATGAGTCAAAAGAACACAGATATTCTGGTCAAGAAAGGTTGTCTTCAAGCTGACAAAGTGAAAGGTTTTGAGTTTTGTGAAGATTTTGTTTATGGTAATACACATAGAATGAGTTTCGGATCTGGAAAGCATGTCACTAGAGAGAAGCTCGAGTACATTCACTCTGACATTTGGGGAGCGCCATTTGTGCCAAATTCTATGGGAAATTTTCAATACTTCATCACGTTTATTGATGACTTCATAAGATAAGTCTGGATCTATTTTCTGAAGAAGAAAGATGAAGCATTCAGAACTTTTGTTGAATGGAAAACAATGATGGAGAATCAGTCAAACATGAAAGTGAAGAAGTTGAGAACTGACAATGGTTTAGAGTTTTGCAATAAA
Organism: Alliaria petiolata; assembly: GCA_020283515.1. Lineage (NCBI taxonomy): Eukaryota > Viridiplantae > Streptophyta > Magnoliopsida > Brassicales > Brassicaceae > Alliaria > Alliaria petiolata. The sequence continues at coordinate 52,170,900 of JAHZTW010000004.1, forward strand.
GAGTTTGATGGGTTCTGTAAACAAGAATGGATGGTGAGACACAGGACGTGTACTTACACACCACATCAAAATGGTGTTGTAGAACGCATGAACAGAACCATTATGGTTAAGGTTAGAAGCAAGTTAAGCGAGTCTGGTTTAAGCAAGATGTTTTGGGCTGAAGCAGCACCAACAGCAGTCTATGTAATAAATCGATCTCCAGCTTCTGCAATAGAATTTGAGATCCCAGAAAAAGCATGGACAGGATTTTTGCCAGACTTAAGTAACTTGAGAAGTTTTGAATGCATTGCATATGTTCACTCGGATAAGGGTAAACTGAATCCAAGAGGAAAGAAGGGTGTGTTTGTGGGATATCCATCAGGGGTTAAAGGATATAGAGTATGGCTAATAGAAGACAGGAAGGTTGTGATCAGTAAAGACGTTGTTTTCAATGAAAAAGTGATGTTCAAAGATCATGGGCAAAAGGACAAAGAAGCAGAAGCATCACAACAAAAAACTAAAGTTTCAGTGATAAATGCTCCGGTTGAAACAAAAATGGTGACTGAAACAGTTGAAGGTGGAGCTACTGGAGAAAGCAGCAGGGAGGTGGACCTATCGTCTCTAGATTAAAGACAAGATCAAGATTCTGAAACAGGTTCAGAAACAGATTCAAAAGAAGAATATATGCCTCTAAGTCTTGCAGATTATCAGTTGACAAGGGACAGAGAAAAGAGAGCTACAAAGCGAACCAAGAGATATTGTGATCTGGGAGATGCAGGTTTTGCTTACCACATGACAGAAAATGGTGGAGTTCTAGAGCCAGCAAGTTATGTAGAAGCAATGCAGGATCCAGATAGTGAATTCTAGACAGAGGCAACATATGAGGAAATTGAATATCTCCTGAAAAACCACACTTGGGATCTGGTTGATAAGCCTGAGAAACATAAGGTTATTGGCTGCAAGTGGGTATTTAAAAGGAAGATTGGAATCCATGGAGTGGGGAAACCGAGATTCAAAGCAATGCTAGTTGCAAAGGGTTATTCTCAAAGGGAAGAAATTGATTTTCAAGAGATTTTTTCACCTGTTGTTAAGCATGTAACAATTCGTCTAATGTTATCTGCTGTTTCTCATTTTGATCTAGAGCTGGAGCAGCTGGATGTCAAGACAGCATTCCTTGATGGAAGTCTTGATGAGGTTATCTACGCGAGTCAACCCGAAGGCTATGTAGACAAGATATCACCTGAGAAAGTTTGTTTGCTGAGAAAGTCTTTGTATGGTCTTAAACAGTCACCAAGACAGTAGAATTAAAGATTTGATTCATTTATGAAGTCTACAGGTTACTCAAGGAGTTTGAGAGATAATTGTGTATACTTCAAGAAGACTGCAGAAGAAGAAAGAGCTTTCTTGTTGTTATATGTTGATGATATGTTAATCATAGCAAAGAACAAGGAAACGATCAAGAAGTTAAAAGAAAGTCTGAGTTCTGAGTTTGAGATGAAGGATTTAGGGCCTCCAAAGGAGATTCTAGGAATGGAGATTACAAGAGACAAAGGTAAAAATCTGTTGGAGTTGTCTCAAGAAAGTTATCTGCAGAAAGTGTTGAAAACATTCAGAATGGAAGATTGCAAGGCTGTTAAAACACCACGGCACCACGCACGAGGTTTAAAGCAGCTACATATGACGAGAGGGAAAATCAAGCTGATCAAATGAAGAATGTACCTTATGCAAACGCAGTTGGAAGCATAATGTACTCTATGATTGAATCACGGCCGGATCTAGCTCATCATGTTGGGGTCATAAGTAGATTCATGGGGAAACCTTTAATGAATCATTGGCAAGTTGTGAAGTGGGTTCTCCGGTATATCTAAGGAACAATCAGTTCAAGACTGCAGTACAAGAAGGAAGGAGAATTTGTGGTTACAGGTTATTGCGACTCAGATTATGCAGCGGATCTTGATCGAAGAAGATCAACTACGGGTTATACATTCACTATAGGAGGCAACATTGTCAGGTGGAGATCATGCTTACAAGGAGTTGTTGCACTAACAACTACAGAGGCAGAGTATATAACTCTAACAGAGGCTGCAAAGGAAGCTGTTTGGTTGAAAGAGTTGATGAATGAGCTGGATTTCACACAAGGTGCAGTCGACATACATTGTGATTCTCAAAGTGCTATAGGTTTAGCAAAGAATGTTGTTCATCATGAGAGAACCAAGCATATTCAGACAAGGTTTCACTATATCCGGGATGCGATTAGTGATGGAGAAGCCAAGGTGTTGAAGAAATCTACGCTCTACAATCCGGCGGATCTTCTCACCAAAGTGTTACCAGTTAACAAGTTCCTGAGCGCTTTGCAGAAGCTCAGGGTAACAAGTGCCTGATCAGTTGATCAGGATCCAAGATGGAAATCCAAGTAAACTAGAAAATAAAGCAAAGGAGAGGAAGTTCGACATTACGACAAGGTGGAGTTTTGTGAAGTTTGCCTAAGTGTCATGAAGTCTCTTAACCAAGGAGAAGGTCTCAGCTATTTGAACAAGGATGAAGCACAAGGAGCTCACGTGTTTCGTATACAACTCGAGAAGGGAATTAGGCGTAATTAACCTTTCCCAAAAGAACAGCTCGTTTTGTCCTCTTCCTCTAGTTTCAAAACAGAGTACGGACAGAGAGAGAGAGGAGCGTGACTGTGGGAAAGAACTGTATAAAAGGAAGCATAAGCTGAGACATTAGGATTAAGAGAGAGTGCAAGAGAGACTGTTGTGGGTTTACAGTTTGTTCTCTAAGGGTTTGCGTAACCAAGAAAGCTTTCTAGTGGATTTCCGAGCAAAGTCCCGGCCAGACGTAGCAATTCCGGTTTGGAACGTGAACTAGTTAAATCTGTGTGTCTATTTACTTTTTTGTTCTTAAACACACGAGTGATCAAACAATCAAGAATGAAGTGAGAGATTCCGGATAAACAAGTTAAAAGATTCAAGCTTTATCTCAATAGATGTGGAAGAGGACATAGACGTTCAAATCTCTCTCTTGTATAATCAAAAATTACCAAGAGTTTGCCTTTTTCATCTTCAGCAATCCAGTAAGTCTTTCCAATCAAAGACACGCCCCAATCAAGAGACCCTAAATCGAACTTGAAGTCCAAAGTGACATCAATCCTCCATGAATTAGAGTTCATCTCATAGATTTTGAATTTTTTTTTGTCGAGAGAAGGCCCATAAACCATGTGGCACAATATTTTGTAGCTATTATCTTTGGACTCTTCGTCTTATAGGATCCAAGAGCATATATGGATTCCTTGTAACCATTGATCCACCTTATTTGACCAATACACGCGTTCCACACCACGAGCCTAGTATTAATGTACATGTCCACCTTGGGGGCGCAGTCACATAACAATTAAGCCGTCGCAGTGAGAGACTCTAATTATCTCGACTTGATCTAAATCACTAGAATGAGGGTCGATTAGGCTAACTTCGTCTTTGACCTTTACAGGTTGAAATCTACAATTAGGGATGTTACGTGGGGTTTGTTACGTAGACTACAATGATTGATGCGCATCAAACATATCATAAACTACTTCAACATGAGAGTCATAAACTGCTTTGGGGCTTTCTCAAAGGGATTTTTGTGAATCTCTTATCGTTGAACAAACGGTTCTGGTTCCATCCTTTGCAGGTAGATCGTAATTGAATCAGAGATAAAGCCGGAACACGACAGAATACCTCCTCTAACAAATCCTCTGGAAGTTCCAACATCATCATTGTGAATCTTTAATCTCCCAAGGAAGAAAAGTGGCTTCGGTTTTACGTTGGCTTTTTTTTTATATATAATCAAAGTAAAGTTTGGTTTGATGATCAAGTAAAAAAAAAGAAAAAAGAGAAAAACGGAACCCTTTTAGTGGGAAAAGAGGCTTCGGTTTTGGCAGCCCTAAAAGAAAGTATCTAAAGTTGTATTGGGCTTTTTGTCAAATGTCGGAAAAGCTCTGAAAGACTCTCTGCCTTTCGCTGTTTTTGGTATGGTATGCACTTCTTTGTGCATCGGGAGCCCTCTTACGATAAACCGAAGCCAGATTATTTCATCAGAAGGTCTTAGATTGATTCTTCCGGTCATTACATTCCACGCGGTAGTGTTTGTTGTCGGGTATTTGTTGATACCGAAATCCGGTTAATCGAAAAGAGGTGAAAAAATAGGTTCGGGAACTTTCTTATACGAATTATCTAAATCGGGGATTACAAAAGAAATCGTCGAAAGACTTGAATCGTAAATACAATAAGAAGAGAGAAAATTCTCTAAGTTAAAAATAACGAATTCTCGAAAAGAGAATTCTTGAGTTGCCGAGAATAAAAGAAAAGTCACACGAGTTATCGAATGCGTGATTAGTGCGGAAATCGAGAATCTCGAGGTCTCTCTGGAAAATCTGGATCCTCTTCTCATGAGCTTAGTGCCGTATTTATAGAAAAATGTTGTTGACGGTTTTTGACGGGAATGGGCCTCGCGGGTCTCGTTTTCGGGTTTTTTACGGAAATAACGATTTGGGCCGGGTCAAAATCATGGGCTTCAAGCCCAGTACTAACAGTAAGTCCCTCCCAGTCCGTTAAAATGTAACCGTTTATATGAATTTTGACGGATTCTTCGAATTTTGTTGATCCGGCATAAATCGGAGTTCAGCTTCATTGACGAATCCCGGGCAGGTACGCGGAATCCCGAGATATCTCAAGTCAACATGAGTGACCCTCTTGATATTTTTTCTATAAATCTCTTCATATTGTATTTATTTTTCCACATTCTCTCTTCTTCTCCTAAATTTGCAAAGTAGTGCAAAGTAGGTATATTTTTTTTTACCTTCCTTGTTTTATTTTTATTTATTTTTTGTTTTGTCCCTTCTTCTTCTTTCTTTTTCTTTGGTTCGCGCTCCTAAGAAGCCTGTGTGGCTTGGCGATGGGTTCTCGAAAAATTTTTGATTTGCGTTTGGTTGGTGTTGCTTCCTCTTTGGATTGGTCGTGTGGAAGCTTACGGGTTGGCGTATCGGAGTTCGAAGGACGGCGTCGGAGCTTGTAGGTTGGCGTCGGAGTCGGCATCGGAGCTTGCAGGTTGGCGTCGGAGCTCACGAGCTCGGCGAGGATCGGTGAGATTGCGAGGTCGGCGAGGATCGGTGTAAGGCGTTCGAGTTGGCGAGACACAGCTCGCGGGTCGGCGACGGAGAATCTTGCAGGTCGGCGTTTGGTGGATCGGCGAATCCGTGTCTCGGAGCTTCGCGGGTAGGTGTTAAACGGATCGGCGGGCCGGCGTTGACTTTCTTGCGTTGTAGTTGGGGTTGGAGCTCGCCGTCTCGCCGAGTCGGAGCTCGGAGCTCGCCGTCACGCCGAGTCGCGGGTTGGAGCTCGCCGTCTTCGCCGAGTCGGAGCTTGGAGCTCGCCGTCTCGCCAAGTCACGGATTGGAGTTCGGAGTTCGCCGTCTCGCCGATTCGGAGCTCGGGTTGGAGCTCGCTGTCTTCGCCGATTCAGAGCTCGGAGCTCACCGTCTCGCCGAGTCGCGGGTTGGAGCTTGGAGCTCGCCATCTCACCGATTCGGAGCTCAGGTTGGAGCTCGCTGTCTTCGCCGAGTCGGAGCTCGGAGCTCGCCGCCTCGCCGAGTCGCGGGTTGGAGCTCGCCGGGTGAAGGCGTCGCCGGGAGCTTGGCGTGATGGCGAGTTGGCGCGATCTCTTGTGGTCCTTGCCGTGGAGGTTTCACCGGGAGGAGGATTTCATCGTGTCGGATCTCGCCGTGCGTGACCGAGTAGGAGGCGTCACCGGGTGAGTCTTGCCGTGCGTGCGTTGTCGGGTCCTCGTCGATTCGTCGGGTTCTCGACGATTCGCCGGGTCTTTGCTGAGACGCCTGGTCCTCGCCGAATCGCCGTGTTGAGCTTCGCCGTGCGGGATTCTCGTCGAGCTCGCCGAGATGTCTCGCCGGGATCTCGAGGCCGTGTCGCCGTGCAGAGCTCTTCGTCGGGTCAACGAAGTCGGGTTCGAGGATTCTCACCGTGTGAGATCGGATCATCGGGTCCGAGTCGCCGGGTTGGCGAGGCCATGTGAGATCGGATCGCCGGGTTTGGATCGTCGGGTCCAGGGTTCTCGGCGAAGTTTGTGTGACGTATGTTCTTGAGTCGACAGATGAGAGCTCCGTCTCAGGCCGGCGTGCTCGTATTGGTTGGTTTTGACGGATGGTTTTCAAAAAGACATTTGATGGAGTTGCGGGTTTCGACGTTGTTTTTTATCTGCGTCTTCTTGTGAGGATGACGTGGATTTTTTGGTGGGTGTTGCTACCGAATTGTCGTGATTTTCGGTCGCGGTCGGCGTCTTTGATTCTATGCCGCCGAGCTTTGCTTACTTGTGTATTTTTTGACAATCCGAGTTTCTGTTCTTTTCAGGTAGTGTTTCCTTTCGATCGAGTTTTTTTGTTGATTGCTTGGTATCCGATGTCGGACGATGATGCTTCTTAGCTCGATAGTGTAATGGAAGGGGACGAGACGAGGTCGGCTTCTCCTTCGAGCGGGACGGGATCGGCCTCTTCTTCGAGTGGGACGGAGTCGGAGAGTTCGTCGAATGGGTCAGAGTCGGAGTGTCCGTTGAATGAAGCGGAGTTGGAATGTCCGTCGATCGAGGCGGAGTTGGAATGTCTGTCGAACGAGGCAGAGTTGGAATGCCCGACAACACTTGGTATTCATTTCATACTTGATATATCATGGTTTTTACCCGTTTTGGACCATGATATAAGTGTTTTTATAGAGCCTTTTGGTACTTTTAGAGCCCTATTAGAGTCTTTACATGATAGAGTGCAAATGGAGCTTATAAAGGAGATTCTGAAGCTTTTTGGAGCGTTTTGGAGAAGCAGCCGAAGTGATGAAGTCGGAGTCAAATTACACGCAAGGTGTCGATCGACACCTTCACCTTGTGTCGATCGACACCAATGAAGACCGACCAAAGCTGCGCAAATTCCATCAGAAAAAAAAAATTGTCCCAAGTTTGAAGAATTACAAGATTGCCCCCAACGAAAATTCCTCTTCTATAAATAGTTTTCAGGCATTGTTTAGCAAAAAAATCATCATCATTATTTTCTGCTTTTGAGACTTAGAGAGAGATTGATCATGAGCTTTTGGGGAGACAATTCTAACTCATATGAGCCAGATTTCAAACCCCTGTATCATTCTCTATTCTTTTTATGCAATTTATTTCAGTCATGATTTCTGTTTTCATCTCCATGTCTGAGTAGTTTGCTAGTTAGGTTAGGGTGATTTAGGATTGATGATGAGTTTGTAGAATTATTATCTTGTTAGGAAAATCACTTGGATCTTCATCTTGATTTGTGCTTAACTTATTTCTGAAATTGATCATTTAGAAATCAAACCTTAGGTTGTTTAATAGATGCGAGAGTATTATTGATAACTTGACCTAATCATAGATGAGCAAAATATATATTCGCAAAGCGATTTGGTTTAGGTATTTTGTGAACAAATCAAACCTGTTTCTAATGCTTGCCTTAATTGTTTGAATTCGCAAAGAGATTTGGTTTTCTGGAATTTAGGCATAGATAACTTCTGCAACGAGAGTTGATTGGTTTTAAACTAGTGTTTCGAGTTATAAACGGTTCTTCATAATTTCCTAACAAAATAATATATGCATTCTCTGATTCATCCTGAAAATCATCCTTGCCTAGCACCTTGTCTCCTGAATTTAATCGACATTTAATCTTGTTTCTGATTTACTTAGTAGTCTTACATATTTTTATTAATCGATCTAGCATAATCTGAACTTAGAAACTTTAGTGTAGCATCTACTTCCCTTGAGATTTCGATACCACTTATACATCAACTGCATTGTTGTGCACTTGCAGTATTGATTATTTGGGTAAAACCTCAGACCTATCAAGTTTTTGGCGCCGTTGCCGGGGAAGTAATACGGAATCTAGTATTAGGATTTTGACTAGGTTTTGTTTTTAATTTTGGTTACTAATTTAGTTTCTAATTCTTTGGTTTCAGGTGCATGCTTAATCGCAGTACCAGGAGCAACAAGGACAAGGAACTAATCACACTCAACCAGGAGCTCGGTCGTCTCGAATGTTAGAACCGCAAATTTACCCGAGTGTCGATCGACACCACAAGTAGCATCGATCGACACCCTCCGCAGACAGAGATGGCGGGTCTTATGGTTTTGATCCGCGACGAAGCCGGTAACTTGTGGATGGAGAAGGGCATAGGAGGAACGCTCAAGGCCAGAGACTCGATGAGAATGGAGCCATCATCATCGAGCAAGCAGTTCAAGCGGCACATGCAGACGTTGGACGTTGAAGAACATTAGGTGAATACAACCGACCAGACCAGTTCTATGCTAATAGAGCTGCAATCCGTCCTCATGCATTCCAGAGGAATGACTTCGAGCTGAAGCCTGTCTACTTCACACTGGTGGCTCAGCATCCCTTCCATGGTCTTCCTAATGAGCATCCTACGGACCACGTTGAAAAATTTGAGGATTTAGCTTCAAGCATCAAGGCTAATGGAGTATCCTATGACTATCTCTTCTGCAAATTTTTCCCTTACTCGCTTGCTGGAGATGCATCATACTGGCTGAAGCAGTTGGATCCAGGATCTTTGACCACTTGGGAAGAAACAAAGAATGCATTCTTATGCAATTTCTTTGATGATGCAAGATCCGAAGATCTGAGGACAATGATCACTACATTCTCCCAAGGACCTACTGAAGCATTCAAAGCTTCTTGGGTGAGATTCAAGGCTTACCAAAGGGACTGCCCACACCATGGTTTCAGCGAGCCGCAGCTCCTCGGTATCTTTTACCGAAGAATCGATTGGAGATACCAGATGGCTTTAGATGCCGCAAGCAATGGCAACTTCAACACCAGATATCCAGAAGATGCGATGGTGCTTATAGAGAATTTAGCTTCTTGTAACAGCACCAAGAATGCAGATTTTGAGAGAAGATAACATGCTGGTGTGAATGGAGGAAGCCAAATTGCTGAGGTCAACAGGAAGCTGGACAGCGTACACAATCTTTTGGTGAGCAAGAAACAAGTCCACTTTGCTAATGAAGTGGAGACATTCGAGCCTATTGATGAATGTGAAGAAGAGGATGTCAACTACATCAATGGAGGTGGCTTTCAAGGCCAAAGGTTTGGGAACCAGCAAGGGAACAGAAGCTTCAATGGGAATTATCAGAAGAGCTCCTTTACAGGAAATCAAAACTCTTCTGGTTATACTCAAAAGCTCCCATTTCAGAACAGCAATTACACAAGGAGCTATGGAAATTCTTCTTACCAAAAGCCTCCTGCGCAAGACAACAAAATGGAGTTTATGCTAGAGCAAATCTTGGAAGGACAGCAGAAGTTGACAGTGAATTTCAATGGGAAGATTGATTCACTGTATCAAGACCTGAATGGAAAGATTGAGAGCTTGAGCTCTCACATGAAGAAGTTGTATGTTCAAGTTGCTCAAACCGCAGAAGCTGTTAACAGGCAAGAAGGATTCCTTCCAGGGAAAACTGATACCCATCCCAAACGCCATGTGAACGCTGTCACATTGAGGAGTGGGAAGAACTGTCAGCCTGTGCAGAGAAGAGGGCTTAATACTGAAGAATTCGAGGAGCTTGAAGATATAGAAGATGCTGCGGAGCCAGTGTCGATCGACACACATGGTGAAACCAGACGGATCGGACAAACTCGATGCGAAAGACTCGACTTCAGGGGCAAGTGTCGATCGACACTCCCCTTGTGTCGATCGACGCTCTTCACAGACGACACTAGATCAGCCCGAGACAACAAAAATTGCAGCAGAGAAGGTCTACAAACCAAAGATTCATTTCCCCTTGATACCAAAGAAGTCTAAGAAGGAGCTACTTGATGCCAGATGCAAGGCTATCATGGATAGACTAGTGGTTGAAATTCCTTTGATGGATGCCATTAGAACAACTCATGTGATAAAGAGATACTTGAAATGGATGATGATCAATAACATGGATATGGAGGAAGGAGTAATGATGATATCGGAGCAAGTCAGTGCTGTCATTCAGAACAGGCTTCCAGAGAAACTCTCCGATCCTGGAAGTTTTGTTCTTGATTGTTCCATATTCGCAGACAAGTTTGGGAGATCTCTCTTCGATTTAGGATCAAGTGTCAACTTGATGCCCCTTTCAGTTGCTCTTAGGTTGGATATGACAGACTTCAAGACCACCAGAATCTCCTTACTTCGATTTAGGATCAAGTGTCAACTTGATGCTCCTTTCAGTTGCTCTTAGGTTGGATATGACAGACTTCAAGACCACCAGAAACTCCTTAGTCCTTGCTGATCGTTCTGTCAGGACCCCTGAAGGTGTTTTGGAAGATGTTCCTATCAAAGTGGGAGATTGTTTGATTCCCACAGACTTTGTGGTATTAGCTTATGATGAGGAACCCAAAGACCCCCTCATACTTGGTAGACCATTCTTGGCTACAGTTGGAGTCATCATTGATGTGAGAAAGGGGAGAATTGCGCTGAACATTGGTGATTTGGTGATGAATTTCGACATGGAGAAGCTGATGAAGAGGCCAACAATCGATGGACAGACCTTCTATGTCGATTCACTCACCAATCTTGTTGAAGAGATTTTCCAAGAAGATCATCCTACAGACCCTTTGGAAAGAGCCTTGACAACTTCGACAAAGGACGCTGAGGACTTAAACAATGCTGCTGCAAGTTACACAAAGATGATGGATGCTAGTGAGCAAGTGCTGCAGGTAGTCGCACTAGAGGACTTGTGTCGATCGACACTCCGCGAAAACGTCAAAGCCTGCAACATTGGAAGACTGGAGCGAGGTTAAGGCGCCTAAAGTTGAGCTTAAACAGCTCCCTGCCGGGGTAAGGTACGCTTTTCTTGGTCCTAATTCAACTTATCATGTAATTGTGAATGCTTCCTTAAACAATGCAGAGCTCACTTTATTGCTAAGCAGGCTGCGCAAATTTCTCAAAGCTCTTGGCTATTCTCTTGATGACATTTCAGGTATCTCACCAGACTTGTGCATGCATCGGATTCACCTTGAGGATAAGACGAAGTCATCAATTGAACATCAAAGGAGGCTGAATCTGAACCTGAAGGAAGTAGTCAAGAAGGAGATCATGAAGCTCTTGGAAGCTGGGATCATCTATCCCATTTCGGACAGTGCTTGGGCCAGTCCGGTCCATGTGGTTCCTAAGAAAGGAGGAGTTACAGTAGTGAAGAACGAGAAGAACGAGCTAATTCCTACAAGGACTGTGACTGGACACAGGATGTGCATAGACTACAGGAAGCTGAATGCCGCGACCAGAAAGGATCACTGTCCTTCGCCTTTCATCGATCAGATGGTGGAAAGATTGGCAAATCATCCCTACTACTGTTTCATGGATGGCTATTCAGGATTCTTCCAGATCCTGATCCACCCAGATGATCAGGAGAAAACCATGTTTACATGTCCTTATGGTACATTTGCATATCGCATAATGCCATTCGGACTTTGTAATGCTCCTGCGACCTTCCAGCGATGCATGATGTCAATCTTCACGGACATGATTAAGAAGTTTATGGAGGTCTTTATGGTTGATTTTTCTGTTTACGGGTCATCTTTTAAAGACTGATTGGACAACTTATGCGCAGTGTTGCAGCGATGTGAAGAGAAATACTTAGTCCTGAACTGGGAAAAATGCCACTTTATGGTTCAAGATGGGATTGTACTTAGGCACAAGGTTTCAGCAGAAGGAATCGCAGTAGACCGCGCTAAGATTGAGGTGATGACGACGTTGCAAGCACCTGATTCTGTAAAATCAGTGAGAAGTTTTCTGGGTCATGTTGGGTTCTACAGAAGATTCATCAAGGATTTCAGCAAAATTGCAAGACCACTCACTCCTCTTCTCTGCAAAGACGTGAAATTCGAATTCACTGCGGAATTCCGTTCAGCCTTTGAACAGATCAAGCAAGCCTTGGTGAGTGCTCCAATTGTTCAACCTCGAGACTGGGATTTACCTTTCGAGGTGATGTGTGATGCCAGTGATTTTGCGGTAGGAGCTGTGTTGGGACAAAAGAAGGACAAGAAGCTCCATGCCATTTACTATGCCAGCAGAACATTGGATGATGCTCAGAAAAATTATGCCACTACGAAGAAGGAATTGTTAGCTGTGGTCTTTGCCTTTGAGAAATTCCGACAATACCTTGTTGGCTCAAAGGTGATTGTTCACACTGATCATTCTGCATTGAAGTACTTATGCAGAAGAAGGATGCCAAGCCAAGATTGTTGAGATGGATTCTACTTCTTCAAGAATTCGACATAGAAGTCAAAGACAAGAAAGGAGTTGAAAATGGAGTAGCTGACCATCTCTCAAGGATTAGGATCGAAGATGACGTCCCAATTGATGATTTTCTGCCTGAAGAGAATGCCTACTTTGTTGAGAGTCGTTTCCAAGCTGTGTGTTCGGAGCAGATACGCCCAGTGTCGATCGACACCCCGTCAGAGATTTTGACGACAAGTCGCGACTCAACACTTCGAAGTCTGAAGAATTCGAGAGCATCGATCGACACCAGACGTCTACATCACTTCGCAGGATCTTGGACGAGGTGTTTCGACAACCAATCTTTGCTTTATCCGATGCAAATCGACCATGGTATGCTGACATTGTGAACTTCCTTGCTACTGACATTGAGCCTAAACATCTCAAGAACTATGAGAAGAAGAAGTTCATGAGAGAACAACGAAGGTACTATTGGGATGAACCACACTTGTACAAGCATTGTTCAGACAATGTGTATCTCAGATGCATAGCAGAGAGTGAAGTTCGAGATGTGCTTTTCCATTGTCATGGTTTTGAGTATGTTGGACATTTTGCTACCTTTAAGACAGTGTTTAAGGTTCTTCAAGCAGGCTTTTGGTGGCCTACTATGTTCAAGGATGCGCAGCTGTTCATCACTCAATGTGATGTTTGTCAAAGAAGGGGGAAGATTAGCAAGAGACATGAGATGCCACAGAACTTCATCCTTTAAATTGAAGTCTTTGATTGTTAGGGTATCGATTTCATGGGACCTTTTTCTCCATCCTTTGGAAAGCAATACATCTTGGTTGCAATGGATTATGTATCTAAGTGGGTGGAAGCAATTGCTTCTAATACCAATGATGTTGCAGTGGTTCTTCAGCTGTTTCAAACCATCATTTTCCAAGATTCGGAGTGCCTCGGATAGTTATAAGTGATGGTGGTTCTCACTTTATTAACAATGTATTCAACAAGTTGCTGAAGAAGCATGGTGTTCAACATCGTGTGGCTACTCCTTATCACCCCCAAACGAGTGGACAAGTCGAAGTCTCCAACAGACAGATCAAGCAAATCCTGGAGAAGACAGTGGGCAAGACAAGGAAGGATTGGGCTGTGAAGCTGGACGATGCACTTTGGGCTTACATGACTGCCTACAAAACGCCACTTGGGACTACACCATTCCAGCTACTCTATGGCAAGACTTGCCATCTTCCAGTGGAGTTGGAACACAAAGCACAATGGGTTATCAAGAAGATGAATTTCGACTTTAAACCTGCTGCAGAGAGGCGCCTAGTACAGCTCAATGAGCTAGACGAACTTCGTTATCATGCCTATGAGAACTCGAAGATCTACAAAGAAAGGACAAAGGCATATCATGATAAGAAGATCATCTCCAGACAATTCGAACCAAATGATCAGGTACTTCTGTATAACTCTCGTTTGCAATTGTTTCCTTGTAAATTGCGTTCACGTTGGTCAGGTCCCTCCACCATCAAAGAGGTCAGACCATATGGAGCAATTGTGCTGACAAACTCCAAAGGAGAGGAGTTCATTGTGAATGGACAGAGGGTGAAACACTATTGCGCTTAAGCCGAGATTCCAGCAGGACACATTGTGTCTCTGGATGATGCACCCACCGCCTAAACGCATGAACAGTCAAGCTATTGACGTTAAACGAGCGCTTGGTGGGAGGCAACCCACTGGTAAGTATTTATTTTATTTTCGTTTTGGTTTTACTATTACTTATATGCTTTCTATTATATATAAACAAAAAAAAAGAGAGAGAAGAGGAATTTGGCACGATCACACATAGTGTCGATCGACACCCCCCAGTGTCGATCGACACCACCACAGGACGCAGGTAAATCCTTCAAAACCCGACATTTTCTTTCTTCTTCCTCATAATTTCAAAACCCGACCCTTAGCAAAAATTTCCCCCAAATCACAACTTTTTCATATCTCAACGGAATTGAGTGATTCAAAGCTCTAATCCGTGCGTATTTCACCCCTCTTTCTTAATCCATTGTTCATTCATTCGATCTGCCAATGTATGTTCTTCAAATCTCCCAATTTCATTTTCGACCCTAAGGTGAAAAATATCGAATCCGACCTAGTTAGCTTGATTTCTTGATTGAATGATGTTTATTTAGGTTGTATAACATGATTTAGGTCATTGCCCAACTGTTTTTCATCCTTTAATTTGCATAATTTGAAATTTTCGAAATTTTGGAAATTAATGATACATGTTGCGAATTTGGGATTTTTCTTGGGTTTTATGGCTTGAACTTGGTCGATTCAATATATTGGGATTGTTAGGATTGCTTATTGATACAGAATTGAGGTTGAAATCATGATTTCGGGTCGATTTAAAGATACACGCATGGTGTCGATCGACACCGGTGCAGTATCGAACTTGAGCCTTTATTTGCAGACTTTGGATTTTGATTTTGGTTTTGATTTTGAGTGCAGATGCCACCAAGGACTAAGAGACCACGGGAAGCTGAAGCATCCGCCTCAGGGACTGCTAATGATGAACAAATTCCGTGTCTTCCTCCTTGGCCTAAGCGTGAAACCGCAAAGATTCGGATTACAAGGAATTGGGAAGACCCACCAGCTAAGAAAGTTGCTAAGGATGAATGTCTCTACCGAGGTGTAAATGAGACTTGGGATGACTATGACACCTTGTTCTACAATGCATGGCAGAGGGTAGAAATCGCTCCAACTCGGTTTGCCGATGAGAGGACAATGTCAGAGTTGGGCATCAAAGATGACATCTTGCAGCTGCTGAACAGAATTGGACTGGGGACTATGGCAACAAAGCAGTACGATATGTACCCCGATCTAGTCCGCCAGTTCATCTCCACAGCTCGGGTGTACTACAGAAATGAGATAACCAGCAACGCTTTGGAAGGAACATTGACATATCTCATTCGCGGGATCAGCTACCGCATTTCACTTCCAGATCTTTGTGGCATTTATGGGTTTGCAAATGAGCATGCCACAAGAGTCTCCCTTCAGCAGCAGCTTTCGGACAACCAGGATTTCTGGTCACACTTTGGGAATGGGAGGTATGACTCTAAGACCTCCACGCAGACAGATATTCGCCATCCTACCCTTCGCTACCTTGTTCGCATATTTGCTACCACACTTCTGTGTAAGCATGAGCCAGGGAAGATGCGCGTGTCTGAGTTAGTGCTGCTCTATCGTGCTCTTTGGTCTGAGATTTATGAGGATTCTGAAGCGCCAGAAAGCGCGAACCTTGGCGCGGTGTTTGCTCATCATTTGGCCTCCTTGAAGACGAAGCCTTTCATTGGCACGAAGACCAAGCCCGAGACTGTAGGAAGTCTTCTCACTCCTATCTTCCAGCACTGCGGGATAGACACTTCTAGCTGCACCATTGATACATCGCGTGCTATGGTTGATATGGAGTATTTGCGGAGAGCTCATTGGGTGAAGCCAGAGAGGTTATGGGTTTTCAGCGACGAACAGAGAGTGCAGCGTATGGTGTAGTTACCTGACAGAGACCTCACTCACATAACCACCGATCCAGGCCGCCTCGCATTTCAGCCCAGTCCGAGCAAGCTGAAGACTGCTCCCGTCGCTAGACGCAGAGGTGCCTCCTCCAGAGCTGCAGCTTCACACGCATAGGATGGACCAGCTGAGGATCACACACGCCCTTCATCTTCTAGGCGCAGCAGAGCATCCGCTTCTTTGGCGCCTATTGGTCCTCATCACCTTCCTGATGCTCCGGAGATTCCTATGGAGCAAGCTGCATTTCAGAGATACATAGTCCAAAGCTTTCAGGCCATTTGGAACGCCATCGCAGTTGTATCCAGCTGTGGCTGCGTCCGTCCTTCCATGCCACCACGTTCTGATGACGACGAGTGATTCCTCCATTCCTGTTTAGTACTTTGAGTCAGTTTTTCTTTTCTCTTGCGTCTGCATTTTGCTTCCATTTGCTTCAGTACTTTGTTTCCAAACTTATTACATTCTTTGAGTTTATTTGATTATGTTGTGCTTTTAACCGTTTGTTTGAGTTTTCTAACAGATTGGATGACTCTAACAACAATCTGACTTAACAACATACATGTTCGAGTGGTAGAATTCTGTTTACGGACAGAGCGTCGATCGACACCACCTAGTGTCGATCGACATGATCACCTTACCCAGCAACGATCGACACCATTTGTGTCGATCGACGCTGCACGCAGAGTCAGGTAATCCGATTTTCTCTTTGTTCTGTAACAGTTTAGCACAAATTTTTTCTATCCGAACTCATACTTAGTAACACTGAGGACAGTGTTATTCAAGTCTGGGGGAGGTAGTTGCTAACATTGTGTTTTGTTTTGAGAGTCAGTTGAGTCTGTCAAACATTTGTTTTATTGAGTCAAAATCAGTTGAAACTTTTGATTTTTCTTGGAACTAAACGCAGAATGTTGAAACTTGAAGGACCATTGCTTTAGTAGTTGATTACAGGTCTTACTAAGTAGAAAGCTGCAAGTGGATCAATCTAATAGAGAGAGTTCAGATTCCCTTATAGAACTATGTATGCACTGAACTTAATTCCTCTTTCAGCTCTGAACAGATAAGCAAGTTGCAGTCTCTCCTTGATCTTCCCTTGAGAAATAAAAGAAAAGAAATAAGAAGTCTGACCAAGGAATAGTGCAAAGATCCTCATGAGTCTGTCTCCTCACAAGGAACAATATTAGTGAGAGCTCATGAACCTGTCTCCTCACAAGGAACACAAGTAAAGAGCAGCACTATTCCAAGGTTTCAAAAGAATAAGAATAAGTCAATGAAAAGATCTTAGAACACCCTGAAAATGGGCTGAAGTTGACTAAGGGAAGAGAAAATATGAGATCTGTACAAAGAATGTCTTGTTCAAGGCACTAAGGAAGGGAAAGAATCTGGAAAGTTCTTTAGTCATACCAATGTTAGAGTTCGAAATTTCACTAAGGAAGGGATCTGGATTCAAACTGGGAGATTGTTAAGCTTGTGGTAAGTACACTGAACATTACCTAAGGTTGGCTCATCTGCATGTGGATTTAAAAGTGTTAACGATTTGTGGCGTTCTAAAGGATAGCTTGAAGTTTCTGTTTTCAAACCTCTACTTCATTCGAAGTTTCTGTTTTGCTTGAGGGCAAGCAAAAGCTAAGTCTGGGGGAGTTGATATATCATGGTTTTTACCCGTTTTGGACCATGATATAAGTGTTTTTATAGAGTCTTTTGGTACTTTTAGAGTCCTATTAGAGTCTTTACAGGATAGAGTGCAAATGGAGCTTAAATAGGAGATTCTGAAGCTTTTTGGAGCATTTTGGAGAAGCAGCCGAAGTGATGAAGTCGGAGTCAAATTACACGCAAGGTGTCGATCTACACCTTCACCTTGTGTCGATCTACACCTTCACCTTGTGTCGATCTACACCTTCACCTTGTGTCGATCGACACCAATGAAGACCGACGAAAGCTGCGCAAATTCCATCAGAAAAAAGAAATTGTCCCAAGTTTGAAGAATTACAAGATTGCCCCCGACGAAAAATCCTCTTCTATAAATAGTTTTCAAGCATTGTTTAGCAAAAAAAANCCTAGTTAGCTTGATTTCTTGATTGAATGATGTTTATTTAGGTTGTATAACATGATTTAGGTCATTGCCCAACTGTTTTTCATCCTTTAATTTGCATAATTTGAAATTTTTGAAATTTTGGAAATTAATGATACATGTTGCGAATTTGGGATTTTTCTTGGTTTTATGGCTTGAACTTGGTCGATTCAATATATTGGGATTGTAGGATTGCTAATTGATACAGAATTGAGGTTGAAATCATGATTTCTGGTCGATTTAAAGATACACGCATGGTGTCGATCGACACCAGTGCAGTATCGAACTTGAGCCTTTATTTGCAGACTTTGGATTTTGATTTTGAGTGCAGATGCCACCAAGGACTAAGAGACCACGGGAAGCTGAAGCATCCGCCTCAGGGACTGCTAATGATGAACAAATTTCGTGTCTTCCTCCTTGGCCTAAGCGTGAAACCGCAAAGATTCGGATTACAAGGAATTGGGAAGACCCACCAGCTAAGGAAGTTGCTAAGGATGAATGTCTCTACCGAGGTGTAAATGAGACTTGGGATGACTATGACACCTTGTTCTACAATGCATGGCAAAGGGTAGAAATCGCTCCAACTCGGTTTGCCGATGAGAGGACAATGTCAGAGTTGGGCATCAAAGATGACATCTTGCAGTTGCTGAACAGAATTAGACTGGGGACTATGGCAACAAAGCAGTACGATATGTACCCCGATCTAGTCCGCCAGTTCATCTCCACAGCTCGGGTGTACTACAGAAATGAGATAACCAGCAACGCTTTGGAAGGGACATTGACATATCTCATTCGCGGGATCAGCTACCGCATTTCACTTCCAGATCTTTGTGGCATTTATGGGTTTGCAAATGAGCATGCCACAAGAGTCTCCCTTCAGCAGCAGCTTTCGGACAACCAGGATTTCTGGTCACACTTTGGGAATGGGAGGTATGACTCTAAGACCTCCACGCAGACAGATATTCGCCATCCTACCCTTCGCTACCTTGTTCGCATATTTGCTACCACACTTCTGTGTAAGCATGAGCCAGGGAAGATGCGCGTGTCTGAGTTAGTGCTGCTCTATCGTGCTCTTTGGTCTGAGATTTATGAGGATTCTGAAGCGCCAGAAAGCGCGAACCTTGGCGCGGTGTTTGCTCATCATTTGGCCTCCTTGAAGACGAAGCCTTTCATTGGCACGAAGACCAAGCCCGAGACTGTAGGAAGTTTTCTCACTCCTATCTTCCAGCACTGCGGGATAGACACTTCTAGCTGCACCATTGATACATCGCGTGCTATGGTTGATATGGAGTATTTGCGGAGAGCTCATTGGGTGAAGCCAGAGAGGTTATGGGTTTTCAGCGACGAACAGAGAGTGCAGCGTATGGTGTAGTTACCTGACAGAGACCTCACTCACATCACCACCGATCCAGGCCGCCTCGCATTTCAGCCCAGTCCGAGCAAGCTGAAGACTGCTCCCGTCGCTAGACGCAGAGGTGCCTCCTCCAGAGCTGCAGCTTCACACGCATAGGATGGACCAGCTGAGGATCACACACGCCCTTCATCTTCTAGGCGCAGCAGAGCATCCGCTTCTTTGGCGCCTATTGGTCCTCATCACCTTCCTGATGCTCCCGAGATTCCTATGGAGCAAGCTGCATTTCAGAGATACATAGTCCTAAGCTTTCAGGTCATTTGGAACGCCATCGCAGTTGTATCCAGCTGTGGCTGCGTCCGTCCTTCCACGCCACCACGTTCTGATGACGACGAGTGATTCCTCCAGAGCTGCAGCTTCACACGCAGAGGATGAACCAGCTGAGGATCACACATGCCCTTCATCTTCTAGGCGCAGCAGAGCATCCGCTTCTTTGGCGCCTATTGGTCCTCATCACCTTCCTGATGCTCCGGAGATTCCTATGGAGCAAGCTGCATTTCAGAGATACATAGTCCAAAGCTTTCAGGCCATTTGGAACGCCATCGCAGTTGTATCCAGCTGTGGCTGCGTCCGTCCTTCCATGCCACCACGTTCTGATGACGACGAGTGATTCCTCCATTCCTGTTTAGTACTTTGAGTCAGTTTTTCTTTTCTCTTGCGTCTGCATTTTGCTTCCATTTGCTTCAGTACTTTGTTTCCAAACTTATTACATTCTTTGAGTTTATTAGATTATGTTGTGCTTTTAACCGTTTGTTTGAGTTTTCTAACAGATTGGATGACTCTAACAACAATCTGACTTAACAACATACATGTTCGAGTGGTAGAATTCTGTTTACGGACAGAGCGTCGATCGACACCACCTAGTGTCGATCGACATGATCACCTTACCCAGCAACGATCGACACCATCTGTGTCGATCGACGCTGCACGCAGAGTCAGGTAATCCGATTTTCTCTTTGTTCTGTAACAGTTTAGCACAAATTTTTTCTATCCGAACTCATACTTAGTAACACTGAGGACAGTGTTATTCAAGTCTGGGGGAGGTAGTTGCTAACATTGTGTTTTGTTTTGAGAGTCAGTTGAGTCTGTCAAACATTTGTTTTATTGAGTCAAAATCAGTTGAAACTTTTGATTTTTCTTGGAACTAAACGCAGAATGTTGAAACTTGAAGGACCATTGCTTTAGTAGTTGATTACAGGTCTTACTAAGTAGAAAGCTGCAAGTGGATCAATCTAATAGAGAGAGTTCAGATTCCCTTATAGAACTAGGTATGCACTGAACTTAATTCCTCTTTCAGCTCTGAACAGATAAGCAAGTTGCAGTCTCTCCTTGATCTTCCCTTGAGAAAAAAAAGAAAAGAAATAAGAAGTCTGACCAAGGAATAGTGCAAAGATCCTCATGAGTCTGTCTCCTCACAAGGAACAATATTAGTGAGAGCTCATGAACCTGTCTCCTCACAAGGAACACAAGTAAAGAGCAGCACTATTCCAAGGCTTCAAAAGAATAAGAATAAGTCAATGAAAAGATCTTAGAACACCCTGAAAATGGGCGGAAGTTGACTAAGGGAAGAGAAAATAGGGGAGCTGTATGAGAATGTCTTGTTCAGGCACTAAGGAAGGGAAAAAATCAGAAAAGTTCTATGGCATTACCAATGTTAGAGTTCGAAATTTATACCAAGGAAAGGATCTGGATTTGAACTGGGAGATTGCTAAGCTTGTGGTAAGTACACTGAACTTTCCTAAGGTTGGCTCTATTATCATGTGGATTCAAGAAGTGTTAATCACTGTGGCGTTTTGAAGAAGTACTTGGAAGTTCCTGTTTTCAAACTTCTACTTCAGTCTAAGTTTCTGTTTTGCTTGAGGGCAAGCAAATGCTAAGTCTGGGGGAGTTGATATATCATGGTTTTTACCCGTTTTGGACCATGATATAAGTGTTTTTATAGAGTCTTTTGGTACTTTTAGAGTCCTATTAGAGTCTTTACAGGATAGAGTGCAAATGGAGCTTAAATAGGAGATTCTGAAGCTTTTTGGAGCATTTTGGAGAAGCAGCCGAAGTGATGAAGTCGGAGTCAAATTACACGCAAGGTGTCGATCTACACCTTCACCTTGTGTCGATCGACACCAATGAAGACCGACCAAAGCTGCGCAAATTCCATCAGAAAAAAGAAATTGTCCCAAGTTTGAAGAATTACAAGATTGCCCCCGACGAAAAATCCTCTTCTATAAATAGTTTTCAAGCATTGTTTAGCAAAAAAATCATCATCATTATTTTCTGCTTTTGAGACTTAGAGAGAGATTGATCATGAGCTTTTGGGGAGACAATTCTAACTCATCTGAGCCAGATTTCGATCCCATGTATCATTCTCTATTCTTTTTATGCAATTTATTTCAGTCATGATTTCTGTTTTCATCTCCATGTCTGAGTAGTTTGCTAATTAGGTTATGGTAATTTAGGATTGATGATGAGTTTGTAGAATTATTATCTTGTTAGGAAAATCACTTGGATCTTCATCTTCATTTGTGCTTAACTTGATTTCTGAAATTGATCATTTAGAAATCAAACCTTAGGTTGTTTAATAGATGCGAGAGCATTATTGATAACTTGACCTAATCATAGATGAGCAAAATATCTATTCGCAAAGAGATTTGGTTTAGGTATTTTGTGAACAAATCGAACCTGTTTCTAATGCTTGCCATAATTGTTTGAATTCGCAAAAAGATTTGGTTTTCTGGAATTTAGGCATAGATAACTTCTGCAACGAGAGTTGATTGGTTTTAAACTAGTGTTTCGAGTTCTAGACGGTTCTTCATAATTTCCTGACAGAATAATATCTGCATTCTCTTATTCATCCTGAAAATCATCCTTGCCTAGCACCTTATCTCCTGAATTTAATCCACATTTAATCATGTTTCTGATTTACTTAGTAGTCTTATATATTTTTATTAATCGATCTAGCATAATCTGAACTTAGAAACTTTAGTGTAGCATCTACTTTTTTTGGGATTTCGATATCCCTTATATTTCAACTACATTGCTGTGCATTTGCAGTATTAATTATTTGGGTAAAACTTGAGACCTATCAATACTATGCCATGCCAATGAAGAAGAGTTTATTTAACGGTTGTAGGTTTATGGCAATTAGTTTGGATTTTTGCCAAAGCAGGTAAAGCTTTTTTAAAAAGTTTTTCTCTTTAGGTCTCTATCTTAGAATTTTGTTCTTCTTTCTTTCTGTAAACAAGAAATTAGAGTGTAATTTCCGCTTTTTCATTAAGCTCTTTTGACGTTGATTTTCCTCTTTCATTTTTGACAGGTACGATATATACTCTTCTTCGCAAACGGCTCCGCTTAAATTATTTTAAGAACTGAACCGAAACTGAAAATGTACAAACCGATGCATATTATAGAGTCGGTTTTACATCGGTCATAATCTGACTCAAGATTTGCAATTACACGATTGTTATGTTTTTCCTTTGCACATACATTAAAAGTGAGCGGAAAGATTATTCTTGCACATACAGATTATATGCTTGGCTCAACTTGAAGGGCGATGATTTTTTTTTGGTAGTACGAAGGGCGATGATTGATTTCTCCTAATCAATGATAACTAATTATTTAATTAATTAAAATATGTAAATGCAACATTGAATGATATTAAATTAAAAATAACATGATACACTATTAAAATTTATTTTTCTGGTAACTATTTAATTTTAATGAAATTATTTTTTGTTAAATATCTTATTATATAAAGTATGATGCGTCAAAGTTACTAATTAACATGATCGTGACACGTAGCGAGTTAATCGATAAGATTTTGACACGTGTTAAAAAATTCAACTAATTAGAATTTAACAGAATCTTATTATATAAATCTAAAAATTAGTTTTAAAACAAAAATAGAAAATAAGTTTCCTTTCAATTTAAGAAAAGGAAAATAAAAACAAAAAAAAAAGAAAATTAGATTAATTAGGATATATTTCAATTAAAAAATTAACAAAAATGGAAAATAAGTTTCCTTTCAATTTAAGAAAAGGAAAATAAAAACAAAAAAGTAAATTAGATTAATTAGGATATATTTCAATTAACAAAAATTAACAAAAATGGAAAATAAGTTTCCTTTCAATTTAAGAAAATAAAAACAAAAACAAAAAGTAAATTAGAATAATTAGGATATATTTCAATTTAAAAAAAAAAGTTAAATGATATTGATATGACATTAGACGATGATGAGCTCAATGAGAAAGAGGATAGCAAAAATCATGTAGAGAGACATTTGATTCGAGTCTTGAGAAGCATAATTTCTTTAGAGAATAGAGATATCATATACGGAAGATGAATGTGAAAAGAATAAGAGACTTTATTTGCTTGAAAAGAGTTAATGGAAAGATCGTTAACATACTCGAAGGACTCGAATTGCATATCCAAGTTTTTAACGCAGCGGAACAGAAAACGATAGTTGATAAAGTGTCTGAAATATATGGGAAGTATTGTTAATGTTGCATAGGATCCGCAACAGATTTTGTGTTTTGAATATTTTAATTGAAAATAAATGAGAATTAAAATAAATAATTAATTATTAGGTTTCGATTTTGTGTTTTTCATATATTTTTTTTTAGTAGTGATCTGATTTTGTATTTTATTTTTTTATAAATATTTTAACGGATTTTAAATTTTATTATTATAAATTCGTGTATACACATATCCTAATATAGATTTTAATTATGATAAATCTAATTATGATAAAAGTATAATTCACATGATCGTGACACATGACAAGTTAATCGATAAGATTTCAACACGTGTTTTATTTAAAATATATTATAAATAAAAAGTATAACAATCTTATAAAAAAGGAAAATACTACTATTTTTAAAAGAGAATTAAATAAAATAAAAGAAAAAACATAATTCAATTAAAAAAAGAAAATAAAAACAAAAGTAAATAAGATATTTCAATTTTACTATAAAAACGTAAAAGTTAGTTATTAATATGATCGTGACGTGTGGCAAAGTTAATCAATAAGATTTTGACACGTGTCAAGTTTATCGATTTAGATTTTGACATGTGTCTCGATAAAATATTATTTTTAAAGAAAAAAAGAATTTCCAAAAAATAAAAATTAGAAAATAAAATTGTCAAATTTATTGATTTAGATTAAAAAGTAAAATTAAATCAACTAGAATATATTTCAATTTAAGAAATGAAAATAAAACAAAAAGATCTATTTCAATTTAAGGAAAATATAAACAAAAAGTAAATTCGATTAACTACGATATATTTCAATTAAAAAAATATTCTAGCTGCTAATGATATGGTATTAAACGATGATGAGCTCAATGAAGAGAAAGATAGCAATAATCATGTAAATATCATTTTCATGCGAGTCTTGAGAAGCATAACTTCTCTAGAGAGCAGATAGATCATATCTGAGAGAAGAATGTGAAGAGAAAGAGAGATTTTAATTGCTTGAAAATAGTTAATGGGAGATCGTTAATATACTCAAAATATTCGAATTGCATACCCAAGTTTTTAACGCACAGAAGAGAAAAAGATAGTTGATAAAGTGTATGAGCTATATGAGAAGCATGGTTAATGTTGCTTAGGATCCGCAACATATTCTGTGTTTTGAATGTTTTAATTAAAAATAAATAAGAATTAAAATAAATAAATAACTCTTAGATATAGATATTGTGTTTTTCATATATTTTTTTCAATAGTTATCCGATTTTGTATATATTTTTAAAAACTTATTTTATTGGGTTTTTAATTTTATTATTATAAACTTGCGTATACGCGAATCCTAATATATATTTTAATTATGAAAAAGTAGTATAAATAATTCATTAAAATTTTGAATAAATATTTATATTTATATAGATAAGGTATTAGAAATAAACATAATTAATATAAGAATATTAAAATATATATATTTGGAAATATTAATAAATATAAATTTTAGTTTTTCTTATAAATTATCCGATTTTGCTTCAGTTTATTTTTATAAATTTAAAATATCTGATTAAAAACCCGCATATATGCGGGTCCTATTCTAGTATAATATAAATGGATAAAATTTGTATTCTTGGAAAGTAAAAGGACCTATAAAAAATTAATAATTAAAAAATAGAATTTATTAAGAATATTTTTTTTTTAGAGTAAAAAATATAGGTAACCATTGGAGCAAACATACTCTTTATTTATAGAGAACTCTATATTTAGAGTAAAAAATAGAGTTAACCATTGGAGATAGTCAAAGATAGTTTTCGTTGATATGCAAATAGCAGAGAAAAGGAAAAAGTTTTGTAAAGTATATTTATGAATGATTTTGCCGCAGAATTAGCAAAGATTGAAACTTAAACATAACTATTTTTCTATGTTAGGAAACATAATTTGATCATAAAACCTAAAAACTGTGTGTAATTAAAAGTAAGATATATTGGGGAGAAGAATACCATTTGTTAGTGAAATATCAGTTTATTAATCATTCAAAAGGATAGCATGATCAAGATAAAACAGTGAAATAAACAAATTACTAAAAATCGAAAAACCCTCTTTTTCTTTTGCCTATATCTTGCTGGATTTGAGTCAAACTTGGAACGTAATTAAACAAAGCTCCAGAATCAACTGGTCTGGCCTTATTGTCCTCTTCAGCAATATATACCTTAGCAGAGATATCACAACACACGAGGACTTTCTTCTCCTCGTCGACAAAGAAACTTCCAGCATCCCAAACAATAGAATAAGAATCTAAATCCATGACCATGCTCCACGACACTACTTCGGTCTCACCAATCTTATTTGTCACCCATATTTCTGTCTTGTATGTTACATCACGTTGTAATAACACGGAAAGTTTCTCATCTCTAACAACGGATAGAGCGAGATTTCGATAACAAGGATACTGACGTGGAAGAGGATACTGACGTTCAAATCTTTATCTTGTATAATCAAAACTTGCCAAGAGTTTGCCTTTCTCATCTTCGGCAATCCAGTAAGTATTTCCCTTCAAAGACACGCCCCAATCAAGAGACCCTAAATCGAACTTGAAGTCCAAAGTGACATCAAAAGTCCTCCACGAATCAGAGTTCATCTCATAGATTTTGAATTTATGTTTGTCGAGAGAAGGAGGCCCATAAACCATGCGGCACAATATTTTGTAGCTATTATCGTTGGACTTTTTGTCTTGATAGGATCTAAGAGCATATCTAGATTCCTCGTAACCATTGATCCACTTTGTTTGACCAGTACACGGGTTCCACACCACGAGCCTAGTACTAATGAGCCTAGTGTACAAGTCCATCTTGGGGACAAAGACACATAACACTAAGCCGTCGCAGTGAGAGACTGTCATTATATCGGCTTGACAATCTAAGCAACTAGAATTAGGGTCGATTAGGTTAAGTTCACCTTTGAGCATTACAGGTTGAAATCTACGATGATTGATGCGCGTCAAACATATCATAGACTTCTTCAACATGGGAACCATAAACTGCTTTGGGGCTTTCTCCAAGTGGTTTCTTGTGAAACTCTTATCGTTGAAAAAACGGTTCCATCGTTTGCAAGTATATCGTAAACGTTTCAGAGATGAAGCCCGAACACGACATAGGGGGTGATTGGCGTTTGGCTGTTAAGGCTTTAAGATTTTTCACAGTCTTTACAGTCAAAAAATAACCAATCACACTTTTAAGGCTTTAAAATATTTAACAGCCTTAAAAGTTATTTTTGTTTTTTTCTTCTTGCTTTTTTGGTTTTTCCTACAGCCATCTTTTATCCACTTTTCACACTTTTCTCTCTCCTTCCTTATCATATTTCGATGCTTTTAGATTTTTTTATATTATTTTTTAATTAACTAACACAAATAAATAGTACTTGGTCAAACTGATTTTTTAATAATAATAATTTTATCCCCAAAATCTAGTAAGACAAAGTCATTAGTTCCAAATTCTTAGTCAAAAAAAAAATTCAAAATTAAAAGAAAAAAATAACCAAATACTATTTTAAGAAGATCACTAAACATTATAAATACATTGAGNATTCAAAATTAAAAGAAAAAAATAACCAAATACTATTTTAAGAAGATCACTAAACATTATAAATACATTGAGATCGAAAGTGAATTTTCTTAAAACTTGCAAATCCAAAATTTACAATAACTTACTTATGTTTCTCATCATCTTGCGCTTTGGATAGTTTTTATTATTGATAGCCAAACCATATTTTATTTATGAATTTTTGTATTTCGTTTTAAATAAGTTTTATAGACTTTTTATTAATTCTTTATGCTAATAATTAAATAAGTCACAGCTTCTACAGCTTTGGTTAACAATCAGACTTTAAACAAAAAATAAAGTAACAGTCACAGTTTTTAAAGCCAAAATCTCTACAGCTAAAAGTCTACAGTCACAGCCTACAGTCACAGTCCTTACCAATCGGCCCCATAATATCTCCTCTAACAAATCCAGTGGAAGTTCTGACATCATCATTGCGAATCTTTGATCTCACAAGGAAGAAAAGCGGCTTTGATTGTTGTCTAGGGTTTTTAGTATTTCACGTTTGCTCTTTATTTTTTTTATTTTTTTTATTAATCAAAGTAAAGTTTGGTTTGATGATCAAGTAAAAAAAAAAAGAATAAGAGAAAAATGGAACCCTTTTCCTGAAGAAGAGGCTTCGGTTTTGGCAGCCCTAAAAGAAAGTATCTAAAGTTGTTGTGGGCTTTGTCAAATGTCGAAAATTTGAAATACACTTCGAAGTTAGAGGCAACTTGTGCATCTTATTAATAGAACAAGCAGTGTTGAGCCATTAAAACATTTGAAGAAACACGCAACTGAAATTGAGAAACTAGTTTTTGAAGAATAGAGATAAAGCAGGATGTCATAGGCAAGAATGCCAATCGGATAAAGAGGTTTTGATGGTGGATGCAAAAGCGAGAGATGAATTTGTGGAAGAAGAAAGCTTTGGCCACTTATAAGTGCCATTCTTAGAACGAAGATTGTAAATCCCTAACCTAAAAATAAATTGGTGTAAATGTAACGGGAACACCATTAGTTTTAGATAATTGAAAAACAGATATGAGTTTTATCAAGTGATGAAACACATTAAGACATTATTCAAAAAAAAGGGCGAGTGTATGAAGGTAAAGAAAAAGAACCAGAGTGTGTAATCGGTATAGCAGAGCCATCACCAAGAAGCACATCATCGCCACCACCATATGGATTGTGAGCCGAGAGATTGCCCGGATCAGCCGTCATGTGCTGCGAAGCCCCAGAGTCAACAAGCCAAGGGAATGAATCAGATAGCATGGCCACGTTGGCACGAGGTTGCCAAGGCTGAACCTGTGGAGATGACTGCCAGTGCGAGAAGCTTTGTGGTTGTTGCGGGGTACTGTTGCTGCCACGCCCGATCAGAGGATGTACCCAAAATTATGCGAAAATCAGGGCAATATTTGGCACTGTGCCCTGTTTGATTAGGTAATTCCAATCGATGGATTGGTTCTCTTGATTACTAAAGATTATATACAGAATTATACAGCAAAGAGCCGTTAGAGGTTAATATATGATTTCCTAGAATACATATCAAAATATATGATTTCCTTATCTAATACCCTCCCTCAGTCAAAACATCATGAACTTTTGATGTGAAGGCTGGACTTGAAGTCGTTGAACAATCATGACGGAAGACCTTTAGTGAAGATATCAGCGTATTGGTGAGAGGAAGGCACGTGAAGAACTCGCACTTTGCCAAGAGCAACTTTTTCACGAACAAAGAGAATGTCTATCTCGATATGCTTGGTACGTTGATGTTGGATAGGATCCGTAGATAAGTACACGGCACTTACATTGTCACAGTATACGATGGTGGCGGTGTTGATGGGACAATGAAGTTCAAGTAAAAGGTTGTGAATCCATGTTGTCTCGGCAACAGCATTTGCTACTCCACGATATTCGGCCTCAGCGCTTGAACGGGAGACTGTTTGTTGACGTTTAGATGACCATGAGATTAGATTATCGCCGAAGAAGACGCAATACCCAGAAGTGGAGCGACGAGTGGTAGGGCATCCTGCCCAATCCGCATCTGTATAGGCGGTAAGAGTGTTGGTGGTGGAGCGAGAGAGGTGGAGCCCGTGAGTGATGGTTCCTTTCATGTAGCGGAAGATGCGTTTTAGAGCGTTGAAGTGAGGTTCACGCGGATCATGCATATATAAGCAAACTTGTTGTACGGCATAAGCGATGTCTAAACGTGTGAAAGTGAGGTATTGTAGAGCGCCAGCAAGACTTCGATATAGGGTTGGATCTGCTACAGGTGGTCCCACATCGGCATGAAGTTTAGCGGAAGTGTCTACGGGAGTAGCACATGGATTGCAATTGGACATGTTAGCGCGATGTATGATGACGGCAGCGTAGTTTTGTTGGCTTAGCATCATGCCGTTGTTGTCCCTGTGAGCAGAGATTCCAAGAAAATAGTGAAGTAATCCTAAATCAGACATTGAAAATTCAGATTTAAGAAAGGTTAGAATTGACCTTAGGAGATCTGGTGAAGATGCAGTGAGTAGAATATCGTCAACGTAGAGAAGAAGATAAGCGATGTCGGAGCCACGTCGGAGAACAAATAGTGAAGCATCGCTCTTACTATTTTTGAAGCCAATTTTTGTGGCATAATCTGCGAACCGTTGGAACCAAGCACGTGGTGCTTGTTTCAGCCCGTAGAGAGATTTTTTCAGGAGGCACACGTGGTTTGGTTTGCTCGGGTCGACGAAGCCTCGTGGCTGATGCATATAGACTTTTTCATCAAGATTTCCATAGAGGAATGCATTCTTTACGTCAAGTTGATGAACCGGCCAATCTCGTGCTAGAGCAATGTCAAGAACGGTTCGAACGACAGGGCTGAAAGTTTCATCGCAGTCTACACCAATCTCTTGTGATTTTCCATTTGCGACCAGTCTTGCTTTGTACCTAGAGAGAGTTCCATCTACATTGTATTTATGTCTAAACAACCACATAGAACGAATTACGTTAGTCTTGGGAGGCCTTGGAACTAGTATCCACGTATCCCGCAATATAAGAGTATCATATTCATCTGTCATGGTGGGGTTCCAATTCGGATCTCGAGCAGCGTGAACATGAGAAAGGGGAAGAGGGGAAACAAGGTCGGTGTGAAGAGAGAATATTTTCTTGGGCTTGGTGATTCCATTTTTTCCTCGAGTTCTCATGTTGTGCTGAGGTGGAAGAGCATGAACTTGAGTGGTTGTAGGGTTAGAATCGATGTGTGAAGTGGTTGGAACGAGAGAGGTAGAAGTGGGAGAGGGAACTTGATCATGGTGGGTAGAAGTATTGGACACATGGTCTGATGGGGGAGAGGACGTGTGAATAGATTGATGGGGAGATAAATTTGATGAATCTGTTGAAGAAGAAGAGGTAGTAGAGAGGTCTAAAGTACTACTAGAAGGAGTTATAGCCGATGGAGGAGCTGGAATGGCATGAAGTAAATGAGGAAGTGGTGGATAAGAAGGGAGAGACGTGGAGTTGTTTTGCGGTGAAGTGGCGGTCGATGTAGCAAAAGGAAAATTATTTTCATCAAAAACAACATGGCGGGAAATAATAATACGGCGAGAGGAGAGATCAAGACAACGATAACCACGATGGTTTGTGGGATATCCGAGAAAGATGCATCGAGCAGAGCGAGGAGATAACTTATTAGTTGACGTTGGTAAAAGATTTGGGTAACAAAGGCAACCAAAAACGCGAAGTAGGTTTGTTGAAAAGCCGAGTGAAGGGAATTTCATTATTTATGGTGGTCGAGGGAAGAATATTAAACAAATGTGCAGGCATGTTTAAAGCTTCTACCCAATATGTGTTGGGCAGATTTGCTTGAAAGAGAAGGGCCCGCACAAAATTGTTTATTGTACGAAGAGTTCGTTCCGTTCGACCATTTTGTTGAGACGTGTAAGGACACGAAAAACGCGATTGAATTCCATGAGTAGAAAAAAAAATCAAGAATATGGCAGTTGTTAAATTCACCTCCATTATCACATTGAAAAGCTTTGATTGAAGTTTGAAATTGATTTTTGATAAAATTGAAAAAATGTAAAAATTTTGCAAAAACTTCACTTTTATGTTGAAGAGGATAAATCCAAATAAAATGAGAAAATTGATCAAGAAATATAACATAATATTTTATCCCACTTAAACTTGAGACAGGAGAGGTCCAAATATCGGAATGTATTATTTCAAAAGGAGAAGAACAAATAGTGTTTGACGGTAAAAACGGTTGACGGATGTGTTTTCCTACTTGACAAGCATGACATAAGGAAGACGCATATGGTTTTGAGTAATTTAAAAAGCCAGAAGAAGATAAAAAAACGAAGGACAGAATCGTCAGGATGACCCAGAAATTGGTGCCAAATTGTAGCAGGGGTGGAAGTGCACGGCGCGTGAACTATGGACCACCATCGAGAATCTCTTCCGGGACAACAAGGAGGCTCGGGCAATACAACTCGAAAACGAGATCCAAACTCTACAAATCGGCGATCTCTCCGTCCACGATTACTGTCAGAAATTGAAGACTCTCTCCGACCTCCTTACAAACGTCAATTCTCCCATCTCCGATCAAGCTCTTGTCATGCACTGTCTCAATGGCCTCAGCTCCAAATTTGATAACATCATAAATGTTATCAAACATCGATCCCCTCCGTGCAGCTTTAGCGACGCTCGATCGATGCTCAAAGATGAAGAAGACCGTCTGAAAACAAAAAGACAACCAGACCCGATTCACAACGATCATGCATCATCACCTCAGGTCCTCAATGAGCCTTAATTTGAGTGAGGCTCAAAGTTCGATCGGTGACATGGGCTTGATTTGTCGCCATCGTTTGTGAAGAACGAGTAGAGAAGAAAGTATATGAGAGAAAGGGAAAGTAGTGTGAAAAGAGAAAAAATAGTGTGAAAGAGAAATAAGAGAGTAAGAAGAGAGAGAGGAAGTCAAGAGAACCCACGAAAGAAAAGAAAAAAAAAATGCAACTATAATAAAAAATGAACTAGAATGATGAAGAATAGATTGATGACAAGTAGAAGAGAAAGAAGAACGAAGAGAAGAGGAAGGAGGTGGCTGAGAATTTTAGAAATGAAAACCCTCTGATACCATGTTTGATTAGGTAATTCCAATCGATGGATTGGTTCTCTTGATTACTAAAAAATTATATACAGAATTATACAGCAAAGAGCCATTAGAGGTTAATATATGATTTCCTAGAATACATATCAAAATATATGATTTCCTTATCTAATATGCCCAAGCACACCACACGTCTAGCACTTCCCAAGGTACGGTTTTGAAAACCGTTTCTGATTTGTGTTGATGTTGTTGTAGAAACGAGGCTGAGAGGAAGTGTCGTTGGAGCGTT
This sequence comes from Alliaria petiolata, assembly GCA_020283515.1. Lineage (NCBI taxonomy): Eukaryota > Viridiplantae > Streptophyta > Magnoliopsida > Brassicales > Brassicaceae > Alliaria > Alliaria petiolata. The sequence goes on from JAHZTW010000004.1 coordinate 52,203,572, forward strand.
TCTGGTTGAAGTTATTGTTGTTGCGGTTCTGCTGGCGGGAGCGAGCACCAGCTGTGTTAGCAACGATAGGAGCAACAGAGGAGGAATCAGTGCAGAGGATCATGGCTTCTATGTTCAACAGACGTTCATAGATCATTGATCGCATCAATCTCCGGTTTGTACTCTTCTCGAAGACCCGCGAGAATCTGTTCAGTGAGGTCTTCAGGGTCCACCGGCTTGCCAAGGAGAGCAAGATCATCTAATTTAGCTTTCATAGCACGTAGATATTCACTGATAGATCTGGTGCCTTTGACACAAGTTTTAAACTGAAACTTGAGTTGACGAATGTGGCCACGTGTAGGGTTGCCAAACGCTGCAGCTAGACTGTCCCACACCTCCTTTGTGGTAGTCGCTGTAGAGACCAGAGTCTGAGTTCTCAGATACATACATCAGAGGAACAATTGATGTTGTGTTTATGTTTACTGCAGTCTAGGAACCAAAATTGGTTGGATATTCAGATAGTGATTGGGGAGGATGCCGAGAAGATCTAAAATCAACAACGGAAGATTGTTTTAACATTAGGTCTGCGATCTTCACATGGCAAACAAGCAAACAAGACATGATTGCTCAATCCACGGCTGAGGCAGAATATATGGCCCTATATGTGCAGCAACGAATCAAGCAATATGGTTAAGGCGGTTGCTTGAAGATATGAAATTCATCATGTATCCACTGTGTATTTTGGCATGTATAAGTCTTAGATAAAATCTAGAGTTAATTATGCCTAGAGTGGTTAAGTATTTTGGGGCTTGAGGTCATGTAAGAAGTAGAGAAACAGAGATTACTACTCTAGTTTTCTATAAATATGTATCACGGGTGTTGTGTAATATTACGAAAAAATCAGCTCTCTACAAAAATCATCTCATATCATTCTCTCCCTTCTTAAGTTTCTACAAAAATCGTTTCTCTGTTTTCTGTCTTTGAACCAGGAGAACAAGAGAACATGAAGTTGACCTGCAATTTCCTGCAGTTTACAACAAAAACCTAAAAACTGTGTGTAATTAAAAGTAAGAAATATTGGGGAGAAGAATACCACCATTTGTTAGTGAAATATCAGTTTATTAATCATTCAAAAGGACATGCATGATCAAGATAAAACAGTGAAATAAACAAATTACGAAAAATCTAAAAACCCTCTTTTTCTTTTGCCTCCGATATCTTGCTGGATTTGAGTCAAACTTGGAACGTAATTAAACAAAGATAACTGCTGATATATAGACCTAGCTCCATAATCAACTGGTCTGACATAATTGTACTCTTGAACAATATATAAATTAGCAGAGACATCACAACACACGAGGACTTTCTTCTCCTCATCGACAAAGAAACTTCCGGCATCCCAAGCAATTAAATAAGAATCTAAATCAATGACTATGCTCCACGACACTACTTCGGTCTCACCAATCTTATTTGTCACCCATACTTCTGTCGTGTATGTTATATCACGTAGCAATAACACGGAAAGTTTCTCATCTCTAACAACGGATAGAGACAGAGACAGATGTCGATACCAATGATACTGACGCGGAAGAGGACATAGACGTTCAAATCTTTCTCTTGTATAATCAAAACTTACCAAGAGTTTGCCTTTTTCATCTTCAGCAATCCAGTAAGTCTTTCCCTTCAAAGACAACACCCTGATGATGATTAAAATCGAACTTGAAGTCCAAATTGACATCAAGAGTCCTCCATGAATTAGAGTTCATCTCATATATTTTGAATTTTTGTTTGCCGAGAAAAGGCCCATCAACCATGCGGCACAGTATTTTGTAGCTATTATCGTTGGACTTTTCGTCTTGATAGGATCCAAGAGCATAAGTAGATGATTCATTGTAACCATTGATCCACCTTGTTTGACCAGTACACGGGTTCCACACCACAAGCCTAGTGTACATGTCCACCTTGGAGTCGCAGACACATAACAATAAGCCGTCGCAGTGAGAGACTGTCATTATCTCGGTTTGACCTAAGAAACTAGAATGAGGGTCGATTAGGCTAAGTTCACCTTTGACCTTTACAGGTTGATTGATGCGCATCAAACATATCCTATCGTCCTTCGACATGAGAGTCATAAACTGCTTTGGGGATTTCTTGAAGTGCTTTGTTGTGAATCTCTTATCGTTGAACAAACGGTTCTCCATCCATCGTTTGCAAGTAGATCGTAAACGTTTCACAGATAAAGCCGGAACACGACAGAGTATCTCCTCTAACAAATCCTCTGGAAGTTCCGACATCATCATTGTGAATCTGTGATCTCACAAGGAAGAAAAGCGGCTTCGATTGTTGTCTCGGAATTTCAGAATTTCACGTTTGCTATATATATTTTTAATTTTTCCCTTTTGTTTTATCAAAGTAATAAGTTTGGTTTGACGATCAAGTAAAAAAAAAAACGAAACCCTTTCCCTGAGAAAGAGGCTTCGGTTTTTCCAAAGTTGTGTGTGGGCTTTTTTTGTCAAATGTCCGAAAAGCTCTGAAAGATCAAAATAATCTCTCTTCGATCTTGTTTCCCGAGGAGGAAGAAAGATGGGTTTTCATGTTCTTAGGTCTCCCATAACCTTGCGCTGTTACAGCAGCTCTCTTGTCGGCTTCTTCTCCAAATCTCACAATCCTCTTCTCTCTGGTATGTTCTTTCTTCGCAAATGTAATCATCTACTTTACGGGTTTATCGCAATCGACTGTTTTTTCTTCATTCTGAAGTCTTCTTGGTTGAGTAATTCAGACAAACACTTAGACTGCATTGTCAATTTTGGATTCTCTTTCTGCGAAACTCGTGAGAGGGGAAAGAAATCGAATTAATTCGTGGAAACCCCAAAATTTGTATTCTTAATTGTCAAATTCTAGAGGAAAGAGATAGATTTTGCTGATGAATCGCTCTTTGGTTTTATGTTCAACTTCCAATTTTAAATGAAATGTTGAAAGCTTTGGTTTTTCGTTAATGTGTTGTTATCTTTGCTCTGTGTTATTTGTTCAGCGAGATGTGTTAGAGCAGGAGAATCCAGTTCCATCAGATGTTTTGCTTCTGCTATGCGTGGAAAGAAGTAAAAAAGTCTTTCTTTTAATATTGAAATCAAGAAGATTCTATTTTTTTTTTTGTGCTTCGATTTAATGGAACTCTTTCTTGTTCTGTAACAGCAAGAAACAGAGACTGGACGAGGCATGCCTCGAAAGATATCAGGAATACAGCCGCACGCTAATACAATCATGGATTCTACAAGGTATATAAACTATGTTACAAAGGTTTATGTAATTCATCTTTCGAAAACAAGAAGTTCCTGGTGTAGCTTAGACTCTAGTGTTGTATGTTATTTAGGCAAAGTTCTTGTGGATGGGAAAAGAGCTAGTAAAGCTGGAATGCCTGTATCCAATGGTGTATCCATAAAGATTACAGCCGAGGTTCCGAAATACGTATGTAGGTGATTATCTCCTCCGAGTTAAACCTATCTTTATACAGTTTCTTTCGTGCTTTGAGAACATTGTGTTTGTCGACTGTCCTCTACTGTTTTTGTCAACGTGCAGAGGCGGGCTCAAGCTTGAAGCTGCGATTGAGAAGCTAGACGTTGATGTCTCCGAGAAAGTAGTTCTTGATGCGGGACTTTCCACAGGAGGGTTTACGGATTGTTTGCTTCGTTATGGTGCAGCTCATGTGTATGGCGTAGATGTTGGTTATGGTCAGGTGCTTAAGTCTTGTTCCCTACAGATTGTTTGAATACAGACTCTTCTTAGCAACTTCTCGTAATTACTAATTAGTCGGTTGATTATTCCGTGTGTCGTAACAGGTAGCTGATAAAATCCGTAATGATAATAGAGTGAGTGTTATAGAAAGGACGAATCTTAGATACCTCCCTGGACTCCCACAAAAAGTCGATGTAGTGACACTAGACCTCTCGTTCATTTCCATTCTCAAGGTAAGTTTGCTTCTAAGTACTAACTATGATTGTTATGTTATAATCTTGCAAATGTTTGAGACTTTACTCTATGAACAGGTGATGCCAGCTGTAATGAATGTGATGCAAGAAGATGCAACTTTAGTTACCCTTGTTAAACCCCAATTTGAAGCTCAAAGATCACAGGTAAGAAGAACAGATTCATATGATATTATATTAGATCATCTCTGCGTTTTTTACGGTCCTTTCTTCAACATTTTTGTTTCCCTTTTAAGGTTGGGAGAGGTGGCATTGTAAGAGATCCTGAAGTACATCAGGAGGTATGTTTCTATCTCCATGTCCTCTTTGTGACAATTGAATCTTGCTGCTCTGTTTATTCCTCACCTTGATTCTATTGATTACAAATCTTTGATGTCTTGTTTATGTGTGAAGGTTCTTGAGAAGATAATAAATGGTGTTGAGCGCTTGGGATTCACCAACAAAGGGTTTATCGAATCTCCCATCAAAGGCGCCGAGGGAAACATAGAGTTCTTGGTTCGCTTCGACCGAGGGACAGTGAAACGCGAAGAAGAAGAATGCTAGACTTATATTTCCATTGCTGGGAAGTGTAAGAAACTTTGCCTGAAAATGTTATTGTTTCTTTCTTCTTTCACTCATTCCCTGATTTAACGTTAAGTGACACATTTTACAACTATTCTTTTCTTTTGGTGATATCATTAATGCCAAAGATAAATAACCAAAGGAATCGAAAGTTAATCAGAATCTCAGGAATAGCATTTTAGGGCTTACACATGAACTAAATTTCATTTTTTTTGTTGAAACTTGTCATACAACAATATAAAAGGACTTTCATAATAATAAACAAGTCTCACTTTATTGGAATGCCCTGACACAGCTGAATCTTGAAAAATGTTAGGCTTTTACAAAGCAAAGACTAGTCTTGAGATCAAAACAAGTCTTCCACCTAGAGAAGCTTTCTCAACCAACCATTATCTGGTAGTATCATGACTTGCCACTACAAAATTGAGGCAAAAGCCAATTAAAAGAGAGAAAAAAAGGAACTGTAGCATGATGAATGTGAATCTGCATACCATCATTAGGCTATGTTCTTGAATCAGTTTTCAGTTCCAACAACGGATGTTTCGTTGTTGTTTGTAGATTTTGCGTTTTTCTCTGTATACATATGCACAGGTGGAGGCAAAAGCTCTTGCTGAATGGCCTGAGAACAATGGTAAAAAAAGAAGCAAGACACAAAGACCAAACACACTCAGGATATATGACAGAATCAATGGAGTCTAGCTACCAGAATCAATGTAAGTAACATACCAACCAACCCTTCTTCCCTCTCGCGCCGCCTTTGATGTAATAAGCCTCTTTGAAGCCATTCTCGATCAGCAACTCAGCAACTTTCATGGAGTTACCATCAAAACTGCCTTCCACATCAAAGTTAAAAAACATGTGAGAACAACTCTCTCTCTTCAAAGCAATGTCACAATTTCTTTAAAAAGTTTGAAGCTTTTTTTGTTTTTTTTTGGGTTTATCCCCCTTACTTGTCAAGAATACAAACAACTGTATTCTCCGGATCAGAGAAGCTTCCTTTGACTTTCTTCAAGAACCCTGACTCGTCATCTTCACTATACGGAACCTGGACCGAGCTCTTACCAAGAAACTTGAGATTCGGCGATGCAAGAGAAGCCAGAGTCTTGTCGTCTCTGATATCCAGAAGCTGCGAATCGGGTTCGTTCCTAAGCTTTCGAAACGCGTTAATGGCGGATATCGGTTTATACTTCCTCAGGTAGAAGATCACCGCCGGGTACACCACGAGGTAGAGGAATGTACATCCCGCCACGAAAAACGGGTACTTGTTGAAGAAATTGTCGATTGAGATCAGAATCGACTCCAGATCGATTCTCCCTGTGGGTTGTTCGGAGATTGAGGTGAAGGGTTCTGATGCGAGAACAGGGGAAGATAAGATGAGATTGGAAACGGTGAGAGAGAGATGGGTTTTGGATTGGAGATGTGACGGAGGCGAAAAGTTGAGGGATTTTGGGGGAGTTATGGGAGTTTGATCGGAATCTGGGATTCGAGAAGTGGTGGGTTTGCTTAGGTTTCGCGGAGGAGAAGAAGATGCGAGGATTATCGGAAGAGACGTCATGACTAATGACGACGAGAGACGACGATGAGTGGAAGCGCCAAGAGGATAAGAAAAAAAATAAAGGGGTTTATTTGTGGATAAACTAGATTATATGGTCAAATTGGCATAGGAATAAAATAGAGTCGCGAAATTGTAAATAACATTTTCTTCTTTTTTGTCAACTATTTTAGAAGAAGATTTCCAAATTAGAAGTAGTTTAAGGAAACAACATCAGCAAATCTGCTTATGACGGATTAAGGGTGCGACAACTTGGGTGGAATTAACTTTTTTTTTCTCTCTCTGTAATTCTATTATTTAAGATTAATTAATATTTCTTAAAATTAAACTGGATCTCACTAAATAAGTAGAAAATAAGCTTTTTTTTTTTTTACATCAAGTGGAAAATAAGTTTTATTCTTCTAAAATTGTTACTTTATCAAATAAGAGAGAAACACGGTTGGAAAAAAAAATTATACAACTTATTTTTTTCCACTCATCATTATTAAACTTATTCCTCACATACAACTATTTGTACTCTAAATTAAACAGTAAGCCTTAGAAGAATAAAGAATTTAACTTAAAAAAAAAACATCGGATTAAAACAGAAAAAAAAAACTGTTTATGAAACACAAACTCTTTCAAAAAATTTGAAAAACAGACCATTTAGCAAAAATTTGCGATATTGGTGTGTTTTTTTTGCGTATGATTTAAATAAATAATATGATATTATATAAATAAAATAATATTTGTTAAAATCAGGTGTGAAAGCCATGTTTGTTTTTTTAAAACATCTAATTTTATTATATTGTAAACCCATGTTTATTTTTTTAAACATATTTATTAACAATTTTGCTATCATTTTTGCAAAAACATAATAGAATTTCGCAATCCATATGCTAAATTCTATTATTGATATTTTTTTGTTTCTTTTTCTAATGGCAATAAATTTTTATTTATTCTTAAAATTTAAGACGAACAAATCAACAAATTTAAATGTAAACCTATATTATTTTACACAAATGTAAAAAGACACAAAATACTTATTTGTCTCTGTTTCCCCTTTTCTCCCTATATATATCAAATCTATTATGACAAAACAAACTGGATACTTTTTACAACTTACAACATACAAAAGCTGATCCCACCTTAAGAAACTAATGGGATGAGTTATGTTCTTCGTCTGATGATGAAGAGGAAGAAGAAGACGAAGTAGAAGATTGCTTTCTTCCGCAGAGTCCAGGGAGAGGTTGTGGCAGCATCGGATTCACCGGAACAGGAAACTTATGAGCAGAACTAACCATTGTTCTCTCGTTTATCATCCCTACTTCTTTGCAGACTCTGTCTACTACTCCGAGAAAGTCTCGAACCACCAAGAATATCCGAAACGGGTGAGCTTCTTCTTTAGCCGAGTTCCCATGGAAGTACTCTGTGATCTCTTTCACGAGAGACAACGCCACGCTCTCTTGAGCTTGCACTCTGATGATATCTTCCTCTGCTCGTTTCAGAAAAGTGTTCATCGACTCCGAAAATCTCTGGTTGTCTTCTGGGATCGTTGATTGGATTTTGATAGCTTCGTTGATCTTGGCGATGCCTTGAGAAAGCTTGGTGACGTAGCTGCTTAACACTTCTGAGTCCATCGCAGCTGCTTTCTTGACGTTACTAAGCTCTGAACATAGGCTCGATACGACTTGGAGTCCGAGTTTCCTGCATTTTATGTCGTCTGTCTGCGTATTGTTACCCGTGTTACCCGTGTTACCCGAGAGACGTGTGCCTTCTGCTCGGATTATCTCTTGTACAACGAAATGCAAGAGAGTTGTTTTCCCATCGGCGCCTTTGACATCGACGAGCTTGAGGAGCGTGTCGAGCTTGAACGCATGCGCATCGCCTCGGTTTGTCCCTACGTTCATCCGGTTTCCCGTCTTTAGAACCGCTTCTAAGAGCTTCAAGAACATCCTGCTGTTCCTCAGTTCCTCACAAGCAGCCTATTGAAAAAAATGGCGATGAAGTCATGATCTGTTGTGACAACTATGGTAAGAAGAGAGACAGTATATATACCTCAAGAGTCTCAAAAGATTTCTTCAGGTATTCAACCTCGGACTCAAAGTTAGCTACATAGAGCAGTGCGTCGACTCTTTTAAAGGCGAAAGGGATGTCTAGCATTGCCTTGAGGAATTTCTCAGCATGTCCAAGCTTAACGGGCGAATCGTCCTTGTACGCTTTCAACTTTCGCTCTTCCTCTTTTGTCGGCGCCATTTTCAGTAAGCTCTCAAGAAGTTCAGTCCCAAGTGTATCAGCATTACCTGAAAATGCATAACAAAGAACAAGATTATAACACCAAGAATCTTCAAACCATATCATCGAAAAACCCTCAAACTATCGTAGAGGACATCAGATCCTAATGTGAGATTATGGGATGTGACAGCATAGTTTACCTTCAAGAAGAGCTTCACAAACTTCTTCTATAGTGACATTAAGTGCGCGAAGCAAGATCGCAATGTTCTGTGCTTTCTTAGGGTCCAAGACTCTGTTTTCTTGGTTTGGGCTCGGGAGAACACATCTTGGAGTTGTCTGACTCTGATTTGGTTTAGAGTCTAATGACTTTGCCACAAACAACGTTTCAATCATCTCCTCATCTAATCTGCAAGCACATCAATAGTTTTCGATAACCATATTCTCATGAAAGCATATTGTATAAAAGAAAACTATGGTATGATAAACTCACTTGAAAGAGCTTGTTCGAAGATGATCCCAGACCATCTCACGATCGGAACTTGCTCTGACTTTATCCCAATGCAAAGCCTTTAGCTTCGGTTTCGGAGTTTCCTCTGCTGGCTCATTGGCAGAGAAAGTCTCTGGAGACTCCTTTGGTGAAGTCGCTGGCACGTTTTCGGATGGGATCACGAAAGGATGTGAAGGCGGCGTGAGAGAGGGCGGTCGAGACGCCTTGGGAGTCACCTGATTCCGTCGTGTCCATGACTGAAATGGTGGAGGAGGTGGCGGAGGCGGTGGTGGCACTGGCGAAGCTCCGGTTATTGCAGACGGAGGAGGAGGCTGGAGAATTTGAGATGAGATGTTCGAGATCCGTGGAGATACATCTAAGCTATGGCTAAAGTCTCTGTCTGGAGAAGATGACAGAGATGATGAAGAAGCAGACTGCGAATTCCGTGGAGATGTGACTGGTGACTTGTGAGAAGCTTTATCCGGTGAAGAACAAACAGACGACGAAGAAGACGACTGTGAACGAGAACGCAATGCCTCTAACTCCTTAAGGAAACCTTGTCCCGGAGAAGAGAGTAATTGAGATTGCAATCCTTGCCGGAGATTGCTCATGAACGCCGGTAATACCTCCGGAGATTTCTGGAAGCATCGGTATGGTGATGTAGAAGCAGATGAATGTGAAGGTGATCGCATGTAAGCTTCTGGAGTATCATTTGGTCGTCTTTCTGGAGAAGTTGAAGCAGATGATACCCTCGTTGATCGTAAACTTCGAGGAGAGTCCTCGAGATTTTCTTTTTTGTTATCCATTGATCGGTCTGGTGAAGTTGTGAGAGATGAATCCGTCGGAGATCTCGAGATTTGACCTAATCCTCCATCGGCGTTTTTCACCGGGCAGAGTCCCGGCGATAGAGAAGCTAAGGACAGTGAAGGAGACCTCACAAATCGAAAATCTGTTAAGTCCGAGATTTTTGCCGGGGATGATTCAGAGCTTCCCGGAGAAGTCTTCAACGGCGGCTCTGGTGCGGAGGTTTCCGTGAGCTTCGGCTCGGATCTCTTTGGACTCATTGACGGAGAAATGCTGATGAAGGTCGACCTTCCTGGTGAACCTGAGCTTGATGACGAGCAGGAGATAGTGTCATTGTTTACAGATCTAGGGTTTTCAATCGGAACCGCCGCGAAAACTCTCCGGGACTCGGATCCGACCTGGCTTAACGTCTCGCGGCCGCTCGCTGAACCTCTGGGAGAGTAGAACTCTTCTTCTTCATCCTCTCCTATCGAACCAACCTCTGGATTTAGCCGGAAACTCCGTTTCATGAGAGGAGGAAGAGGCTGGAGATCTGGAGATTCCAGTTTCCTCGAGCTCGAACCATTATTGCTCCGATTACTTGCGGATTGATCCTCAACTCCTCTCGGATTCACCATCGTTCCCAAGTAAAGAAACTCTGAGCTAGTGTTGGTGGAGCTCGTCGTCGTCCTCTGCTTACTATTTCTACCCTCGGCATTGCGCCGTACCGGAGGAGCAGCCGGCGGAGGAGGCGGATAAACTCGGCGGCTACTGTCGGTGGTCCACGTCTTGCTATCATCGGGTAAGTTACGATCCTGATTCCTTCTTCTTCTTCGCCAGTAGAGCAACGCAATAAGCGCCGCGACTAAAGCGGCAGAGGTCACGGCAGAGATAGCGACGATTAGGAGTTTTCTGGAATTTTGTGGCGATTTAGTGGCGTGAGGGACGATGAGAGAGGAGATATTCGCCGGGAAGGATGCGAAACTCGCCGGAGAAGGAGGCGGAGGAGACGAAGGGTATAAAGGGAAGAAAGGAGGTGCAGGGGCGTCTGGAGGAGTGGTTGAAGAGAAAGGAAGCTTAGGAAGCGGCGGTGACGGTGGTGGAGAATCGACGGGGAAGAATGGCTCGTGGAGTACTCGACGGTCGGCGAAAACGAGATCGGAGGATGAAGATAAGAAGAGAAAGTAGAAGAATAAGAAGAAGAGCATTGTGTTGTTCTTCTTCATTCTTCTCTTTTCAATCGACGAGATCTGAGACTGTAGGGATTCTCTTTCTTTCTTTCTGTTTATTTTCTTCTTCTTGATTTTCCCGAGAAAAGATGAGGAAACTTTCTGAGAGTGATAGATCCAGCTAAGATTCTGCTGGTAATGGTCGATCGATCTTCTTCACTCTCTCTTTTTTTTTTTTTTGGTTTGGTTTGTTTGTTTTTTTTTAACTTAAAAAACTTTAGTGATGGTGAGAGAGTAAAGAGCACAGAGGCCAAAAGAGATGATGGAAGGAGGAGAGAGTGGTTAATTATTCTCTTATACGTAGTAGGGCCCGCTTTTCTGACCATGACAAATTATATTATGACACGTGTATAAGACGTGGACTTTGTAATAGTCTTGGTTTTCTATCAAGTGTACACACTGCACATTGCATTGCACCGTCCGCACATTGTCGAATATATAAAAAACTGCGAGTTGATTTGTTATTTTATACTTGCTTTTTTAAAAAAGTTTTAAAAGTATATATTATTTCTTACGGCGGATAATCAAATGAGTATGTAATAAAGAATTTATGAATTTTAAATATAAAATAATGGTGTGTTGCTGTTTTAGGAAGTGGGTGTGTTGTGCGACTTATTTTATTTTCTTTTACCGACACTTCTCTAAAATGGTCGGTTCGTGTGTTTCTTCCAAATGCCTGTTTACAAAACTTGGATTTAAACATTATAACATCCGTAACGAATATGTACACTAAATAATATTCAGCCAAAAATGCAAATAACACTGAATAAGTATTACAGAAATTTTCTAAACTATTGCCATAAAAAAATTATAAACGATTATTTTCTTACATTTCTAAAAATATTTACTACTAAAATCATTTTCTTAAATAACACAAACTAAAGTTAAACAACAAAAAAATACCACAGATTTGTAATCTAAAAAGCGTTTCTAAAACTTTAACAAAAAAAATCTAAATAATTTAAGGACTTCTTTTTAGACTATCATAACTCATAAGTGTATGGTATGTCAATGTGATTTGAACTCATGTCTTCTTTCACGTCAAGATATATTATCATTTTGTTAATAGAAACCGAATTTTTATAATTGAAAATATGTGAATTCCATATTATGTTTATTGCGCTTTTGAAAATTTTAGTTTTTATTTCTTTTTTACGTTTTATTTCGACAACAATAACAAATTAAGAAGCGATTCAAAGCAATCACGTTTGACATATAATAATAATTATATATAGCTTGTGAAAAAAGAAGATGAGCACCAAACAGATGGCGAGATTGCAGACCGAAAATCAATCAATGCATAACATCAGACTAACTAGATTATACTACTAGTTAATTAGACAGGTTGTTAAGAGGCATCATTTAATTACTCGTAAAACAGTCATTAATGACTATTAGATTTCGGCGAAGGAAACATTAATGGTGCGCCAAACGTAAACCACACCACAATAATGCGACCGAAGAAGCTATGATCATTTGGTGCTAGACTCTTAACACCAACGTATGTCAAGGACTGAGGCCGTAACGCTTGGCAAGAAAATAAACTGACCACGTCTCATCAGCGCATGAATCGGTTCAAGATCCAAATTTTTTATTTTCCATTAATTTGACATATACAAAAGATGATAATTGTTAAGATTTAAAGCTATTGTAATAATTCTTGATATGCATCAAAATAAATTATTTTATAAAAACGTGATATATGTTTAAGAAAATTACTTTTTAATATTTAATTTGTAATTATGTGAATAATTGGGGAAATAATAAAGTGGATTAACACGAAGTTTTTATAAAATGACTCATTTTAAATGAGGTGCAAGAAAACTGACCAAAAAAAAAAGATAAAAAGGAGTAAAACAGTTGATCACGTGAGTATGAGGAAGCCCACCGACACAATGAAATTGAGATGTATACTTTAGATTTTGATTTTGAATGCAAAAGACCTAAGTACACTCTCTTCTATTTGTTTTTTAAATTTCTTTCTGTGACCTAATTTTTTCAAGAAAGAATTCGAAGAAAAGAAGAAATATGAATTTTTTGACCAAAAAATAAAAGAAAAGAAGAATTCATTAACGCCGTTTGTTATATATATTTTTTAAGACAAAAATTAATTTCCATTTGTATTTTGTTTCCTTTGAAAATACACAAAAAATCAATAAAGAATCTAAAAAAGATTCTTTTTAAAAAACTTTGTAAAAGATACTCCTTATTTAGCAAATAAATTTTGCTCATTTTGCTGTTGTTGGCAGCAACAATATATATTCACGACTTTTGCAGTAAAAAAAAATCACGACTAATCGTTAATTAAAAATTTAAAATGTAAATAATAATTTTAAAGAAAATAATCGTTAGTACTCGAAACATGTCTTTTAAACTTATTGTTAACCTAGTGATTATAAAACAAATAAAATTTGGTCACCAGTTACTAATTACAGCTACAAAACAAACAATAAACCCCGCTGTTGTTGGTCATTGTCGTTTCTTCCTATCGTTGATCGTTACCATTAGGCATTACTAGCGAAACGAATACAATATATATTTATGAATGTAGTGAAAAATATAATACTAAATTCGCATATAAGTGCGTTTGGTCTGATGTTGGTCACTAGAATCACAGTCGCATCTATACACTGGCCCAATTTAGCTCAATATTGCCAGAGAAAAGAAGAAGATATATGAAGATAAAAAGGAAAAGTTAATCACTCGAAGTATATAAAGTTTAGGGTATATAACGGAAGCTTTTCACATAAAGATTTGTGTGTATAGTAAAATTAGTAATGTTGTCTTCTGAAAACATTAAAAAGTCCATTATGAAAAGAAAAGAAAAGAAAAAAGAAGTTCATTACTAGGCTCTCCATTTCCTCTTTTAATTGCAAAATGCAATGATGCGAAATTATTATGATCAAGAATAATCAATCACACCTGAATTTATGTCACATCGGTCATATATGTGAATGTACTATTATGATAAATAATAATCACACAAAGTCGGAATCATACATGTCGACTATATACAAATTTATTACATATTCTAACTATATATTGATCAAAACCTTTAGAAGCTTGTTATCTAAACGTTCGTGTGGGACATTTTTAGACCGGTAAAAAAATATTTGTATCGAAGAACAGATGGAATCACACCTTATTTTATCTTTGGTTTGAATCTTTCCAACGGGCTCCAAAGTGCTAACAATATTAGGTCCGAAATTTCGGGACGGATTTTCGGTTTTCATCTTTATTCGTTTCGAATTTCTCGTCCCGTTTCTTTTCTCGTTAAAAAAAAATCTCATTCGAAACAATTTATTTTATTTAAATGGGTACGAAAAAGGTACGAGAAGAGAACGGATATGAGATCGGATATCCAAACTATCCGTTTAAAAATTAAAAAATTCTATATATTTTTTGAATTTTTCAAAAATTTCCTAAATTTTTCTAAATTTTCCTAAAATATATGTCCCAGAGTTGATTATTATCCAAAATAATTACCCGTTTAAAAAGAGATTTTAGGTAAAAAAATTTCCCGAATCCCTCCCGCTTCCATCCCGTTTTTATCGGATTCTCAATTACCAAATTTCTCATTCCCTTCACATATCCGTAAATTCATGTTCCGGATCCCGAAATTTATCATACATGTTCTAACAATATGAATACAACATTTTCTACTTTTTAGAGCTGTAGTAATTCCTTTAAAGATTAAATTCAAATATTAAGAAATGCGCATCCTGATTCCTGAATAATACTTCTTCCGTTTCATAAAGAGTGTCATTTTATGATTTTATATTTGTTTCACAAAGAGTGTCGTTTTACATTTCTAATGCAAAATTTTAAATAAAAATCCAGTTTTGACCCTACTAATTTAATGTATTAATTAGAGAGATGATTTTATTTAAAGTGTGAACAAAGGATAAAACAGAACTTTTAATAATTTTCTTAATTTGTGTGAAATGTGTCAAAATAACACTTATTTTGAAACGGAGGGAGTACAATACAAGACTAATAAATTAAGCATTTGTTACAATAATTCTGCTCGCATGAGTTTTAAGAGCCGATGGGTGTATATAATACTTCCTCCGTTTCATAAAGAGTGTCGTTTTAAGATTTTATTTTTGTTTCACAAAGAGTGTCGTTTTACATTTTCAATGCAAAATTTTAAATAAAAATCCAGTTTTGACCCTACTAATTTAATGTAGTAATTAAAGAGATAATTTTATTTAAAGTGTGAATAAAGGATAAAACAAAACTTTTAATAAATTTTTTAATTTGTGTGAAATGTGTCAAACTGACACTTATTTTGAAACGGAAGAAGTAGTAATTAATAGAAGTGTAGAAGTATCTACACTGTTCTTAATACTCTGAATGAATATCATTAATTATTACAGTATCCATTAGAAGGAAACAACAAAGTAAACAACGGGGAAGGTTTCTTAAATCATATGCCATAAACATAATGATGAGCTTTTTTCTCATTATAAGAATGATTAACAAAACATTAATGAACAACAAGTTACGTTTGACGCTTCGCGGAGATCTCTCGCAAGTGGCTCCATCATTATAATTTGGATTTAAAAACGCGAATACATCAGCATGTGGCCACCTGTAATTATCACATTTGATGAATTCTACAAATGCATGAGAGACTAACTTCTAGTTATGATAATAATTCGATTCTGCAATATCTATTTATATACAACGTAGTGTATAACTACTAATAGACATATGAGTATGCGCATTTGTCGTATTATTGAACAATAATTGTGTAGGCAAATTTTATTTATTTGTTTTTGTAAAGAGCGGTGCATCCAAAAAACAAGCCTCGAAGCTCGAGATTCCACTGAACCTCTGACATATCGGCTTAAAATATAGAGATAGGATAATACTAGTGATGGTTTTAAGAATCATTGTTACTGCTAATCTGTGTTTTCGAATTTTCATTGAAGTGCGTAAGATAGACAAGTTATTGATATATCCGGGAACGCGCTATGCGTTAGTCGGACGTTCGGTCCAGACCTAGCGATTTTTTCAAAAATCGGAAATAAATCGGAGAATAATCGAGGAATAATTTTTTGTACAATTTAATATTTTATCAAACATTTTTATATATAACATATCACAATTAAAAATTCATAACATAGATTTTTTTTTTAAATTCATATAAATATCAAATTAGATAAAACAGAAATTGTTATTTCTTCCAATTCATCTAATACAAAAAAGCCAAAAAATTAATTCACTCAAATTGTCGCTTAGGAACAAAAAAAAAGAAAAAGGAGAATAAAAATGTTACAAAACCAAATATATTGACCCAATCGGCTAGCCTAACACACTTACAGAAGAGAACCCAATTTAAATTAAGAAAAGCACAGATTGAAAAGTCCAAGACAACTGAAATATTGTGCCTAAAAGAATCAATCGTCGGCAGGGGAGAAGAAGACATGACGGAGTTTGGAGAGGAGAACATGCAGAGTCATTGTTGCAGCATTAGAGACGCCTGCTGAGGTCGAGATGCCCAGAGGCTTGCAATCCTTGCCCTTATAAGCTGATCAATTTCTTTGGAGATGACTTGTTTTGGCTTGAAAACTGACCGATGCAAGCGATTATTCCTCTCTATCCAGACCAAATAGATTGAAGCTGCCAAGCAATTAAAAGGAGGTTCCTCACCAGAGTAGAGGGATTGAAATTACGCAACACCAAAAGGATGGAGTCCCATTATCTTGGCGTTTGGAAATAACACTTCCTTAAGATTGAATCCCAAATTTCCCAGGAGAATTGGCAATCGAAGAACAAGTAATTTCGCGATTCCGTCATAGAATTGCAGAGAAGAACAACTTATCTATTCCTTCACCTACTTCCCGTCAATAGGATCAAAATTTTCGATCTGAGCCAGGCGAAGGAGATTCATCGAAGATTGAGGCGGATATGCTTATTATGCGCCGATTATGCTTAAACGACGGATTTGACGGCTCAAACTCGGCACACCGTAGCCGATTTGCTCCAACTCGCCACGGTGAGACACCGTGGACCGTTTTCTCACCCGCTGAATCGTCTAGGCGTCCGCGTTTTAGAACAAGGAATATATCATGATTTTTACCGGTTTTTGACCATGATATAAGTCTTATTTATAGAGTCTTTTAGTTTTTTTAGAGTTATATTAGAATCTTTGCAGGTTCATGTATAATTGGAGCTAAATTGGAGATTGGATACATTTTGGGGCTTAATGGAATGAAGTCACGAAGTGTTGAAGTCGGACTGAAGTTGCACGATGGGTGTCGATCGACACAGACCATTGGTGTCGATCGACACCAGGATTTTCAATTTGCAAAGGCGTGAAGTTTCCAGTTTTTGAAGAAAAGAAAATATCCAAGACTTTTCCTAATCTTTCAAGGAATTGAAGATTCAAACCTAGACCTATAAATAGAGTTTTTCAGCCATTGTTTAGGCATAACACACACATTATTTTAGAGAGAGATTTTAGAGAGAAGAATCAAACTCCTTCAGAGCTGATTTGTAACTCCTTTATTTCTTCTATTGATTTCTTTTATGCTTTCTATTCAAATAATGATTTCTGTTTCATTGATCATGTCTGAGTAGTTTGCTTGTTAGGTTTAGGGTTTTTCAAAGGTGATTGATGAATTGTTAGGTTGAATTAAATTGTTAGGATAAAATCATTAGAGATCTTCATCTGGATTTGTGTTTAATACTTATTCTACCTTCGCGACCTAGAATCTGATCTTAGGTTTATTAATAGATGCGAGAGTATTATTTATTGCCTGAACTAATGTTAGATGAGCAAAATACCTATTCGCAAAGAGATTTGGTTTATGAATTATGTGAACAATTGAACCTGATATTAATGCTTGTCTGAATTGTTTGAATTCGCAAAGAGATTTGGTTTTCTAGGGTTAGACATAGATAATCTTTGCAGCGAGAGTTGGTTGATTTTACATTAGTGTTTCGAGTTCTAGAACGGTTCTTCATAATCCCTAAACATTCGATCTAGACCTGCAATTTGGATCACCTGAGAATTTTCCTGAACCTAGCGTTTCGTCTCCGGAACGTACACCGCTTTTAATTATTCGCTGTCTTTTACTTTTAATTATTTCTTCTTAGCCTAATTCGAAATTAGAAGTTTGTTGTGTGATTATCCCTTCCCTGTGGATTCGATCCCTAAGTACTGCGACTGATCTCTTAATTTGAGAGAGTATCTCTAAGGTAAATTTGAGAGCATATCAAATTTTGGCGCCGTTGCCGGGGAAGGAGATTAGTTACCTACAGAGTTCTAATATTAGAATTTTGTTTTTATTTTTGTTTTTGGGTACTAATTTTTAGCTTTTTGTTCTTGTTTTTAGGTGTATGCTTAATCATAATACCAGAAGCAATAAAGATCAGGAGCTAATCAGACTTGATAACCAGGTGCTAGCACATCTCGAACGGATCAACATAAAAGCTGCACGAGTGTCGATCGACACCCACGAATGGCATCGATCGACACCAGTCGCAAATCGCGATGGCTGACCGTATGATCCAAATCCGAGATGAAGCTGGTGATCTGTTTGATGCAGAGGGGAACAGAAGGAACGCGCAAGGACAGAGACTCGATGAGAACGAAGTTGCTGTCATCGAACCAGTTGGTGTCGATCTACACAATCTTGGTGTCGATCGACACCAAGCGCAGCAAGAGATATCACATGCAGACGTTGGACGTGGAAGAACACTTGGTGATTACAACAGGCCTGATCAGTTCTATGCTAATAGAGCTGCGATCCGTTCTCCTGCATTCCAGAGGAATGATTTCGAGCTGAAGCCTGCTTACTACACACTTGTAGCTCAGCATCCTTTCCATGGTCTTCCCAATGAACATCCTATGGACCACATTGAAAGATTCGAGGACTTGGCATCAAGCATTAAAGCCAATGGAATGTCCTATGATTACCTCTTCTACAAGCTTTTCCCCTACTCACTTGCTGAAGATGCAGCATACTGGCTGAAGCAGTTGGATCCAGGATCGTTGACCACTTGGGAAGACATAAAGAATGCGTTCCTGTGCAATTTTTTTGATGATGCAAGATCTGAGGAGCTGAGGATGAAGATCACTACATTCTTTCAAGGACCAATTGAAGCATTCAAGACTGCTTGGGAGAGATTCAAGGCTTACCGGAGAGAATGTCCACACCACGGTTTCAGCGAGCCACAACTACTAGGAATCTTCTACCGAGAGATCGATTGGAGGTACCAGATGGCTTTAGACGCTGCAAGCAATGGAAACTTCAACACCAGGTATCCAGAAGATGCATATGTGCTGATTGAGAACTTGGCATCTAGCAATAGTACCAATAATGCAGATTTGAATAGGTAGAAGAAGGCTGTAAACATGGATGGACGTCAGATTGCTGAGGTGAATGCTAAGCTAGAATCAATGCATATCCTTCTAGTGGGAAAGAAGCAAGTCCAATATGCAGCTGAAGTGGAGACCTTTGAGCCAGAAGAATAAGAAGTCAACTACATCAATGGAGCTGGATTTTAAGGACAAAGATTCAACAATCAGCAAGGTTATAGTTCTTCTTACCAGAAACCATTCCAGAACAACAACTTCCAGAGAACTTATGGTTCTTCATCTTCAGGACTATGGGCGAAGATGAAGGTCTAATCAATGCCAAGTTTATGGAGGAAGACGTTTTTGTGATGGAGGCAAAGATTGCAGAGCTGAATTGCAGAAGGAGTGCAGA
Organism: Alliaria petiolata; assembly: GCA_020283515.1. Classification (NCBI taxonomy): domain Eukaryota; kingdom Viridiplantae; phylum Streptophyta; class Magnoliopsida; order Brassicales; family Brassicaceae; genus Alliaria; species Alliaria petiolata. The sequence goes on from JAHZTW010000004.1 coordinate 52,223,083, forward strand.
GATTCGAGCTGCAGAGTTGGTGTCGATCGACACCACTCCTAGTGTCGATTGACACCCTTCACGGATCACACCAGAAGCTGTTTCCAATGCTGCAATTCCATCACATGTGGTCAAACAGACGACTCCACATCCTTCTGCTCAGAAACCTCGAAGAAAGCAAAGGTACGCACTCCCTGGAATCAATTCCAAACCTCCTGATCATCTCAATAAGAATACCAAAGGTTCAAAAGGTGCTTCACACTTATGCAAGCCACGAGATTCTCGTAGAGGGTTTGGTGTTTCCTTTGATGACTCTGCAGGAAAACGAAGTGTCCCTCCCAAACTTAAGTCGCACCCTGCTGTTGTTCCTCACTACATTGGTCCCTCTCATGCAACTACTGCATATACTCCACCATGGATGAGGAGACATTCGTCTGGGAAGCATTCGATGCCACCCTCTGATCCACCAGACGCCTGAACCCGACACAGTTAAGCTAATGACTGAAAATGAGCACTAAGTGGGAGGCATCCCACTATTAGGTACGTTTTTATTTTTATTTTGTTTTGGTTTTATAAGTCCTAGTTTCAGTCAGTTGAAAAAGGCGACATTAGACTCGACATAGCACAGTGTCGATCGACACCATTCGTGGGTGTCGATCGACACCATGCGCAGACGAAGGTAAGTCTTCTATTTGGTCGCTTCTGTCATTTCTAATCTTTTTTTTAGCCAACTTCGGGCTTGATAATACTGGAGACAGTGTTGTTTAAGTCTGGGGGAGGTAATTATTGACTTTGTGTTTTGTTTTGAGAGTCATTTGAGTCAGTCAAAAACTTGATTTTATTGAGTCAAAATCAGTGAAATTTTTAGTTTTTAGAAAAACTAACCACAAAAGATTGACACTTGAAGGACCATTGCCATAGTAGTTGATTGCATGTCTTACTAAGTAGAAAACTGCAAGTGGATCAGTCTAACAAAGAGAGTTCAGATTCCTGTTTAGAGCTTGGTATTCATTGGACTTGATTCCTCTTTCAGCACTGACAAGATAAGAACACTACAGTCACTCATTGATCTTCCCTTGAGAAAAAGAAAAGAAAGAGTCTAAGTCAAGGAATAGTGCAAAGATCCTCATGAGCTTGTCTCCTCACAAAGAACAATATTAGTGAGAGCTCATGAACCTGTCTCCTAACAAGGAACACAAGTAAGAGCATCACTATTCCAGGACTTCAAAAGAATGAGAAAAGTCAATGAAAAGATCTGTAGAACACCCTGAAAATGGGCATCAATTGACTAAGGGAAGAGAAAATAGGGGAGCTGTAGAAAGAATGTCTTGTTCATGCACTAAGGAAGGAAAAGAATCTGTAAGTTCTTTGGTTAATACTGTTGTTAGAGTTCGAGATTTTATGAGCAAAAAGGATCTGGACTTGATTTGGGAGATTGCTAAGCTTGTGGTAAGTATACTGAAATACTACCTAAGGTTGGCTCAATGGTATGTGGTTTCAAGAGTGTTGGTTTGATGTGGCGTTCTGAAGGTTAGCTGAATTTTTCGGGTTTTCAAACCTCGACTCTATACTTGGTTTCTGTTTTGCTTGAGGGCAAGCAAAAGCTAAGTCTGGGAGAGTTGATATATCATGGTTTTTACCGGTTTTGACCATGATATAAGTCTTATTTATAGAGTCTTTTGGTCTTTTTAGAGTCCTATTAGAGTCTTTGCAGGTTCAGGTACAATTGGAGCTAAATTGGAGATTTGGATACATTTTGGAGCTTAATGGAATGAAGTCACGAAGTGTTGAAGTCGGGTTGAAGTTGCACGATGGGTGTCGATCGACACAGACCATTGGTGTCGATCGACACCAGGATTTTCAATTTTCAAAGGCGTGAAGTTTCCAGTTTTTGAAGAAAAGGAAATCTTCAAGACTTTTCCTAATCTTTCAAGGAATTGAAGATTCGAACCTACGCCTATAAATAGAGTTTTTCAGCCATTGTTTAGGCATAACACACACATTATTTTAGAGAGAGATTTTAGAGAGAAGAATCAGACTCCTTCAGAGCTGATTTGGAACTCCTTTATTTCTTCTATTGATTTCTTTTATGCTTTCTATTCAAATAATGATTTCTGTTTCATTGATCATGTATAAGTAGTTTGCTTGTTAGGTTTAGGGTTTTTCAAAGGTGATTGATGAATTGTTAGGTTGAATTAAATTGTTAGGATAAAATCATTAGAGTTCTTCATCTGGATTTGTGTTTAATGCTTATTCTACCTTCGTGACCTAGAATCTGATCTTAGGTTGATTAATAGATGCGAGAGTATTATTGATTGCCTGAACTAATGTTAGATGAGCAAAATACCTATTCGCAAAGAGATTTGGTTTAGGGATTTTGAGAACAATTGAACCTGATATTAATGCTTGTCTGAATTGTTTGAATTCGCAAAGAGATTTGGTTTTCTAGGGTTTAGACATAGATAATTTTCGCAGCGAGAGTTGGTTGATTTTACATTAGTGTTTCGAGTTCTAGAACGGTTCTTCATAATTCCTAAACATTCTATCTAGACTTACAATTTGGATCACCTGAGAATTTTTCTGAACCTAGCGTTTCGTCTCCTGAACTTGCACCGCTTTTAATTATTCGTTGTCTTTTACTTTTAATTATTTTTTCTTAGCCTAATTCGAAATTAGAAGTTTGTTGTGTGATTATCCCTTCCCTGTGGATTCGATCCCTAAGTACTGCGACTGATCTCTTAATTTGAAAGAATAGCTATAGGGTAAATTTGAGAGCATATCAGTTATATATCCACCATGAAATCGCATGGCTCAAATTTTGATTTTACTCCGCAATTCTTTTTGTAATGAATGTTTGGTTTAGATAATTTGAGGTTTGGTTTAAAACTTTGCTGATGTTGTGATTCTATGATTCCATAATATTTACCAATTCGAGCTTTAACTTTTTTTTATTTGGATAATTTGATATTTGGTTTAAAATTTTGTTGATTTTTGTTGCGATTCTATAATTCCGAAGTATTACACTATTACACAATCAGAACTTTGATTTGGATAATTTGACATTTGGTATAAAAATTATGGTTTAAATCTAGTTCATTTTAGTTCAATTAGTTTAGAGAGGGTTCACCGAACCTAGTATTTGACTAGACTATTTCCTTAACATATGCTGGAACTATAGGCGAGACTCCTCCTTATAGGTCATCATCCATTTTTATTTTATTTTTAATCAATTTTAGGATGCTGACAAAATATTCCACGAAAGATTATGCATCTAGGCAAAAACAATCATATGTGCAACATGAAAATGAGGTAAAAGGTCTTTGAATTCTAGTGTATAAAGTCATTAAAATACTTTTGGACCCTCAAATTATAAAGTACTCCAGCATTGGTAGGAAAAATCAAATGATTCAGATCTTGTTTAACTATTTGTAATAATAAAGTAACTAGTAAACCCGAACTATTACAATATTGTAAACTTACTATTTTTGCTACCAATTGTGATTTCGAGTCCAGTGGACATTATAAATTTTCAAGTCCATTAGTTTAAGGTTATAACGGTAATTTTAAAGAAACCCAATTAAGCTATAAAAACTTAAAAAGTGCAAATGAGTTGAATTTTATTTCATAGGTTCTCCTTTAAAATAGTAAAAAAATGAGTTTAACATATTTTCCTTATAATTAGTTCATTTTTTTAACATTTTTAGTGGAATGAGTTGAAACATTCAACTATTTTCAACTCAAATGCTATAATTTAAAAGAATCTTCAATTCTACCAGGTTTTATTCCTCTAAATATGCAATCATTTGCATCCAAATATGAACTTATGAAGGACACACGTCTAACACATGTTACAAAGAGCTGACAAATCACCTCCACGAAACTCTGATGGGACCAAAAATCTGGCGAACTTCTACACGCCGTCGCCATCCCTATCAATTCTCGGCCTCAAGTCTCAAAAACTTTATTACATGGTCCTTCTTCCGATTAAACCGAAGGTATTCTAACAATCGCTTATCACTAGAGTAGATGAAAATGATAAAACTCGAGTAGATTAGAAGTAGATCCTTCACCGAAGCTCTGTTGAACCTACGCTAAATCAAACTAAATTAAATCATAAACTCCGATTTTTCTCAACTTTAGCAATTTAGCTCCTAAGCCATTCTAACGTCCCCATAAAAGTAGAACACAAAATTGATGAATAATTAAAGGTAGACGAGCATAAACCAGAAATTTTTTTTGATCAAACGCTCTCGGAAATTTTGTAAGTTATGAAGAAAAGCACCAAAAAAACAAAAATATGAAAGATTACAACAAAAATATGGATAACACCAAAAAAACATATCTAATTGATAACCGGAAGCAAAAAAACGTAGGAGAAATTTCTCTTTCTTTCTCTGAAGGATTTTTTTTAAAAAAGACGATTTTATTAAGATAAAACAGAAATTGGCAATCGAGTATTTATATAGCTATTTGTTAGATATAAAAAGTTTTTAATGAGGGATTACTACTTTTTTCACTTTCCAGATCCTCCCAATCCTCCAGATCCAGCCGCCATTCCCGTAATGAGTTTGAGTCTCGTTGAATTTGAAATTAGTTGACAAAAAAAAAGTTTTTTAATGAGAAGTCAATTTACGATTTTGTTGGGTTTATAATTACCTCTTAATTATAACCGGTTGGTAAATTTTACCAAAAATTAGATAAAAGCCCCCCCCCCCCATCCTCGCTGTCTTCGATCTACTCCTCTCCACCGTCTTCGATCTACTCCTTCACCGTCTCCGCTGATATGGCTGAACCGTCTCTCCCCCCCCCCCCCCCCCCCCCCCCCCCCCCCCCCCCTCCAATTTATTTCTTATGATAAAAGGCCCCAAAGTTTTATTTTCCCCGAAAGCTTTTTCCTTTTCTGTAATTTTCTGAACCACATTATAAAAAAAGTAGACTACGAGTCGGAGAGTCGAAAGAGGTTTAGTTTCCTTTGAGCATGAAAGTTTTTCGTATGGTCTTAATGTTGTATGTGCTTCAAAGCTCATTAGCAGTCTTTGTTGCATATACATTACACTCAGCTTAAAGATTTCGGTTTGTTCTCGAAATGTTGATTAAATTTGCTTTGATTTCTCGCTTAGGATTGTCTCTTCCCCTGTTATTAGTTTGATCAGCTTTTGGGGGTTCATGCAACTAAACCCTAACTCTTGTCTGTGGTACAAAATGATTTTGCTTTGGAATCAGTCAATCAGACACGAAAAGGAATGATCTTTACATGGATGTAGTGTTTAAAGTTCTCACCTTTTCGAGGCTATGATTGAATCTTGTAGGATATTCCTCAACAGGATCAATTCCATTTGAGTTTGTGTGTGAGCTAGAGAGGTTGCTATCATGGGTTATGCACAGCTTGTTATCGGGCCAGCAGGTAGCGGAAAGGTTAGTTTCTTTGAGATGAATCATCTCTGCGATTCTTGTTTTCAATCTAAAATGAAGGGAACAAGAATGCAAAGTTGAAGTTTGTAATCATGTTCTTGGAGCAGTCAACTTATTGCTCATCTTTACACCAACATTGTGAAAGTATCGGGCGAACAATGCATATCGTTAACTTGGATCCTGCTGCAGAAGTGTTTAACTATCCTGTGGCAATGGGTTTGTCACTCAATTTATTGGCTCTGCTTCTTCAATGTCTTTTGTTTTCTTAGTTTCACCGAGAGTTATCGATCTTCCTGTTGTCTGGATGCAGATATCCGAGAGCTTGTTACTGTTGAAGATGTTATGGAGCAGCTAAAGTGACTAAGCACTTTGTGATTTTGCCTTTTTGTGTGTTTATTACAAAGAAAGTACACTGAGTGGAAACTGGAAGAACCTTAACTTTAATTCACAGTTACCTTCAGGACAGTCTATATAATTGGTTGGATGAAGAATTGGAGAACTTTGCTGACGATGACTACTTAGTCTTCGACTGTCCAGGTGACTCTTATATCTCTTAAAGAGCCTAATGAGTTTCTCTCTACATCTTTGATTCATGATTTTTAAGTGTTGCATTATTTATCTTGTGATTATAGGCCAGATAGAGATTTTCACACATGTACCTGTACTCAAGAACTTTGTGGAGCATTTGAAGCAGAAGAACTTCAACGTTTGTGCTGTGTACTTGCTTGATTCACAGGTTTATAAAAAAATTTCTTCTTCCCATACTTTTAATTAAGGACTTATCTGAGTTTTTTTTTTTATATATCAAATCCATTCAATGTTGTGACAAAAAAAGAGGATATCTTGGATCAGTTTGTATCAGATGTACCGAAGTTTATCAGCGGATGTATGGTTTCTCTTTCTGCAATGATCCAGCTTGAACTGCCTCATGTTAACATCCTCTCAAAGATAGATCTCTTGCAGGATAAAAGCAACATTGAGAAGTGAAACTCCTTTCTCTGTTCTTCTTCAATTAATCTACCGTTTTTCTTTTCTTTTTTTGTTTTCTTAAGTTTCTAATTTGATTTCCTTGTGTGGTGTGTGTCATATAGATACTTGGATCCTGAGCCTCGCACTTTGCTGTCAGAGTTAAACAAAAGGATGGCTCCTCAATTTGCAAAACTGAACAAAGCCTTGATTGAAGTGGTATGGGTTTTGTAGCTTTTTATATTGTAAATTTGAAACTGTAACTGAGTAAATGTTGTTGGATCATGAATCTTCTTCATTTTGAATGTTGTGTTAGGTGGAAGAGTACAGCATGGTGAGATTCACGCCACTTGATTTGAGAAAAGAGAAGAGGTAATCAACTCAAAATCAATTCCTTTTTAAGTCTCTTCTTACATGTTTAGTGTAGAGCATTTGATACTAAACCGAAAATGAAAGCTGAAACGTTTTTGTGGGCAGCATACAATATGTACTGTCTGAAATCGACAAGTGCATTCAGTTTGGAGAAGACGCTGATGTAAAGATCAAAGAACTTGATGAAGACATGGATCAATTAGAGCTCTAGAAGAATCTTCTTGGAAGTTGACTTGCGCAAGAAAAAAGAGTAGTAGTAGTGACTTAACTTGCTTCTAGGTCTAGGTTTTAATTATGGGTTTTCTCATTAGATTTTGCTCTTCTTGCTTATTTAAAGTATGCTTACATTTTGGTGGAGTTGAATTACTATGAAAACAAATTGCAAAGTCGAGTTGTTGTGTTTGTAACTAAAAAGAGACATAACTCATCAACAACTTGAACCGGTTCAATAAGAATATAGTAGATTTGTTGGTTATAGTTGAACCGAACTTTGACAAAATATATGTTGACAAATTCAGAGAAGTGAATATCAACTAGGCATAAGATTGTAAATTTTTAGAAACGATGATGGCATATAATAAAAGATAAATAAATTCTTAAACGAAAAAGTATCCTCAAAATCAAAATCCTCGAAGGAAATTAAAATGTAAACAAAACATAAGCGGAGTGTTTTAGTCTGAAAATAGAAAAATTGAGGCCATAAGCTCAAAAAGCTACATAAGACATGAGACAATGGAACTTGTTGCAGAGATTTACTCTTCGTCGTCCTCATCATCATCATCATCACCACCACCTGCTCCGTTCAATGCCTTAACTCTCTCAATCAACTTGTTCTTCCTCTCCTCATAGGTCAGCTTCTTCAAGTTGTACCTGTTCATCATCAATCAAACAACACAATGAGACACCAACGCAACATCAAAGCCAATAATATCAAATTATATCAAGAAAGAATGAAATGCTTCTTGTTGAAAATTACCTCTTGTGTTCCTTGGGAGCAGATTTCACGGTCTTCTTTGGGTTGGGGTCTGCGCGGATAGCTCCATGAACCTTCTTGTACAGCTCCTCGATGTTCTCAGCATCAACTCCTTTCTTTAGGTACTGACTGAAGTGAGTCTGAAACTTCTCTGGCTCATCTTCTGTCAACAGCTTCATGTAGTTCGAGACATGCCCTCCATAGATGTAGTTCCTGTGGATCTCAGCATCGAGTTGCTTGTTCTCCTTGTTGAATCCAGCGAATCTCTTGTCACTGTGAGGGATATCAAGTCCTCCGTCCAAAGCACCCTATGAAAACACAATAGAACTTATAAGAACAATGCTAACAACACATGATTTGCCCATGAAAACACACAAATAGAACAGAGAACAGTTTTGTACCTTGAGGGCACCGAAAACACGGTTTCCTGTGGTGGTCCTGATAAGACCGACATCAAGAAGAGCACGGAAAGGCCTCCTTGACTCTGTTGGTTCAACAGAGAAGTCCTCTCCAGTGGCCTGATCATGAAAATTTACAATTTGAGTTTTAATCAGAGATACAAACTAAAGTCAGAGGGGTATGAAACCAAGACAACAAGGCAAACAACATACCTCTAGGTTGCCTTCGTACTCAGCATCCATTTCCAACATCTTCAGGACACGGCGAGCCAAAAGAAGACCAGTACAGTAGGCTGGTTTAACAAAACACAATTACTCTTTAGCAAAACCATAAACATACAATCAACTATCTAAAATCCGAAGACTAAAAGCATAGGACTGATACAACTCAATACCTGCAGCATAGTTTGTAAGACCAACAGTGAGTCCGTACTGCGGAAGCTCATGTGCGTAAGCAGAAGCCTTGACAATGTCACCGGCAATGCTTGCAGACACGATCTGCGCAACAATGTCTTTGTTGGTGAACCTGACAACGAAACGGTACTTTGGTGTGTTGTACTTGTTCTTGTCTTGGTTGATCAGACGGATCCTGGCTCTGTAATCAGTCTTTCCAGCTGCAAGAATAATGAAATCACCATCACAACGAGTTGAAACAAAGAGAGCAGAGACAATATCAACAAGAACTTAATGAAGAATCTCTATACCTCTCCTTCTCCTGAACTTGACTTGGTACCTCTTGAAGTAAGCATTCGACTTGGAAGGCTTCACAAACACCTAACAAATACAAATCGTCCGATTTCATTAGTCTATCATGAAAAAACCTAAGATCTAATGATGCAACTGTTCTTCCGAAGTTAACAAAGATCTAGCTGAAATAACAATTTACTCTTTATGCAACAAAATGATAAAGCACCAAAACTTGAATATTTTTCACAGCCGAAACCAAATCTTCAAATGAAAATGAGATATTTCTAAAACCCATGACGAATACAACCAGAGGCTCATGAATTCTCGTTACCATAGCTCAGAAAAATGTGAAAACAACTGAGAAATTCGATGTTTTGAGGAGAGATACGAGAGGAAATGAAGAAGAAACTACGGCGGAAAACGAAAAATAGAGAGAGAGAAGCTAGGGCTTACCATTGTTTGATTCGGTAGCTAAGCGTAAGCGAAGCTTTGGTGTGAGAGATGAGTGACGAGAAGACGAGAGGCGGAATGACCTAAATGCTAAAACTTATAACAAAAACCCTAGAAGAACACTGCTCTTCTTGGGCTTTCTAATCAAAGGCCACGATTTATCTGGGCTGAAAATGGTTTTTAACAATCTCTGAATTGGTCTAATATTAAACAAGGCCCCATGGGCTTTATATTTGGACTTTTTGTCCTCCTACCTATTTTAGAGAGAGAATGAACGACTTTGAATTTCTGTTTTTGTTAGCTTTAGTAGAAATAAATCTACAGAAAAGGATAAAAAAAACTTATGACCATGACCATATAAACTGGATCTACAAATCAATTGAAAAGAGAGAAACAATACAAAAGACGAGGAAGAGAGAAAAAAATAAAAATAAAAGAAATAATGTATGAGTAAAGTATAATAGGATGATATAAAAGCAATTATGAAGAGATATATATATATATATATATATACTAGAATAGGATCCGCATATATGCGGGTTTTTGATAAAATATTTTAAATTCGTAGAAATATGTTGAAAACAAAATCGGATAATCTATACAAAAAAAAAAATTTATTAATATTTCCAAATATATATGTTTTAATATTCTTATATGAATTATGTTTACTTTTAATGCCCTTATCTATCTATATATAGATATAGTTATTTATTCTAAAATTTTAAGGAGTTATTTATCCTACGTTTATTATAATTAAAATCTATATTAGGATCCACATATACGCAGATTTATAATAATAAAATTTAAAATCCGTTAAAATAATTTTTTTGAAAATATAAAACAAATCAGATCATTACTAAAAAAATATATATGAAAACACATAATCTAAATCTAAAAGTTATTTATTTATTTTAATTCTCATTTATTTTTAATTAAAATATTCAAAACACAAAACCTGTCGCGGGTCCTAAGCAACATTAACCATACTTCTCATATAATTCACACACTTTATCAACTATTTTTTTTGTTCTGCTGCGTTAAAAACTTGAGCATGCAATTTGAATCTACCGAGTATGTTAACGATCTCCCATTAACTATTTTCAAGCAAATAAATCTCTCTTTCTCTTCACATTCATCTCCCGTATATGATTTTTCTACTCTCTAAAAAAGTTATGTTTCTCAAGACTCGCATCAAAAAGATCTTTAATTTTTATTTTTTATGTTTACTTTTTGGAGTTCCTTTTTTAAAAAATAATATTTTATCGAGACATATATCAACATCGATACACTTAACACGTGTCAAAATCTTATTGATTAACTTACCACATGTCACGATCATATTAATAACTAACTTTTACTCTTTTTTTTAATAAAATTAAAATATCTTATTTTCTTTTGTTTTTATTTTATTTTTCCTAATTGGATTTTTATTTTATTTTTTCTATTTTAAAAATAGTAGTATTTTCCTTTTTCATATTTTTTTATTTATAATATATTTTAATCAAAACACGTATTGAAATCTTATCGATTAACTTGTCATGTGTCACGATCATGTGAATTATCCTACTTTTATCATAATTAAATTTATCATAACTAAAATATATACTAGAATTTGCGTATACGCAAGTTTATAATAATAAATTTTAAAATCTGTAAAAATATAAAAAACCAAAAATTAGAATACATAATCGGACCACTACGCAAAAAAATATATGAAAAACACAAAATCGAAACCTATGAATTATTTATTTATTTTAATTCTCATTTATTGTTAATTAAAATATTTAAAACACATAATCTTTTGCGGGTCCTAAGCAACATTAACCATACTTCTCATATATTTTACACACTTTTGTCAACTATATTTTTTTATTCCGCTGTGTTAAGAACTTTGGTATGCAATTCGAGTCCTTCGAGTATGTTAACGATCTTCCCATTAACTCTTTTCAAGCAAATAAAGTCTCTCATTCTCCTCACATTCATCTCCCGTATATGATCTCTGCTCTCTAGAGAAATTATGTTTCTCAAGACTCGCATCAAACGCCTCTTTACATGTTTTGTGCTATCATTCTTCTCATTGAGTTCATCTTCGTCTAATGTCATATCAATAACATCTAATTTTTTTTAATTGAAATATATCATATTTAATATAACTGACTTTTTGTTTTTGTTTTTTTTTCTCAAAATTGAAATAGTTACTTTTGTTTTATTTTTTTCTTAAATTATTTTTTTCTAATCCTTTTGTTTTATTTTATTTTATTTTTTTTAATCTAAATAGATAAATTTAACATTTTTTTTTGAAATTCTTTTTTTATTTAAAAATAATATTTTATCGAGATACGTGTCAAAATCTAAATCGATAAACTTGACACATGTCAAAATCTTTCCTTTTATTTCATTTATTTCTCTTTTAAAAATAGATGTATTTTCCTTTTCCTTTTAGGATTAGTATCTTTTTTATTTATAATATATTTTAGTTTTAATCAAAACACGTGTCAAAATCTAATCGATTAACTTAACACGTGTCACGATCATATTAATTATCAACTTTGACGCATCCTACTTTATATAATAAGATAGATATAAATTAGAAAATAATAAATAGTTAAAAAAGAAAAATAATAATGAAACATTGAAGAATATCAATTTTTTCAAGATTAATATTTTCGTTATTATGTTTGGTCAAATGTTCATTGACTTAGTAGTTTTGATAATTAGATGACTATTACGCTCTAATTATACAAACCGGTTTATGGTCATGGTCATATATTTTTAAAAATAAAACTTTTTGGAATAAAAATTATTCTTGGAAGTTTTTATGCAGGGTTTTTTTTTATGTTTGTTATTAAAATATGCTATATCCTTGTTGTATGTGTGTGGTTGGCAACTCTTAGGCTTTTTCACATTTCTTCTCTCTGTCTTATTTCCTCTTCTTTTCCTTCACTTTGCTCCACTAAAAAAAAAAAATATTAGAGTTTTATTTTGAGGCTGAAGAAGATGCAGAGAATCTGAGAGTCAAGAGTAACGAATCTTGTTACAGTTTCTGCTTATCTTTCCTGAAGATGGCAGCAATAGCAGGAGGAACATTTAGAATCACCAACTCTCGTATCTCTATAACAGCACCAACTCTTTCTTCATCTTCTCTGTTTCCACCATTAACATTGGTCTGTAATGGCTTTTGATTCCCATGGATTTTGTAATCTCATCATTTCAATTATGATTCAGATTTTGTTTTTGTCTATTTTGCAGCAATCAGGTAATAAAAAGGATAACCAATTGCGTTGTGCCGTGCAAGAGTCTTCTACTTCTGCTGGTAATTTTGTAAAACAGAATGTTTTTTTTTTTTTGGTTCTTGGAAACATCAAGAACACACAAGAAAGTAGTAACATTCTTGTTTCTCTCAATAGTTGCTACCGAGAAAGAAGAAAAAGACTCAACAGTGGAGGTTCCTGCAAAGAAACCGAAACCCGCAGCTGCGAAAGCAGCAGTGGCGGCGAAACCGCTGAGACAGATGATGGAGGAAGACGTGATTCCTCCATTAAAAGCTATTCTTGAAGCTCAAGATGATATCTCTGAGATTGATTTATCTTTCCAAGACGATAAGGTTTCTTGATTCTTAACTAACTTCTAAGACAATTATCATCATCATTATCGATTCATCTCTAATTTAACTTGTTTGATTCTAGCTGGAGGGTTACTTCTTGAAGAAAGGTATTCAATATTCCTTCTGGGCCTTCTTCCCCACTGGGAACCTCACAGGTAGTTTAATGATTTAATCATTAGCTTCAAGATACTTTTGTTACTATATATTTCAATGGAACATGAGTTTCTTGAAATAGGAGCAAAGGGGTTTTCCATTTCCTCATACGGGTCAGGTCCAAGCACGGTGGAGCCGTTTCTGGTCGACGAGAGGAAACCAACAGCGAACCACGTCGTGTTCTGGGTCGAAAAGCGCCTCGCCGCACAAGGGATTATTCCCGTTTGGAACCAACGAGGTTAGGAATCTCACATCGGAAAATGAGATAGAAACCTTGAGTGATACGTAAGAAACATATAGGCCAATCCACTCACGGAGGGTTTTTCTTATTCACTTGTTAATAATCAAAACAATTACATTTGTAATACCAAAATCGAAGAAAAGCCATTTGTCTATGCTAATCCATTTTCAGTTGAGACTATTCTCTTCCTCGCCTTCTCAGCCTGCAAATCAATGGTTCCAATTACTTCAAAGCAAAAAACAGAACGCTGAAGTGAAACAGAAGGCTGAAATGGCTAATCTTCTCTTCTAAGTACTAACCTGTTCTTTCCAATTCATGGAAGCTGTGACTATACTTAGTATAATGGCTTGGACAGCAGATCCAACCACAACACCGCACCACAGTCCTTTTCCGTTGAACTCAAGACTGAAAGCTAAGTAAACTCCAACAGGAGCTCCTACGAGATAATAAGCCACAACGTTGGTCCAAGCTACAATGTGTTGCCACCCACTTCCCCTAGCAACACCGTTAAGAACTGCAGTAAATCCGTCGAGGACGAAAGAGAGACAGAGTAAAGGATATAGGTCAGCAACATAGTCAACAACTTCTTTGCTGTTGCTGAATGCGTAGCCTATGATGTTCCTGCAGGTGAAGAGAAGTATGCTGAAGAAAGCTGACTCTCCCAACCAGAGACAAAGCCCTGCCAATACCGATACCCTAGCAACTTGAGGATTCCCAGCTCCCAAATTGTTTGACACGCGTGTGCTGCAAGAAACCATTAAATGACTAATGTTGAGGAATGAAAATTGTTGTAGATGTTTTTGTTTGAGAATTGAGATCCTACCTCACAGCCGCCGCGACTCCAGCTGGAATCACATAGTGCAAAGTGTTTGTTGTAAGACTGACATGAAAGAAAGAAAGGATTAATCTTTATCTATCAGTAAAGTGGAAAGAAAAGAAAAGATCTATATGATACTTACCATATTGAAAGAACAGAGGTCTCGAGTTTCGGGTTCGGGAGAAGTCCTGAGGAGAGAATGAGTAGCTCAAATAGCCACCATTCTAGACTATAAAAAAAAAATGATAAAAAAATTGCAAGCGAGTTAATAGGAAAGCATTATTGTATACCTTGACCAACAAGAAACATAAATAATGACTTACCAAGTCATTGCTGCGGATGGGACTCCGTAATGGAAGAACTGTTTGACACTAGACACGAAATCAGCAGATACAAAGCCGCGAGTCTTCTCGCAAGATCTGGAGAATCTCACATAGCATATGAGTATCACAGCATAAAACCAGAAAGACAAACTAATAGCCAAAGCAGCTCCATTGCTTCCAAGACCAAGCACGGAAACCAAAGTCCAACAAACTGAGATGTGGAACAAAAGGGTGGTCACGGCAGTGTAGAGCAGAGGAAGAACCAACCCTTGTGTCTGTAGAAAACGGGTGAGTGGTATGACAACCGCTTGGCCGAACAAAGCCGGTATGAGCCAAAAGGCGTAGGAGCCTGCGACTCTAGAGATGTCAGGGTCCTGTCCGAGATATATGAAGAGCTTGTCGATGCAAATCCAGAGAATTGATATAAAGAAACAAATTGGGATGTTGGAGGCAATTGCAGAGTACGTGTAGGTTCCAATTTTTCCGTATTGTTTGGCTCCATAAGCTTGGCCACATAGAGTTTCTAGTGCACCAACTAACCCATACTGCATGCAAAAGTAGTTGAAGTGTTTTTCTCTTAGAATGTATATAAAAGTTATATATAAGCCTTCTCATTAATTTTATGCCAATTAGTTTTGAAATACAAGTATTTTTCTTTTAAAATGTCTCGAAGACAATTCAAACGATATTAAACCTTTTTTTTGGTCAATTAGTTTTGAGCTAGAAGTTCATTCCTCACATTTTTCAACACCTTGAAAGTCAAACGGATTCTTGAATTGAAGAGGAGAGAGTCATATCACAATTACCATAATGCTGAAACCGGAGACGTTAGTGAAGAAGGTGGCAAGAGCTACGCCGGAGAGCTGGAGCTCGCCGTTGTGGCCGGCGACCATGACTGAGATGACAGGCAAAAGGTATTGAGCAATGGTTACGGTGGCCATTGGAGCGGCTAAGCGGCTCACTTTCTTCAGCTCGACGGTGAGCTGACTTCTTTGCCATGTCTTTGTACCGGGGACTAACTCCGCGTCTCTCAGAAGAAATGTCTCTTCCATTGTCGTCTTCCTAGTCTTGAAGACCTTCTTGCTTTTGATTTCAGATGATATGAGATCTTTAGAGACAAACAACACTAGCGCAAATGGAGACTTTTCTTTGTGCAAATCGTGGGAATAGAATATTAAATTAATACAACTTGCTCATTATACTAGTGGGAATAGAATAGTGTATTAACACGACATTAATTGCTCAACCAATTAAAGCATTTTAGAATATTGTTTGAACTTTCATATCATGATATTAATGAAACAGAAAAATATTTCAACCCTATAATTACGGAGTTGATGTTTAGTTACTAGATGGCTCTCCCATGTGGGGATATATAATCTGTAAAACAATATAAAATAGTTATTTTTCATTATTATAATTAGTGATCATAATGATCAGTGATGGATGTAGGGGAAGGTACATAAGGCTCTTGAACTCGAGATTGAGGATTGAGATGAGTAATAAGATTCTGGATTAGTTCATCAACATGTTTAGGAATCGCACCATCGACGAAGCCAAGCTTATTAGACCACATGCACATGACACTTCCAAGAATGGTCTTTATTGTGTAGGTAATAAGGACTTTGATACTGATCTGAATAATGTCACACACAATCAGAAGGATTCACGGTATGATCCCCATGTTCAATGTAAAAATTGAGAAAAAAACGAAGATTAGAGGAAATTGAAGAAGTAGAACAAAGGAAACATTAATGATTTTTGGCAAGACTTTCACCAATTGCGAAGAACAACTTGAAAAAAAAAACACAGTAAGTAAAATATCAGCATAAGGGTTGCTTATTAATTTGATAGATAAAGATGTTAAAGATCAGATGTAAAAAGAACGTTCTGTTTTAGTGAATTAACAAACTAATTGTTCATTAAGAGCCTAATCAAACCAGCTAAGCCAACAATGCTAACCAATATTTATAATACTTTGGAACCAATGAGGTTTTTATTCATTTGTTGACTATGGAACTTGTTACATTTGTATACAAAAATTGGAATAAAACAAAATGGATTAACTAAGAAACACCCTTCGTTTATGTCAATCCATTTTCAGTTGAAACTATTCTCTTCCTCGCTTTCTCAGCCTGCAAATCAAAGATTCCAATTACTTTAACATGTAAAACAAAACAGATCGTAAAATCTGTTCTAAGTACTAACCTGTTCTTTCCAATTCATGGAAGCTGTGACGATAGCAAGTATAGTGGCTTGCACAGCAGATCCAACCACAACACCGCACCACAATCCTTTTCCGTTGAACTCACGACTGAAAGCTAAGTAAATTCCAACGGGAGCTCCTACGAGATAATAAGACACCACGTTGTTCCAAGCCCCGATGTGTTGCCACCCACTTCCCCTAGCAACACCATTAAGAACTGCAGTAAATCCGTCGAGGACGAAGGAAAGACAGAGCAAAGGAGATAGGTCCGCGACATAGTCCACGACTTCTTTGCTGTTGCTGAATGCGTAGCCTATAAAATTCTTGCAGGTCAAGAGAAGTATGCTAAAGAAAGCTGACTCTATCAGCCAAAGACAAAGCCCTGCCATTATTGATACCCTAGCAACTTGAGGATCCCCAGCTCCCAATTTGTTTGACACGCGTGTGCTGCAAGAAACCAATTAAACACTAATGCTGAGGAAATAATTGTTGAAGATGTATTGGTTTGAGAATTGAGAATTGAGAATTGAGATCGTACCTCACAGCCGCCGAGACTCCGGCTGGAATCACATAGTGCAAAGCTGCTGTTGTAAGACTTACATGAAAGAAATAGGATCCATACTTTGTCAGTTAAAGAGGAAACAAAAGACTAAGAAAAATAGTTTTTCTATATGATTCTTACCATACTGAAAGAACAGAGGTCTCGAGTTTTGGGTTAGGGAGGAGACCTGAGCAGAGTATGAGTAGCTCAAATAGCCACCATTCTAGGCTATCAAAAACAATGCAAGCGACGTAAGAGGAAACAGTCTTGTGTGTAGCTCATTGCTTAACTTGATCAACAAGAAACACAAAATTGACTTACCAAGTCATTGCTGCTGATGGGATTCCGCAATGAAAGAACTGTTTGACACAAGAAACAAAATCATCGGATACAAAGCCTCGAGTCATCTCGCAAGAACTAGAGAATCTCACATAGCATGCGAGTATCACAGCGTTAAACGAGAAAGACAAACTAATAGCCAAAGCAGCTCCATTGCTTCCGTGATCAAACACGGAAACCAAAGTCCAGCAAAACGGGATGTGGAACAAAAGGGTGGTCACGGCGGTGTAGAGCAGAGGAAGAACCAACCCTTGTGTCTGTAGAAACCGGGTCAGTGGTGTGACAATCGCTTGGGCGAACAAAGCCGGTATGAGCCAAAAGGCGTAGGAGCTTGCGACTCTGGAGATGTCAGGGTCTTGTCCGAGAAAGATCAAGAGCTTGTCGATGTAAATCCATATAATCGATATGAGGAAACAAATTGGGATGTTGGACGCGATTGCAGAGTATGTATATGTTCCGAGTTTTTCGTATTGTTTGGCTCCATAAGCTTGGCCACAGAGAGTTTCTAGTGCCCCAACTA
The DNA here is from genome assembly GCA_020283515.1 of Alliaria petiolata. NCBI lineage: Eukaryota > Viridiplantae > Streptophyta > Magnoliopsida > Brassicales > Brassicaceae > Alliaria > Alliaria petiolata. Next base: position 52,241,064 of record JAHZTW010000004.1, read on the forward strand.
ACCCATACTGCAAATATAATTGAAGTGTTTTTCTGTTAGAATCTAGTATATAATAATTGAAAAGGAGCTCTACAATGTTGACACATTATCATTTTTAAACAAATGGAAAATAACGATATGTCCATAATTAATTATAATTAAAAAATTATTTATTTTAAAACCATTCAATTTAAACTCATTCAATTTAAATTTAATTATTAAAAATTTATTAAAACATAAATATAAAATAAATTAAAATCAGATTTAGTTTTAAAACATCATAAACAAACAAATTTATATATAATAAAAAATTCAAATGCATATTTTTATATTTTTTCGCATGAATTAATCATCATTTCAGAACTAAAGAACATAATTAAATCTTAATATAAGTACGAAAATACCAAATTATGAGATAAAAAATAAGAATAATAGATAGAAAAAGCTTTACACAATTAAAAAATAAAAATAAAATTATAAAACTATATAACCTAAAAAGATATTCAATAAATAACCGATTAGATAGCCATTTATTAAAAAAATAATATATATATATATATATATATATATGACAAAATAGAGAAAAAGAAGAATATATAAGAAGTTAGAAATATGGAAATAAAAAACAAATCATTGAAATATATGTGGAAAGAAAAAAAAATTCAAAATAATAAATAAAAAATGAAAAATTATTATAACACTGGGATTTAGATGAATAAAAAGAGCTTGAAAAACAAGTAAATATTATAAGGTGATGTATGGAAGAGATTAGATGAATAATCACGAAAAAATCAAAAAAATTAAAAATTGATAAGAGAAAACGCATAAAAAAGATTATTAACAAAATAAACATATAAAAACATATCATTTACAACACAAATTAAAACAAAACATGCCTATGTTTCTCTCCTACGAATTACTAGGGTTATAAGAAAAAAGTTTATAAATAAAAATATAAAAGAATTTTAATAGTTAAAAAGAAAATATAAAATATATCAAACAATTACAAACTAAAATAAAACCCGCGTGTTAGCGCATGTTCTCTTCGTGTATATAAAAGTTAAAAAGCTTCTTATTTATGCCAATTAAAGAGGCATATTGCATCAATGATTTAGTAGAAGTTTAAAGTTATACAAAATCTTCCCTTATTGTATTAATGATTATGTAAAAATTTTAAAATCCTATTTTATTGTATTCAACATTTGATAAATTGTTTAAAATTCCACCAAATCACTGATTTATTATGCCTTCTTAGAAATGTCTCGAAGAAAATTAAAAATATATAAGCGTTTTCATTTTTTTGCCAATTAGTTTTTTTTTTTGAACTAATTTTTTTTTTCCTTTGCCAATTAGTTTTGATCTACAAATCAATTCCTCACATTTTAACACTTGTAAAGTCAAAAGGATTCTTGAATCGAAGAGGAGAGAGTCATATCATAATTACCATAATGCTGAAGCCGGAGACGTTAGTGAAGGAGGTGGCAAGAGCGACGCCGGAGAGCTGGAGCTCGCCGTTATGGCCGGCGACCATGACTGAGATGACAGGCAAAAGGTACTCAGCAATGGTCACGGTGGCCATTGGAGCGGCCAAGCGGCTCACTTTCTTCAGCTCGACAGTGAGCTGACCTCTTTGCCATTTCTTTGTACCGGGGACTAATTCCTCGTCTCTCGGAAGAAATGACTCTTCCATCTTGAAGGCATTCTTGCTTTTTGATTTCAGATGACATGAGATCTTTATAGATAGAAGAAAACAAATGTGAATGGACTTTTCTTGCGTGTAACACGTGGATATAGATTTATTGAATTAACACGACTCGTTCAATCGTGGGAATAAATAGTGTATTAACACGACATTGCTCGACTAGTATTATTTAAACACGAACAAATTTCAACCCTATATAGGTTAGTTGATGTTTAGTTAGAACTACTTTCCCATGTGACGTATATATATAATCGGTAAAAATAATTTTTTTTTTATTATTATATAATTAATAATCATAATCTGTACTCTGTAGTTTCATTTTTCGGCAGAAAAATAAGATTTCTATTATATCGAGACATACCACAGTAAAAGTATTATTAAAAAAAAAAGTTTTGATCATATGATCCTAGTTTCGGCATGAAGTTATCTAGTATTTAGAAAAGAGCTACAATAGTCTTGTAATGTGTTTATATTTACTCTGTAATGTAGTCTTTGCAATGAGCTACAATAGTCTTGCAATGTGTCTATATTAATAGAATAGTGTTTTTTAATGAAGACTTTGGAAAACAGAGTTGAAAAACTTGTTAATTTGTTTAACTTACGAAACTACCATTATATACAATTTAATAATTTATTAAAAAATAAAAAATTAATAATAAAAAATATTTAAAAATATATAATAAAAAATTCTTATAAAAAAAATTATTTTTAAAATAGCGTTAACATTTGCGATAATCGTCTGTGACCGGCGCTCGCGACTAGCATTTGTAATCGGCGTTGAGACTAGTGTTTGCAATCGGCATTTGTAATCGGCGTTGAGACTAGTGTTTACAATCGGCGTTTGTGACCGGTGTATTCAATCGGCGTTTGCATTTGGAATTACAGTAGAATTTTTATAATTTTTTAATGTTATGGTAGAATTATTTGGGGTATAAAAGATAATACACTATTGGTGGTAGATTTATTTTAAAATAATCTTAAAAGAAACAATAATGTTTTTTTTTTCTCATGAGCACAACCACGTGCAGCCAATTTAGAAACAATAGTATTTTTCAAAGGGACAAAATCTTCTTTTACCAATTTCAGATAAAATAAGTCTACCGTATTGGACATAAAACTCTAACACAACATGCAATGATAAATCTACCAATTGAAAACTATTTGAATAATCACAAAATTGTATAAATCTACAAACATTATTAGTAAATCTACCGATGTTTTAACAAATTTCCCAACACTATGAATAAATTTACAATAATTTCTCCGTCAATAACTCTACCACCATTGATAATAAATATACTAAGCCAAAATAAAGCTACCATCAAACAACATAATTTTTTCATCACACCAAACACCATTCTCATCGATGATAAATCATCATAAATAATAAGTTTACGAATTCAAAATTAATCTACCATCAAACACAAAAATTCTACAAATCCAATAATAAATCTATACTAAATGAAAGGGACAATTTGGGGCTCCATAAGCTATCCACATCAGATTTTTAAACAATTCTCTTCTTCTGCCACATCAACATTTTTAAAGTTCTTCTTCTTTGATTTCTGGAAAACTTTCTTAGAGCTGAACTAACAAATTAAAATTAAAAATCAATCTAACTTAAATAAAAACCAAATATTTATATAATAAAAACTCCACAAACTCGCCACGTCAGCAAACCTAATATGGTTTTTAGTGTTAAAAAATCTTATGAAAATAATCTAATATATATTATTAATCTAATTATAAAAGCCTCATTAAAACATATGTGTAATGTAAGATTTTTTTTTTAAATTAAATTATATGACAAACGCAAAGGAAGCTTCTACGTCTTCTAAGTTCTAAGAAACTCCACATACTTCTTCTTTTTGTGAATCGATACTAACTGACTAATGATAATAATAATCTATTAGTATATATATATATTTTTTATTTGGGGTTGCTAATAAAAGAAAAAAAAAAACTACACGAACACCATCATAATAAAAAGGAACAATGAGATGCTTGAGCAAGCAATCATATGCTTCATAAGTTATTTCCTTTTTAAAAATAAAAAACTGCTTTGTATTAAAGAAAGAGAAAACTTATAAGTGATGTTTGGGGGTGCTAATTAAAGAAAACAAAAATACTACACGAACAAGATCCGAATAAAAGGAAACAAAAACTATTGTGAGCTCCTAAAGCCATCCACATAAGCAAAAAAAATCTACAAACTCGCCACGAGAGCAAACCTAATATATATTTTTTTTGTTTTGTTAAAATTCTCTTTTGAAAATATTTTAATATATTATTAATCTAATTATAAACGGCTCATTAAAACATATGTGTAATGTAAGAAAAATTTCCAAATTTAATTATATGCCAAATGCAAAGGAAGCTTCTACGCCTTCTAAGTTCTAAAAAATTCTAGATACTTCTTCTTTTTATAAATCAGTATTACCTCACTAATGATAAGAATAATCTATTAGTATATAGAATTTTTTTTAATGGAGTTGCTAATGGAAAAAAGACGACACTACACGATTAGAATAAAAGGAAATACAAACTAATTAGAACAATGACGTGCTTGAGTTGGTGATCATATATTTGATAAATTATTTTATTTTTAATTTAAAATGAAAATGTTTTTTCTATTAAAAAATAGAAAACATATTTGTGAAGTGTGGGCCTCCTAATGAAAGAAAAAAATACTACACGAACTCGATCAGATTAAAAAGAACCAAAAATTAATTAGAACAATGAGGTGCTTGAGTTGACGATCATATGTTTGATAAATTATTTCGTTTTCAATTTAAAATAAAAAATTATTTTTTATCATAGAAAAAAACTTATATGTGGAGTTTGGGGATGCTAATGGAAAAACATATTACACGAACACTATCCGAATAAAAGGAAACAAACATTAATTAAACCCTAAAATCTAAACTCTAAATATAAACTTAAAAACTAAACATTAACTTGAAATCAGAAATATAATCTTTGGATCTATATTTGAAATTTAAACTGAATTCTAAATAAAATGGTCTACTTAAGAACTACTAGTCTATATAAACCAATAAGTTTTTTACAATTAAGTAATATATATAAACCAAGAGTAGTATATAGAATAATATGTTTTTACATAACATCTCAACCGTAGATCCTAAACCATAGACCCTAAACCCTAGACCCTAAACCACAAATCCCAAATCCCAAACCCCAAACCCTAAATCCTGAAACTTTAAACCCTAGATCTTAAACCCTAAAGCCTCTTTTATATTTTTACATGCCCATCCTAGAATTGACTAGTAACAAGAAACAATAAAAAAGAGTTGTTGGTTTCTTCTTTCTTTCCGGTATAAATATGAGGAACAAACCACACTGTCTGTGTGTTCAGGAGCTTGTAAGGGAAATAATTTATAAGTTCTTTGATCGATACTCCCTCAATGAGACCTCACCTAATTAAATGAAGGGGTTAACAGTGGAGAATCTGGGTTTCTCTAAGGGGTTTGGACTTGAATTGAGAGATTGCTAAGCTAGTGGTAAGTACACCTAATGTTGGCTCTCTGGTATGTGGATTCAAGAGTGTTGATCAATGTGTACGATACAATAACTTTTGGTATACGAAGGTGGAGTGACAGATGTCCAGTGAAATATGTGGTGTACATGGTGACGGTCTTAATAAAATATGTGGTGTACATGGTGACGATGTCCGGTGTACGTTTTCTTTATATATCTTTTATATATAGCTTTGTAATTGTTTAGTTCAAAAATTTCAAGGAATGTTTATCATTCTAATGAGAAAAAGGCGAATGATTTACATCTAATAAACATTTTTTTTTTTTTTTTTCAAAGGCGATTCAATTTCCTCAAGTCGTACTGATGGTGTACAAGAGAGAGAGGTGTACAAGAGACAAATTACAAGATTTTTAAAGGCTCTCCCGTTATAGAATTCATTTGTAGAAAGCCGACAAAAATAGTGATAAAAGTAATCTGATTTGTTTCAAACATTGTCCTAAATACAAAACCGTTGTTTATGACAACATGGAAGCTTTGGGGAGAGATTCCTCGTATGTGTGTGTATTGTGTGAGCTTATCTCTTTCTCTACCTATGAATTTAACAAGTAATGTAATTAAGATATGGAGATAAACAGACACCTGATTCTCTATTATAACCTCTCACATAACTCTGTTTTATATTTTGTGTAACTCTCCACTAACTCGTATGGCTTCATCTCACAAAACACTGGCCAATCCAATTGTTTTCCCTTCATTTGCTTTAGTTTCTGAAGCGTTTGCAGGTAGGCGCGATCTTGCTGAAGCCAAAAGTAAGTTATTAGAGAAGCCAAGTTTTTTATTTTGTTAAAAAAACCAGAGAAAATATAAGTGTGAAGCTAAGCTAGCTTACCAGTGACATTGGTGATAACATGCAGATTCTTTTGAGCAGGAAACGCTCTCAAGTTATTCTCAACACCTAACAACAACAAGTTTCTCATAAGCTGCCTCTGTTCTTTGAGACTAGGAGTTTTCGCCGGCTTCTTCAAAAGCATGCAAGTCATGTGTACGAGCATCAAATCACTGCATCGTTGGATCGATGGGAGGATCTTTCGTCGGCTATGATCTCGGAGCCTCTGGTTATGTTACATCAATGGACGATTTTCTGATAGAATTATTCTTAAAAATCTACAAAAGAAAGTAAATGCATATTCTACTTATATTTGATCGAATTACCACATATTTTTCCAGCATAATCATGGGCATTAACAATTTGCACATTGAAGTGAATATATTTGCTTTTTTAGTGAAATTCATATACATAAATATTTATTTTATAAATTAGTAATGTTATAACTATGATATTTCATAAATTTATACATGTATTTATTTATGAGAAATATCCTAAAGTAGCATTAAAAGTTTAAATGATAAATTCATAATTATTGGTATAAAAGTATTATAAAAACACAACTAAACCCATAATAAAGCAATTTGTAAAATATTAATGGTGACAATAGAAAATAAAACACATTTTTGTAATTTACATATGTTGAACTTCTGATTTTGGGAAATAAGAAACGATATCAAAATTCATGGTAAGATAGCATTGTCCATTGTCAAACTTATGGTATCAAGGCAAAGCAAATATAATTTTCATGAAAATTAAATAAAAATTTAGCTGCAAAATTAATACGAAATACATAAGGTAAGAATAATTCTTCAAATGCTAAAAACAGATCAATGAGATGCAATTAACTATTAAATACGAAGTTTGAAATTTTTGCAGTTAAATTCTGAAGGATTTAGCTAGTGTTTTTTAAAAAGAGTTACAAGAAAATAAAGCTTTCAGATTTAATTAGATGTAAAAAAGTTGTTTTTTGGATTCTAGATCAATTAAAAAGAGAAATAGTTGATTTAAATAATTTTTATTTTCAACTAAAAAGTTGAACAAGTGTGCAAAACATACTTAACATCACATATCTATTAAAAAATTATTTTGAAAAAAAATTAAATTTTAAATTTCAATATTTGTTGTGTATCATGTAATCGAGAGCCTAAACCTTACTATAAAATTATATTCCCTTCTAAAACTTTAGACGAGATCGTTACTCTCACAATCAAATCTTAGTTCAAACATTAACTTGAAATCATAAATATAAATATTTGGGTCTATATTTGAACTTTAAACTAAATACTAAATATAATGATCTATTTACATACTACTAGTCTATATAAACTATGTAATATTTATATAATGAAATGAACTTGAAATTCTATGTGACTCTTAGTAAAGTAAAAGCAGTAGCACAATTATGGGCTCCTTTACATATATACATATCAATCTTTAAAGTCTATATATCTCCTTGACTTGAACCAAACGATTACAAGGATATATGAAGACCAATCGGTTCTACAATACATAATTTATATAAAGACGTATTTTTACTTGACATCACATTTCAATTCATTAAAAAAAAAATTCCGTTTTCAAATGGAAGAAATTATTAAACCCAATGTTAAGTCATAAAACCCTAAAATCTAAACGAACCCCACTTCTCTGGTAAACCTCTCTTGTACACCATCGTGTATACCTCTCTTGTAGACCATGGTGTACACCTCTCTTGTACACCATCGTGTACATCTCTCTTGTATATTATCGTGTACACCTCTCTTGTATATCTTCGTGTATACCATCGTGTACACTTCTTTTGTATACCATCGTGTACACTTCTTTTGTATACCATCGTGTACACCTCCCTTGTACACCGTCGTGTACACCTCTTTTGTACACCGTCGTGTACACAATTTCTTGTACACCATCGTGTACCACCATCTCTTGTACACCATCGTGTACACCATCTCTTGTACACCATCTCCGATTTCGAGATCATCCCGTGGTGAAGTTCTTCGCCTACTGCTCGTATCAGGCTCATCCTGTTGTGCGCGTCCGATATTTGTCCGTGGGAACATTTTGTGGAACTTCGACTTCGAGGTATCTCCATCGGGGTCAAGTCGTGGCCATGCTGCAAGGTTTCTCCTTACGCTTGCCCATATCGGCTAGGAAGCCGTTATCGATGCCCGATGTTGTGAGGGAAAACGTCTATCTCCTCTTCCTTTGATCTCTCCTTGAACCTTCTTTCTTGAACCAACCTCCACGCACCTCTTATACCTGAGAAACACTCCAAATATGCAATAATATGCAAGACTCTAACCTAATGCATCCTAGACCTAAAGTGAGTGCAAACGGTACAAAAAAAGGTAAACATGCATGAATGCAATCCTAACTATCATGAAATGCATGGAAAAGGGGTGTATTTGCAGGGATATCAACACCCACGACCACTATTTCTCAAATATTTTTTTTCGTAAGTGGTTAGCATAGGGAACCATTGTTTAAGATTATGTGTACCAAATAATATATAGGACGGTGAACATGATATCATACATAGCATTTTTGTTAAGATTATCTTTGTTTACTTAGACCACATACACCATCTTATACACGTTTGTATATTGTAACCCCTAAAATTTGAACCCCAACATTCAAACAAACGACTATATTGAGTTGCCTTGAATTATCCTTAAAGTTAAGTGAGTTGGCTTGCTTTATTGCTTCAGATTGTTCTAATTTGGTGAAGAGGATAATGTCTCCAGCCGCAAGCAGATGCTGAGCCACAAGAGTCGATGCCCATTTCAAGTATGTTCCCATTAAACCATGGCCGGTGGAGCTCTTCTCGATGAAGGAGCCCTAAAGAAAGCTCATCTGTACGAGCATCGAATCAGTGGTTACTTCATCTTTGCTTGCATCGTTGGATCGATGGGAGGATCTCTCGTCGGCTATGATCTCGGAGTCTCTGCTGGTGTTATATCAATAGACGATTTCCTAATAGAATTATTCCAAAAAATCTACAAAAGAAAGCAAATGCATATTCTACTTATATTCGATCTAATTACCATATTTTTTTCAAGCATAATCATTGGCATTAACAATTTGCACATTAAAGTGAATATGTTTGTTTTTAAGCGAAGTCATATACATATTTTTTTATAAATTAATAATGTTGAACCTATGATATTTCTTTCATTTATAAAGTTATTTGTTTATGATAAATATCCTAAAGTATCATCAAAAGTTTTAACTGATTAATTCATAATTATTGGTATAAAACTCATGGTAAGATTGCATTTGTGCATTCTCAAACTCATGGTAACAAGGCAAAGCAAAAATAATTTTCATGAAAACTAAATAAAGATTTATCTGAAAAATTAATACGAAATACAGAAATACAGGCCAAAGCAAAGATCATTTTTAAGAAAAGAAAAGATGTTTTATGGGTCCTATAACAATTAAAAAGAGATAGAGTTGATTTAGTTAATTTTTCTTTTTTTTTGATTTTAAATTATTGTTCTTAAAAAGAGATAATTTAGTTGTTACTGTTTTTTTTTTGTTTTTTTTTCAGTTTATTTAGTTAATTTTATTTGTAAGTTATTTTAAATTGTTATTGTTAGTTTGTTATTATTATTTATTTGTTATTGTTAGTTTTTATTTTTGTTGTTCTCTGATTTGAAGTTGGTATGGTTAATTTTATTTTTATTGTTTATTTTAAAGTGATTTTAGTTAATTTTGATTTTAAAGTTGTTATTGTTTTTTAAAGTTATTTTAGTTAATTTTATTTATTAATTGTTATTGTTTTTTTTTATTTTTTAGTTAATTTAGTTAATTATAATTTTTTGATTTTAAGTTATTATTTTTAAAAAGAGTTGATTTAGTTTAAAAAAAATAAAATGAAGAACAACTTGTGTTATGAATTGTAGCAAAAAGAGAGAGAGAAGAGAGAGAAGAGAGAAGAAAAGAAAAAGAGTTAGATTTAATTATTATTATTTTTAAATGGTATTGACGTAAATAACTAAAATGGGGAAGGGTTCAATTGGATCTGAAATAGTATTTTACCCACTTTTCTAATAAAAAGTTAAGAGTACACCCACTTTGTAAATTAGAAAGTCAAAAAGTACCATACACCAAGTTTTTTTTTTTTTTTTTTTATTTGTTGATTATGGAACTCCTACATTTGTATACCAAAATTGAAATAAAACAAAATTGACTAATTAAGAAACACCCTTCGTTTATGTCAATCCATTTCCACTTGAGACTACTCTTTTCCTCGCTTTCTCAGCCTGCAAATCATAGATTTCAATTACTTCAAAACATTAATAAAAAAAAACAGAATGTAAAGCTGTACCAAGCTGAAATGGCCTTCTAACCTGTTCATTCCAATTCATGGAAGCCGTGACGATAGATAGTATAATGGCTTGCACGGCGGATCCAACGACAACTCCACACCACAGTCCTTTTCCGTTGAACTCACGACTGAAAGCTAAGTAAACTCCAACAGGAGCTCCTACGAGATAATAAGACACCACGTTGTTCCAAGCTCCAATGTGTTGCCACCCACTTCCCCTAGCAACTCCATTAAGAACTGCAGTAAATCCGTCGAGGATGAAGGAGAGACAGAGCAAAGGAGATAGGTCTGCGACATAGTCCACAACTTCTTTGCTGTTGCTGAACGCGTAGCCTACGATATTCTTGCAGGTGAATAGAAGTGTGCTGAACGTAAATGACTCTATAAACCAGAGACAAAGCCCTGCCAATATTGATGTCCTAGCAACTTGAGGATTCCCAGCTCCCAAATTGTTTGACACGCGTGTGCTGCAAGAAACCAATCAATAATATTGAGAAAAGGAAATCTTGAAGCTGTTTTGGTTTGAAAATTAAAATCATACCTCACAGACGCGGCGATTCCTGCTGGAATCACATAGTGCAAAGCAGCGGTTGTAAGACTGACATAAAAGATATCAGGTTAATACTTATTAGTAAAGAGAAAACAAAAGATAAGAAGAAGAAGTCTATCTATATGATACTTACCATATTGAAAGAACAGAGGTCTCGAGTTTCGGGTTAGGGAGAAGACCTGAGCAGAGAATGAGTAGCTCAAATAGCCACCATTCTAGGCTATCAAAAACAATGCAAGCGAGATAAGAGGAAGTGTGTAACTCATTTCTTAACTTGACAAACAATAAACATAAAAATGACTTACCAAGTCATTGCTGCTGATGGGATTCCGTAATGAAAGAACTGTTTGACACAAGAAACAAAATCATCGGATACAAAGCCTCGAGTCTTCTCGCAAGAGCTTGAGAATCTCACATAGCAAGCTAGTATCAACGCATAAAACCAAAAAGACACACTAATAGCCAAAGCAGCTCCATTGCTTCCCAGACCAAACACGGAAACCAAAATCCAGCAAACTGGGATATGGAACAAAAGGGTGGTTACAGCAGTGTAAAGCAGAGGAAGAACCAACCCTTGTGTCTGTAGAAACCGGGTCAGTGGTATGACAATTGCTTGACCGAACAAAGCCGGTATGAGCCAAAAGGCGTAGGATCCTGCGACTCTGGAGATGTCAGGGTCTTGTCCGATTGAGATCAAGAGCTTGTCTATGTAAATCCATAGAATTGATATGAGGAAACAAATTGGAATGTTGGAGGCGATTGCAGAGTATGTGTAAGTTCCGATTTTTTCGTATTGTTTGGCTCCATAAGCTTGGCCACAAAGAGTCTCCAAAGCACCCACTAATCCATACTGCACAAAGCGTTTTCAAGATTTGAGAGTCTATTGGATTTTTGAATTGAAGAGGAGAGAGTCTATTTGATTCTTGAATTGAAGAAGAGAGAGTCATATCATAGTTACCATGATGCTGAAACCAGAGACGTTTGTGAAGGAGGTGGCAAGAGCGACTCCGGAGAGCTGGAGCTCGCCGTTGTGGCCGGCGACCATGACTGAGATGACAGGTAAAAGGTACTGAGCAATGGTCACGGTGGCCATAGGAGCGGCCAAGCGGCTCACTTCCTTCAGCTCGACGGTGAGCTGAGTTCTTTGCCATGTCTTTGTACCGGGGACTAACTCCTCGTCTCTCGGAAGAAATGGCTCTTCCATTATCCTCTTTCTAGTGTTGAAGGTCTTGCCTTAGATTTCAGATAATATGGAATCTTTATAGACAGAAGAAACCATTGTCAATGTCAATAAATAAAAAAATTTCTTTTTGTAAATCGTGGGAATATAATATTGGATTTACATGTGTAGCATTTTAAAATTTCCACTGGAATAAACCTCTAGGCGAAAGGATGGAGATAGAAATTTAATCAGTTTTAAATTTTTGATTGTAGATGAATTTATTAGTAATTCGCACAAAAGTTCTCCCAACAGTAAGCAAATTTTTTTTTGTTCAACATTAGTAAGCAAATTTAATACCCAAAATCTCATCTTCATCATTTTCTTGACCGAGAGAGATCAAAGCAGTTAATATAGTACAATATAATTCCTAATAACTATAATACCAAAATAGGCTATTAATTTTTTTTTTTCCAACCGAGAATTTTTATTAATAATTTCAGAATAAATAAAATCTAAAATATCTGTTATTCTTTTAAACTTTAAAACAGAGAGAAAATTTTGAAAAATATCATTTTGGCAGGGTCGTGCCTATTCAATAAAAAAAACAATGACTCACTTGATTTCATATAAAATTTAGGAGGCATGTTTACAAATATGTTTTATTTTATATGGTGTAAATTTATGTTCTCCGTACAAATGTACACCAAAAACCAAAAGTTAAACTAATAGTAACTTTTAATCCTTTTTTCATTGTATTTGTTCATCCACTTATTTTTATTTTTTATTTTTTGCTAAAGTGATACGCTTATTTATATTTAACTTTCACCACATATAGTTAAATAATATAAACAACAACAAATATATAATCATATTTATTTTTCAGTTATACGTAAAGCATTAATTTGTTAACACATAAGACTGATAAAAAAATTCAACATGTGGTAGAAATGAACAATTGTAGAAAGAATGACTTATACCAAATTTATAAACCGCAATACAAAATGGTAAAACCAATTTATTAACCCCACGAATTATACTAAATGAAAGGGATAATTTGGGGCTCCATAAGCTATCCGCATCAGATTTTTAAACCATTTTTTCCTTCTGTCACATCAGCATTTTTAAAGTTCTCCTTCTTTGATTTCTAAAAAACTTTCTTAGAGTTGAACTAACAAATTAAAATTAAAAATCAATCTAACTTAAATAAAACCAAATATTTATAATAATAAAAACTCCACAAACTCGACACGTCAGCAAACCTAATATGGGTTTTAGTGTTAAAAACTTTTATGAAAATAATCTAATATATATTATTAAACTAATTATAAAAGGCTCATTAAAACATATGTGTAATGTAAGAAATTTTTTAAATTAAATTATATGACAAACGCAAAGGAAACTTTAACGTCATCTAAGTTCTAAGAAACTCCACATACTTCTTTTTTCGTGAATCGATACTAACTGGCTAATGATAATAATAATCTATTAATATATATATATATATTGGTTTGCTAATAAAAGAAAAAAAAACAACACGAACACCATCATAATAAAAAGGAACAAAAATTAATTAGAACAATGAGATGCTTGAGCTAGCAATGATATGCTTCATAAGTTATTTTTTTTTTTAAATGAAAAACTGTTGTGGATTAAAGAAAGAGAAAACTTATAAGTGAAGTTTGGGGGTGCTAATTAAAGAAAACAAATACTACACGAACAAGATCCGAATAAAAGGAAACAAAAACTATTGTGGGCTCCTAAAGCCATCTACATAAGCAAAAACAAAAACCTAAAAACTCGCCACGTGAGCAAACCTAATATGTTTTTTTTTTTTGCTAAAAATCTCTTTTGAAAATATTCTAATATATATTATTAATCTAATTATAAAAGGCTCATTAAAACATATGTGTAATGTAGGAAAAATGTCCAAATTTAATTATATGCCAAATGTGAAGGACCTTTTACGCCTTCTAAGTTTTTAAAAATTCTACATACTTCTTCTTTTTGTAAATCAGTACTACCTCGCTAATGATAATAATAATCTATTAGTATATATAATTTTTTTTATTTGGAGTTTCTTACGAAAAAATGACGACACTACACGATTAGAATAAAAGGGAACAAAAACTAATTAGAACAATGAGGTGCTTGAGTTGGGGATCATATATTTGATAAATTATTTCGTTTTTAATTTAAAATGAAAAATTGTTTTCTATTAAAAAGGAGAAAACATATTTGTGAAGTGTGGGGCTCCTAATGAAAGAAAAAGAAATACTCCATGAACTCGATCAGATTAAAAGGAACCAAAATTTAATTAGAACAATGAGGTGCTTGAGTTGGCGATCATATGTTTGATAAGTTATTTCGTTTTTAATTTAAAATAAAAAATTCTTTTCGATTGAAGAAATAGAAAATTTATATGTGATGTTTGGGGCTGCTAATGAAAAAAAAATACTACACGAATACGATCGGAATAAAGGGAAACAAAAATTATTTAGAACAATGAGGTACTTGAGTTGGCGACCATAAGTTTGATAAGTTATTTCGTTTTCAAAAAATAAAATTTTGTTCTTGATTAGAGAAAGAGAAAAATTATATGTGGGGTTTAGGACTGCTAATGAAAAACAAGAACACTACATGAACACTATAAGAATAAAAAGAAATAAAAATTAATTAGAACAATGATGTGCTTGAGTTGGCGATTATATGTTTGATAAATTATTTTATTTTCAATTTAAAATGAAAAATTATTTTCGGTTAAAGAAAACAAAAATTTAAAGTTTATGAGTTCAACCATATACCGAATTCAGTTAAAACAAAAATAATTTTAATAATATTTTGAAAGCTGGTGAACAACAATGAGTTTCAATATGTATTTCAAGTTTTAGTTTAAAATTTAATTTTGACATGTCCAATGAAGTGCTTGAGTTGGTGATCATATGTTTGATAAGTTCTTTCGTTTTCAATTTAAAATGAAAAATTGTTTTCGATTAAAAAAATAAAAAACTTATAGTTGTTGAGTTCAATCATATACCGAATTCAGTTAAAACAAAAATAATTTCAATAATATTTTGAAAGTTTGTGAACAACAATATGTTTCGATACACATTTCAAATTTTAGTTTAAAAATTAATTTTGACATATTCACTTTGTAAAACTTTTTAGTTAAATCACAATATATTTTTCGGACATATTAAAATATTCAAGATGTATAAACTCGCATGAAAATTATATTGTAAATAAATATCAAATTAAAGTTAAAAAATTATATAACTTAAATAATAATCTAATGTTAATAAAAACAATCCGCGCGTAGCGCGGAAAAATTTTTAATAGTGAATAACAATAGTACCTACTGATTTTTGTAAAGAAATGCATGCGAAAAAGACAGGATAACACTTGGGGATCACGTTCCTTACCAACGAATAAGTCGCTAAACAACAAAGGCAACTCGGAAGAAGTACTTCGGAATTATCAGAGAATAATAAAATAGCAACTAGAGAGTCACAAACTTGCTGCCAAAGTATTTACGGTAGCAAATTTCGGTTTGCCTTCTTCGAAAGTATGAATGCTTTTTAGCAGAAAAAGAAAATAAAGTATGGTTACTACTGACCGGAAAATCTAATATATATTATAAAATTATAATTTCCTCTGTTTCTTAAAGAAAATCTTTTTAGAATTTTAACACATATTAAGAAAACACATTAAAACTTGATAATAAATATATTATTTTATGTGATTAACAATTTTCTATAAATTTAAACCAATGGCAATTCAATAAATTCAATTAATTTTATTAAAATTTACAATTTATCATTATTAACTCATAAAAAGTGCATAGAAAACTTAAAACTACTATCTATTTGAAACAATTTTTTTTTTTTATAATAAGTCTTTCTTTAAGAAACAGAGAGAGTATATAATTACATATTGAAAATAACATAACATTAGTGAGAAATATTTACATTTATGGGCACTTTGAGATTAATAGCCACTTTGTGACTTCTCAACCATTTGAATATTCGAAACTGTGCTTTTGTTTTTCTTACCAAAACAATGCAGGATTAAGTTGATTTATCCTCGCCGGCTTGGGGCTACACCGCCGCACGCCTGGATTTTAGATCATCGATCTCACCGCTGCACTTTATTCCGATCTGGATTTGCGGAGGTTTGCTGTCGATTTCACCGCCGTGATTTTTTCCTAATCTGGGTTTGAAGAGGTTAGATCGTCGATCTCACCGCTGCGTTTTATTTCGATCTGGGTTTGCGGAGGTTAGCTCGTCGATCTCATCGCAGCGCTTTTTTTCGAGCCTGCCGTCATCATCGGTGTCTTTCCCCGTGGATGGAAAGTTCGTGGATAGGCACATGTAAACATAAGAAATTAATTCGTCGGTGGTGTTTAGATCGTCAATCTCACCGCTGCGCTTTATTCCGATCTGGTTTGAGGATATTAGATCGTTGATCTCATCGCTGCGCTTTTTTCTGGCCTGCCGTCATCATCGATGTCTTGCTCCACATGGATGGAAGGTTCGTGGATAGACATATGTAAACATAAGGAATTAAATCGTCGGTGGCGGTGAATGGATACATGACGAGACATGGATGGTATCAGGTGTATTAGATAGTATTTTTGCATTCTTCAGTGCAATTATCGATTTGCCCGTGGATATGTTTCATGTGGATAGGCGGAGGTGGATGAAAGAACTTTATTTTCCATATGCATAGTTTTCTAGTTTTTAGGCGGGATTTAAGAAATAAATGATGTTTTTAGTGTTGTCTTATCCATCTATACCTTCTTAAGCAATTGTTGGTGACTTATTCTTTATATTAATTGAAATCCAATTATACCCTCTTAATTTGTTAATTATTTCTTAAATATAATTATAAATACATAATACCCTCTTTTGATTATTTTTGAAAATCAATTGTTTACACTTGAAAAAGTTAGGCATCAAAATCTTGTGAACACAAATTTATGATGAACAAATTTTTTTTATCTATGATGAACAAAAAAAAAATTAATCAATTCTCCCAAATAGAATTTGCACATATCAATTTATTGTAAAAACAAACAATAAATTCAATAAAATCACCAGATTTATGTGAAATCTATCCAATCCTTTTTGGTTTATACAATTGATTTTTGCAGAGATCTTAATGAACCATAAACAGAAACGCCGTGGAAAGATGAAGAGAAGAGATGTTTTAAAACTCGCAAAAGACACCTTCAGAATTTGGTAGAACACGTACATTATGCAGAATGTATATTCTACGAAATCGCAGAACACGTACATTATGCAGAATGTAAATTCTATGAAATCGCAGAACACGTATATTATGCAGAATATATATTATACGGATTCGCAAAACATATACAAATCGCAGAAGATACGTTCTAAAACTAGCAGATCATAGAGATTTCGCAGAACATATCTAATAAGATTTGTAAATATTTTTTATTATGTTTTTGGAATAATAAAAATTTTATGTTTCCTTAAATATTTATTATTTCCTTTCAAGTATTTAAATTAATATTAAAAATAAATTTACAAATAAATAAAATATTAAAGTATATGATTGTGGGGGTAGTTTAGACACAATTGTACATATTAAAATAAAGGTGTAGATGGACCAGAAAACACTAAAAACATCCTTTATTTTTAATTTTCCCATTATTAATTCACTCTAATCGAGAGGAGTTTTTGCTTCTCCCTAGCCACACGATTACCACTTTAATTAATTCTTATTACATCTTAAGGTTGGAGTGGTGACACTTACCACGTGGTAGGTGTTAAAAAGTACAATCTCAACTACTGTAGCCACTTTTATCTCTACTTCACCATTGTTAGGGAACCTAATCTCAAACTGATTAGGGTGAAGAAAACGGAGAGAGAATAGACGACCACTGTCTTGTGATATGTGGAGAATGGATTTGTTTTGAGGGAAGTAGATGAGACTTTATAATCAATAAGTCCCGAATGTCCAGGGTTGTGGAGATGCGTGACGGGATGAATATTGTTGAGCTGAAGAGAGTTGTTTTGACTGAGTTCTTCGAGGGGGGTTTTGCAGGGATTTCAGCCTCTCTTAGCTACTGGCCACCAAACTCAACGGAACTTGCAACATGGATAACGATGCCACCGGTGTTGGTTACAAATAAAGGAGGGATATCTTTTTTTTTCAAGCATTTTCGCGTAAACAGGGCAATGTATATGTTCGTTACTTTTGAGGTGGAGGCTTTAGGTGTTCGGCAGAACGTATTTAATGAAACTGGCAGAGTTTACACCATTCCAAAGGAGTTTATCGTAGCAGAAGGTTCAAGTTCAGTATTGCTCGGAAATGTAAGCAGATTTGTCACCCCGGCACAAGGCTTTAAGAGAAAATGGACTGCTGAGTGCTATTCTGCATCCAAGATCAAATGCTGCGTACAAGGGACATGGTTACGTTACGACTCACCAGTTGGTGCGACGACATCTCTGTCTGATTTAGAGGACGAAGCTAAATGAGCTAGAACAACTTGAGAAGATGTTCTCTAACGATAGTGGTTTCAAAAACCCATCCCCTCCAGCCGACGGGAAAGACGACACATACTACAACGACTATTGTGGAGTTTTGCCGGACGGATGCGAGGTTAGAACCATTGGTTATGATACGAAATTTTGGTCTCTACTTATTGACGACCCTCTGGGCGGTTTACCCTACCTCTGAAGGTTTTGATGGTAAGGCTGCAGCCATGAGGATGCAGTGGAAGTATTCTTGCTTTACAAATGATGCATTTGATCATACCGTTGTTATCAGGGCTGCACTCGTCGTCGAGATTTAAGAGAAATTCTTGGGCAGACGAGGAAACAGTATTTGACAACAATCACAACTCGGCGTGGACAGGACATGACGAGGGGGAAACTAATGGTATACACGAAACTACGGAACCACATATGAAGGGAGAAATAATTTTTAACCACACCCACAAGTATATGTGGTCAGATTCTGCTGGACAAGGAAAGAATGGTCATGGTATAACGGGACAGAAAGGAACTGTCCATGCGTCCAGATCCAGACCCTCGTGGTCATCTACCCATGGTCATCGTAGAATAGATGACGAGGATTTCGATATTCCACCTCTGTTCTATGACAAAAAGTACGTTGTGGACGATATTCCAGATCTGGATATTGATGCTGCCAACGAAGGTATACATGTGGGGGAAGTTGTTCAACAACAAGCAAGAGTGTCGAATTGTGTTGGCTATTTATGCAATCAAAGGTATGTTCACTTTTCGGCAGAGCATGACGAAATTCCACTACTTTGTCCTTAGCTGCACATATGAGCGTTGTAACTGGAGAGTTTTGGCAAGGGAAGTTGGTGGCTGTGAATATTACGAGATCAAGAAGGCCGAGCTGGAGCACACCTGCTGCTGCGACACACGTAACACGTATAAGAAAAAAGCCTCTTCGAGATGATCGCTGCAGGTTTCAAAGCAAAGTATGGGGACCCTGAACATGGACCTCGTACAGCACAACTGCAACAGAAGGTTTTGGAAGATTTGAGGGTCAAGGCATCATATATGATATGTTATCGGGCAAAAGGCAAGGTCGTTAGTGAGTTGCGAGGGTCAAACGAGAATTCTTACATTAACCTGCACATGCATTTGCACCTGATGAAGCTGGCTAATCCATGTACAGTTGCGGATTTAGAAATTGATACATACGAAAGTGTGATACAAAGGTTCCACTATGTGTTCATCGTGTTTGGTTCGTCCATAGCTGGATTTAGAAAAGTCAAACCCGTCCTTATTTTAGATGGTACTCATTTGTGGGGGAAGTACAAGGGTGTCTTGCTCACTGCCTGTGGACAAGATGCAAATTTCCAAGTATACCCACTCACCTATGCAGTTGTTGTCGGTGAAAGATTCCTGGACGTTGTTTTTGAAGAAGCTTGAGAGGATCTTGGCTGATAGTCGTATCCTGACAATTGTATTTGATAGGCACATGGCCATTTACAAATCCTTGAGTATCGCATATGCAGAGGCAAAGCATGGCTGTTGCATTGTTCATTTAGCTAGAACCGTTGGATCTAAGTTTCACAACAACGGGTTGGGAAAGTTGGTCACAGGGGCAATATTTGCGTACAGAGTGTCTGCGTTTAAGCTGCTGTATGAAAAAATAAGAGCAACAAATAGAGTCGCAACTAAAAAATTTGAGGGGATAGGCATGGCTCACTGGACTCGCGTTTATTGTCAAGGTGAGCGGTTCAACATCAAGACAAGCAATGCGTTTGAGCAATTACATATGGCATTAAAGAAAGGAAGGGGTTCTCCAATAGTTGAGTTGCTTAAGTTCATTCAAGAGATGATGACTAGGTGGTTTAATGCCCGTCGGAAAAAAAATCCTCAAACACCGTGGGAAAGTTCCAACGGAGATCGACCAATTTATGACAAAACATATGAAAGAGGTGAGAGGGTGTAAGATCAATGACATAACTGACTAGAACTGTCAAATAGTCGGCCTTTTTGGTGAGAGGCATAAGGTCAGCTTGGCCGATAAGAGTTGTTCTTGCAAAAAATACAACATGTTGAAAATCCCTTGTGGACATGCTTTGCTTGCCGCCGACAGCTTGCAATTGGTCCATAGCTTTTTGGTTGGGGCCGAATACAAAGTGTCAACATGGCAGGAAACATATGCTGGCGTTATCAACCCTGTCGAAAACGCAATGGATGAAGAGATACCACTTGAGGTTAGTGAAATTGTATTATTTCCTCCTCCTAGTAGAAAATCTTCCAGGCAGCGGAAGGAGATCCACTATCCTTATCCTTTAACTGGAGAAATTCCGGTTAGTTAACTATTTCGTCCGCAAAAGTTTCTTCTTTGTTATCTTTTCTGATTTTATATTACATAACAAAAGAGTTTCGATTGATTTGCAGGTTACCAGAGTTAAAAAAACTAGTTCCTAACAAGTGTACGAAGTGTCTCCAACCGGGGCACAACCACAGCAGCTGCTCCAATGCGTGACCATGCTAATCTGTTTGTTATCCATGCTAACAGTTCCTGGATACCAACTAGACCACCGTCTTTTTTTGGGTTCTCGTCGTACTTTTAGCTGGGCCTAACAACTTTTGCAATGCTTTTTGTCTATTATATCATTGTCATTGTTATTGAAGTAACATGCTATAGCAAGCGAGTGGATTAAGATTTTTTTTATATTGTATCATTGTTATTGAAGTAACATGCTACTACTACTACTCATTCCATCTAAGGTGGACACAACATGGACAAGTACTTACCAATTGAACATGCATCCACTAGAATCATATTCAATTGTAGAATGATAACTAGCTTTTTCACAGGTTAACAAAACCTAAAGCTTGTCTATGTCATTGAAGTACTTTAGGATATCAATCCAACCTTGGGGTGAAAGGGTACTAAGAATACAAGAGATATAAGAAGCTAAGCAAAATTCGAGTTAAATGGGTGAATAATTCTGAAACAATTACTAGCGGTTTATAAAAAGACACGAAAACTATTTTACAAATTTCACAAAAGGGTTATAAAAGTACTAGATGACTCTAAAATTATAAAACAACAAATCCACTAAATNATGATGTTATCAAAAAAGTTTTTCTCAATGTGCATGACATCGAGATTGTGCCTAAGCAGATGATCTTTCCAATATGGAAGCTCCCAGAAAATACTTTTCTTATGCCAATTGTGATGCTCCCCATATCCATCTGGCATATTCGCTGTACTGTGCCAATTTCCACCTCGGACGACTGTTTGCTGTGCACCGTATTGATCAATTTGCTCTTCTAAATCTGCCTCGGATACACATACAAGAGGAGGAACACGGAAAACTGTGTTCTTTCTAAATAACCGCTTGTTTCTTCGGTATGTATGCGACAAGGGTAGAAATCGGCGGTGACAATCAAACCAACTTGTTTTTCTACCGTACTTCAATTGAAATGCTTCTGTTCGATTGAGACAATAAGGACAGGACAACCGCCCATGCGTAGTCCACCCTGATAGCATCCCGTATGCGGGAAAGTCACTTATTGTCCACATAAGAACCGCCCGCATCGTAAAAAAATTTCTTCCTTGAAATATCATATGTACGGACCCCATTAAACCACAATTCCTTCAACTCCGCTATTAGAGGCTGCAAAAACACATCAAGAGACCGCTTCGGATGCTTGGGACCAGGGACTAATATACTCATGAATAGAAATTCTCTTTGCATGCACATGTCTGGGGGAAGGTTGTAAGGCGTTAAGATTACTGGCCATAAAGAATATTGCCTACTAGACATACCAAATGGACTAAATCCATATGTGCAAAGACCAAGATATACATTTTATTTCTCTCTAGCAAAGTCGGGGTGTACCGTCTTAAAATGTTTCCACGCTTTTGCATCTGACGGATGATTGACCTCCCCATCTGTCTGCAAATGATCAGCATGACAACTCATGGATGCAGCAGTCCTTTCCGAGTGATACAATCTTTTCAACCTATCAGTTATTGGAAGATACCACATCCTTTGGTACGACACCCTATTACAACCAGCACCTTGCGGTTTATACCGTGGCTTATGGCAAAAACGACACTCCTGCAACTTGTCATCATCTTTCCAATAAATCATGCAATTGTCTACACAAACGTCTATCATCTCAGAAGGTAACCCAAGACTAAAAACCAGCTTTTGTATCTCATAGTAACTCTCAGCAGCTAAATTATCTTCAGGCAAAATCTCCTTAATCAAATCAGCCCAATGATCCATGCAAACCTCACCTAAGTTATGATCAGTTTTAATGGTCATCATCCTAGCTGCCAAGGACAATTTAGAGTGCCCATCTCTACATCCATCGTAGAGTGGCTGATTTGCAGCATCTAACATATCATAAAATCTCTTCGCATCTAAATTGGGTTCCTCGTTGTAAATATTACTATCATGACCAGCAGCTAGAAATGTACCCGTGTTTTCAAGAAATGCATCTGTAACCATCTCATGAATCCTATCATGATCACCATATTCACCATGATCATCAACTTGATGCACATTATTTGACTCAGCATCAGCATTAACTGCTTGGTTATTACCGCTACTACTAGCAACATTTACCCCATGCCCTTCTCCATGATTATACCAAATATAGTAGTGCGGAAAAAACCATATATTTAATAGAAGCGACCACACTTTTGAGATACGAATAAATTTACTATTCATGCATATTTGACAAAGACAGTACATCATACCACTTTCAACGATAATTTGCAAAATTCCCGCCTGATACATGAATCCTTCTAGCCCATCTTGAAACTCCCTCGTCAGCGATCCCTCCGAATCTTTACGATTATACATCCAACTTCGTAATTCGTATATTGACATTTTTTTTTTTTTTGGTATATAAGAATTTTTTTTTTTTTTTGAAAAGGAATATATTGAAAAAGTGTTTAAAAAGTGTTTTTTTGGTGAAAAGTTTATTTTTGTAGGTGAAGAGAGAGTTTGTTTTTGTTTTTGTAATTTTTATAATGAAGTGTTGCTTCTATATATAGGCTCTTTTTTTTTTAGATCGAATTACCAACGAATTACCAACGAATTAACAAGGAATATTTTTTTGGCAAAAAAACCAGTAAAACACGTTTTCATCTAACTTATTTTCCTCTCTAATACGTCGTTAATTTACTTCGAAATACTTTCTCGGTAATTCGTCGAAAATTAACGACGAAATTCCGAGGAATCCACGTCAAACATGTTTCGTCGCTAATTCCTCGTTAATTTAGGACGAATTAGCGACGAAATATATGTTCGTCATTAATTCCTCGTTAATTCGTTGAAATTTTACGACGAATTTGGGAGGATTTATTTTCGTTGCTCTTTCCGACGAATTACCGACGTTTTTAATTTTCCTCGTAAATTCCTCGTTAATTCGATGCTAATTTACTACGATTTATTTTCCTCGCAAAAAATCGTGGCAAACGTCATGTTTTCTTGTAGTGTTGCTATAGAAACTATTAAAATCTTAATCACTGATTCTGCATGATGGTCGGATTGAAGTTTCTTTGGTTACGTGGGCGTCTTTAACTAGGAGAAAATGTACTTTGCGTATAGCTCTAACTATAATGATGACGGCGACAGAATATATAGGAAAATCTGAAGAGATTCGGTATAAATATTTAAAATAATATAAATGGTTAAATATGTGTATTATTATTGTTTTATTAATTATGACTGTTTAATATTTCCCGGAAAAGATATGTGTTTAAGTAGCGTTTACTTAATTGACACCGCTCCATTCCCTACTATAAAGACATCATCTAGAGAAAACTCTTGAACGTTTGCACAGAGAAAGTGGAAAGTTTCTAACTTCGTGAATCTTACAAACGATAATTCACGATATGGGAATCTATCATGCTCTGGCCGATTTGGAAGTTGGAAAGAGAGGATGCATTTTATGTGTGCAGCTGCTTCGACTCTTGAAACCGCATAACGATTTCGGAGATACGCTTGAGATGGTTTTCGCCGACTTTAAGGTTCGACAATTACTACTTTAGGTTAGGGTGATTTATTTTGTAGGCCATCGTTTTCTGAATTTTTACAAAGTTGTTAATTGTTCAATTTACTTTGTATCCAAATTTTTTCTCTAGGGTTTTCGGATTTCTGCTACGGTTGTGCCCGATCATCTAGGAAAATACGAACCTGACCTCAAGGAGGGTGATTGGTATTCTATTCGTTATTTTGATATCAAGCGAGTGTTGGGTGCGGTACGGATTGGCTACTACGATGTGAGGATCGAATTCTTGCATGGTACCGAAGTCAAGCCCACTTGGACCGGCGCTAAGGATCTGACTCTTGACTGTTGTAGTTTTTATGACATCTTGACTGGTGCTGCCAATCCTCGATATTTAGTTGGTATATATATATATATATATATATTAGTTCTAAGAGTTTTGAATTATAAACCTAATAATTCGTGATTTTTCTTCTGAGCGTCTAGATGTTGTCGGAGTAGTCCGTTCCGTTGGAAAGATGCAAGAGATCGACCCCCAGGCCTATGATGATTCACCATACTATTTGCGTTTCGAGTTGCTCGACCACACGTGAGATTAATGTTTTATTTTTGTTTATATTTGATTTGTTAGAGCTTTAATAGATACGTTGCTTTGTGTGGCAGTAGGAAAGGCATTTTACCGTGTATTGCCCGTGGAGATCTTGCCAAAGACATCGAATTCGCATACAAGCGAGTTGAAGATGAACCGGTCATTTGCGTCTTGAGGTTTTGGCAGATATGCAAGGCTAGAGATATTATCTCTGATGATCTGTCTGATATTGTGATTGCGATCCATGTAGTTGTCTAGACCATAGTTACGCAGAATGTGATTCGTTTGTGTTTATAGGTGATGAGATCCATTCGTACGTCCTTCATTCATACAATCCATGTTCCCAATTTACGTTCAAACATGGTGGCGAGGATGTAAAGGTGTTTAAATCGAAGTAAGTGATTTTTCATCTTTCTTTATAGTTATTTTGTCTCCGGCCTAACCAACTTTGGAATTTATAATTATTTCTTACTTCTGACAATTGTATATTTTAAATTTGTTATAGGCTCTCTCTCCATGGACGTGATTAAAATGTCTTCCTGTTACACCCGTATGTTTAAAAACTTTTTATTTTACTCATGTTTTTGATAAGCATCGATTTTTGATGCTTTGTTGTGTTATCTTGGACCCAAACTCTATTTTATTATTTCGTACCCTGTCCAGACTTATATAATCATTTTGCTAATTTTATCTTTTATCGTTTTGGATTCAATTAGACTGTTTATTTAAACATGCGATCTATAGATGCGAAATAATTATTTAGATGTATTCACATCCGTATGCATCTATTTGGTTAGAGCGTCTCCGACCCATCTTCATAAATTTCTATAACGATTATCTAGATATATTTGCATTTAGATCTTTAAACTTTTAGATTACAGTTTTTAGTACCTGTAATTTCGTATTGTATAAGTATTTCACATGTTTTCTCATAAATTAGATGTGCATGTGAAAGTGTTTGTAGAATATGATATTATGATTTATTGATTGATTTTGATTGTAACGTTTCATAGAATTTTATTTTATTGTTATTGTTTAAATTTGGAGAAATCGATTATAGTGCAAAGGTTATAGTGCCAAATTAGAAGCTAATAACATAAAAACTGATATATACAACATATAGAAATATATATGTTGTTGGAGCAAAATATTATAGTGCAAAACATAAATTCTGTAAGAATTAAAATAGGGAAATTGCTTGGAGCAAGACATCCCAAACCTTTATTTTTAAAAAGTGCAAAAGTTAAAATGAGACATGGAAAGGTGCAACTGTTAAAATAATAGTTATTGTGGCTATTTAGATGATTGGGTGTACGTTATCATATGATTATGATTAATACTCGCTACGTCCCTAATATGTGAACGTTTTGTGTTTTTAAAACAAGTTAATAAACGCTTAATTATTGTCAGTATCATGTAATTTATTTTACGGTGGGGAAGTTTTTTTTTTTTTTTTGATAAAGTAGCCAATACCAAACATTATACTTTGACAAAATTTAGGTTAGTGGTATATTGATATTGGCTTGGAGTTGTAGACTTATTTATAAAATTAATATTTTGGCTTGACATATAATAACTTAATAAGCGGCGTTTTTACACTCTGCAAGTTTTAAATTTATATTTTACAGAAACCGTATTTGTATTTGATGTTATTGGCGTTTTTGTACAATTATGGATAGATTTGAGTCCTGTCACAAATGTTGTTGTGTCTTTTCACGAAAATTTCGTTTGTAGGAAATTATTACTTTTTGAAAGACGATCGATTGATATTGTCACAACAATCTAAATAGTGTATATTTATGACACGTCGACGCTTGGTTAGGTTGTAATGATGGTTAAATTTGAACTTCCATATGTTCCAGCTATTTCTTGAGATTCGACCTATGGTATTGATGAGCTCGCTTTTTGATATTTAGATAATCGCTTGGTTTGTATTTTTAAAATTTGTCTCATTTAAGTTTCGAACTGTTTATATTCCAAATAATAGTCCTAAAGTTCGTTTCTTAAGAAGTTTTTATTTCTTAAACGCATTTAGCCATACCAGAATCGGATTCATTGGCTTTGGTTCGTTCTCATTACATATGGAGAGACTGTTTAGAGATACGCTCAACGGTTTGCACCACAATGGGACTGTTCATGCGATAGATGTGAAAGTCCTTCGATTATGGAGTGTACCTTACACGAATGGTCAAGATGGTATCGAGATGATTCTTCAAGACGAAAATGTAAGTTATCGAAACCGTATCATATTAAGTGTATGAATACTTTAGGTTATAGGCGCTTTTTTGTTGAAACCAAGATTTGATGTCCACTGGAATGTAAATCGCGATCTTAATTTTTGGTAATTTTAACTTAGGGTCTGAGAATCGGTGCCACGATACTGCCAAGAGAAGTGCCAATTTACGAAAACAGAATCAGAGAAGGTGACTGGAAAGTCTTCTTTGGTTTCCGCGTGAAATATTCTGTTGGCATCATAAAACTACTAGACACATGTACCAGATCGTGTTAAAAAACTCTAGTATCCTTGAGAACATTACTCCCAAAAACGATCGTTTGTTTTTGGATGCTCGGAGTATTCAAGATGTTATTGGCTTCGGTTTAGACCCTACTGTGTTAATTGGTTAGTGATTGTACCTATGTTAGACTTAAGTTAATGTGTACTTTGTCAAGTTTGATATATGATTCCATCCGTTCGTTATTTGTTCTTTTTAGACTTGGTTGGGTGTGTCTCTTCTGTTGGGTATCTTTTTGGTGATGATGTTGAAACTTACAAATTGGCGTTCAGTCTGATAGATGAAGAGTAAGTTTATATATAGTCCTATGGACTTTGTTATCATTTGAAATGGTCAATTATATCTTGGGTTAGAAATATATCACAACAACCTACTTTTCTTTCACGAATTTTCAGCGGCTATATTGTAACCTGTAATGCTTCTGGGTCGGTGGCTAAAGATATCCATGATCGGTGGGCACTGGACCGCCGTTACCCCAAGATATGCGGTTTGCGATTCTGGAAGATTCATGTGTATATGTGTAAGACTATATTATCAACTTTTTACATAGGTATATATTTTTCTTCTGCCTAATTGTGAATGACGTATTATACTGTTACAACATGTAGGTGGTGCTGTTACAAAACGTTGTCTAAAATCGGTTCGTGGCTGTTCCGAGTTTCACTTGGATCCACCTATTCCCGAGGTTACGGAGTTTAGAGACAGGTGAGAAATATCTATTAGTCGAATATCGTTAATACTGGCATTGGTGTTGTTAATATATCTATATTATTCTGATGTCGATCTATAATCCGATCCTTGCAGGTTTCTACTCTGTACTGACGATGGTTCGGTCATTGATTGATGAGGCATTTGGCACTGGATGTCCACACGTTATATGATACATTGTTAATACCACGATCGATGGAAACAAGTATAGTTGTTGCTCTAAAACTTGGACTATTTGTTCTGATATGTGTTTTATATTCTGTTTTTTGTTGATATTTTCTGATTATATCGTTAGTTCATCAATGCTGGTTTAGCATATTTGTCTGTCTAATTGCATTAGCAGATAAATGGAAAAAGGTTGCATTAGTAATATTATAGATTTCCAGCTTTTACGTTACAAAACCATGATATTAGGCCCATGTCAGTTTATGTAGAACTTCTAAAGCCCGTACTACAAAGAGATATATACCAATACTATGAAGCCTATACATTATAACAATTACTAATTACTTCTAGGCCCATATAACAATAACTTTAAATTATTGAGATAATAATTATTTGCCCCGTAGCTTTTTATTAAGTTATCGAAACCGTAGATGTGGTGTATGCCGATATTCATAGTAATGAATATTCTAAGTTATGATAATCCAAATATCCGGTATTCTGTGTTATAATAATCCAGAATTGTTAGTACGTAAAATTCCTTAATTGATTCCATGTTTATATATATTTTATATAGATAGGTATGAATATTTTATATAGATAGGTATGGATAAGGAAAATATCTAAATTGAATTATGTTAATATTAACAACTTCGTAATTGGATATTTTGGATATCACGCGAGTTTACATTAATATGTGGTTTGCTGTACTAGACCTAGGTTCTTATGTATATATATATATATATGTACATATATGCTTTCGTCGCTATAAACTATTTCGGTGTGTTATGAACCAGAATACAACCAATATGTCGAGAACGAGTGGTGTTTCCGCTGCGGTCGGTATGTCTTTGAATTTATATTGAGTTACGATTAAGCATGTATATAAAATAAGTTGTGTTGCTAGAATAATACAATTAGGCATGAATTCAACAGAATTTAGCCTGGACAATTTTAGTTATTGGTTTATATTATATTCCTATTGTCGGTAGTTGTTAAGCTCAAAGCTCGATATACAATCGTGTTTGTGAACCATGAGTTAGTCTAGGTTTATGTATAAGTTTTTTTTTCTGCTGCTCGGGTTTGGTTCTAATGTGATTCGGTTGTATGCAACATCTTTGGACAGCGTTCCAGAGGAAAACCCTCTTCACGTGTGTGGTAGCTTGAGCGAAGCCAAAACAGCAGAATCCGAGTTTGGGAACTACTTGAAGAGTCTAGATAAGGAACGGAGATGCATGTTCTCTACTGAGCAGCTGTATGGTCATGGTGTTGAGTGTTTGGTCCCAATGAGGTACGCAACATCGATTTTCGTGAAGGTCTTACGTGTATGGACTTACGCTATCAACCCTATCGGTAAAGTTATCAAACTCATTCTATGTGATGAACATGTGAGTATGGTTTTGGTAATCAATGGTTACGTTATGTGTACGTATAATAGTATATAGTTTATAATTTTGGGGAGTTTATATCGTTTTGGTTAGGGGAGGAGAGTGCATGCAACGTTGACGAGAGAACTTTATGGGATCTTTGAAAGCAAGCTTCGTGAAGGTGATTGGGTTAGTATCGAAAAATTTGATGTCATCCACCAGAAG
The DNA here is from genome assembly GCA_020283515.1 of Alliaria petiolata. Taxonomy (NCBI): domain Eukaryota; kingdom Viridiplantae; phylum Streptophyta; class Magnoliopsida; order Brassicales; family Brassicaceae; genus Alliaria; species Alliaria petiolata. The sequence continues at coordinate 52,271,232 of JAHZTW010000004.1, forward strand.
TCTCTGGGTGGTTATACATCATTTTTCTCAAGGATTTATTTCTTTGAATCCACTGAAGTCGTAAATATCATGCCAAACTGTGGAAAGAATTTTTTTGATTTTGTTTCATTCAAAAACATTCTTGCTCCGTCCTTTGAGGCTAACTACTTGGGTGGTACGTTCTAAAAGTCCACATTTTTAACAATTTTCAACATGCACACACACATGTTATAAAAATTCTATACCTCACTTTCGTCATAACGTGTTAACTATTCTGCAGATCTGATTGGGGAAGTTGTTAACGTGGGTAACGTCAACCCTAATCATAATATTTTTAACGAAGATTTCAACATTCTAAAAATTACTTTCGAGATAAGAAATTCCAGGTAACCTAACATATTTTGATTTTCGATTTGTTGTTATGCTATGCTATTTTATTGGTTGCGAAATTCAGAGCTCCTATTGTGTATTTTGATTTTTTGGTAGTAATGTTCATCTCCCGTGTATATTACACGGAGATAGGGCTCTAAAATTCCATACCGATATTAGCAATTGTTTAATTCGATGGGGTGTCATGGGAGTTTTTTCAGGTGCTTAATTCCGCATTTATACAATTGAGAACGATCTAATTTTGTTCGGTCTTTTCGATTTACGTCGTGCTTATATTGTTATGGTATCGATGGTGTATTGTTTTAGACATTGTTTACGGTGAATACGAGATTCTTGTGTAACAACTCTTCGTTTCTATTACAGTCTACCAAGGAAACGGGCGAGGAGAGTGGCATGAATGGGATGATCTCGGTCTCCAGGAATCCATATAGCAACTATAACATAGAAACTGGATTTGAGATTTTAATGCAATACCATTTTATACTTTTTCGTATTCGAGATTGGGATATTGTATTATGGATGCAATACTCGGGATTCTTATTTATTATTCCTATGTACTCCGGGTTTTAGATTTGGTTTTTAACATGATAGCATGTTCGCACGAATAAATTCGACCCTCAAAATTAACAAACGTTGTGCTGGTGTTATCGGCTAATCGAAAAGGAGTGTCTACAGTGGCAAAAAATTTCAAAATCTATGTTGTATTTAATCAGAGTGATCTACTGATGAGTAGAGTCAAGCGTTGCCCCGTGGATTGTTTGAGACTTAATATTTGGGCGTAAAAATGTTAATTTTATATTTTCTGCAACAATTTGTTAAGAGGTATTGCCTAAGTTCTGAAACTTAGCTTAGTATATATCCAATATTCTGTGACAAGATGTCTCTGTTTTATATATATCTTTCTATTAACTATCGAGACGTGATTTTATATATTCTTTTTATATAGTACGGGAAAAATGTTAGATTTCCTTTCATATAGTACGAGAAAAATGTTATATTTGACTTTTTTCAAGAAAAGTTTTAAGAGATATTACCTAATTTCGTATATCCAATTAATTGCATATACATTTAATATCCCTATAATTGTAGCATTTATCATCCCTATGATTGTAGTATTTATCGTCCCAAAAAAAAAAAACCTGAACGGTAAAAATGCAAATACTGTCATTTTCAAAAAGTGTATATATGTTTACCATTCTCGCTATTATCTGAAAAAGGTAATTGTTGATTCCCTATATATATTGTTAAAATCGTAGGCGATAATCGTTGATATAATGCATAGGCTATAAACTAAAATTTAGGTCATAGACGATAAGCTTAGATTTGGAATTAGAGTTCTGGTTTTAATGATTTGGATTATTACATTTAAATTTAAAATTTATATATAAGTATTGATATCCCTTTGTTTGTCTTACGATATCTCTTCTTGTTCCGATTCTAAAACTTCATGTCTTTCACGGTAATCTCGGAGTTGAATCCGTCGCGGTTTCCATGTCGTGTTCAAGTAAAAGTTATTCGTAAATTCAAGCATTCTTTTGGGAACGAAGTAACGTTGGATTTGGTATTGGCTGATGATAAGGTATTATCAATAACATGTTTGTATTATTCTTTTAGTTTTTGAATTTGTTCTGAGCAACGATTATGGAATTATCGATTGTTTTAGTTTCACGGTTGGTAAAAAAATAGTCAGTACTCATTGCTATCCAATTTGTGCTGCAGAGTGATAAGATTCACGCTTCTTTACCGAGAGAGTTTATGTATCCTTTTGCTTCCGAGGTCGAAGAGGGTGATTCGGTGGTTTTAGATGGGTTTGGGCTTATACGTGCAACTGGCGATCTAAGGCCGACCTTGCATGATTTTAAAGTCTTGTGGAACTCATCGACATCTTTTGTTAAAATTTCATCCATTACTGGTGATAATTGTTTTGGTTTCGTTGAGTTTGGTGATGTTCATGCTGATCTTCGTGATCCTACCTTTTGTGTTGGTATATTTGTTATACTCGCTTCGTATTTTATATCCTTTTTGTGTGTGTTTTTTGAATCGTTCTGAATTTGATTAGTAAATTCGTGTTTGGTAGATCTGATTGGTCATATTGCGGTAGTTGGAATTTTTACACATCGTAGTCAGACGTTTGATCAAGACAGGGGAGAGGTGTATCTTGAACTTCGTAATGAATCGTAAGAATTTTTCTCCTTTGTGTTTTGGTTTTATAATTTTGCAACTGCAACATTGTATCTAGAGTTTGTTTAATTTTGCGCAGTGATGTTCGTTAGCAATTGCTCATGCGCAATGATATTGCTTTGGAGATCGTGACTTCTTTTTCACGGAGTAGGAATAAAGTAAACATTTATGTTGTAAGGTTTGCTAGAGTCTTCAAGCTGCGTGATGGTTGGAGGGCTATGACTATGTACAATTGTACTCAGATTCTGCTGAATCCTGAGCTTCCTGAAGTTCGGCGGATGCGAGCTACGATAATCCGGACGGGTTGATTGCACGACACGCAAAATAGTTCTGCCTACCCCAGATGTGTGTTTAATTTTTTTTTTATTCGAATTCTTTTATTGAATCTTGAATACCTTATAATTGGAATCGAAATCCTGAATAACAACTATAACATGAAAATTAGATTTGAGATTTTTAATGCAATACTATTTTTAACTATTTCGTATTCGGATTGGGATAGTGTCTTATGGATGCAATACTCGGAATTCTTATTTAATATTCATTTGTATTCCAGGTTTTAGATTTGGTTTTTAGTATGAATGTATGATAGCATATTTGCATGAACAAAATCGACCCTCGAAATAAACAAACGTTATGCTGGTGTTATTGAAAAATCGAAAAGGAATGTCTACAATGGCAACAAAATGGCAAAACTCATGTTGTATTTCACCAAAACCCATGATGAATAGGTCAAACGTTACCACGTGGCATGTCTTTTTTGGTTGATATAACTTTTTGTCCATTTTTCTCCCCTAAATATTTTTTTCCGTCCTTATTCTTTGAGGCATGATATTTGATAATCGGTTATAAATACTATATATTTGGTATACGAAAAAATAAAGTATATTTGATATACGAAAATAGGAAGGTCGGTTTGATGGATCGATATGGATTGTTAAACGTTAATTCCGATAGTACGTGATATGATTTTTTTAAATGCTTCAGTTAATAAGAAATAAAAAAATATCCTTTGCCGTTTATACAGATTTGTGGTGATTAGAATATTTAATGTAACATAATATACATATGGACTATGGAGTATATTTACTTAATATATCTATAATATAAAGGTTTAGATTTGGAATTATCTTTACAATATGAAGATTTATGTTTATATTTTTGCTTTCAAATTCGCTCTGTTTTCGGTCGTAAAAATGTAAATTTTATATTTTCTGCACGATTTTGTTAAGAGATATTTTCTAAGTTCTGAAACTTAGCTTATTTAGTATATATCCAATATTATGTGACAAGATGTCTCTGTTTTATAAAAATATTGCTATTAACTCTCAAGACGTGATTTTAGATATTTCTTTCGTATAGTTCGAGAAAAATGTTAGTTTTGACTTTTGCCAAGAAAAGTGATAAGAGATCTTACCTAAATTCGTAGTATATCCAAAGCTTGAGTTATTTATCTCATATTCGGTATATTTTACAAGGAAATAACTCCGTTTAATTGTATCTCTCTTTATATAAATGTTACTATTAACCCTAGCTACGTAGAGTTTTATGTTCGGAAAAAGGTATCACTTAGTTACCTATCTTTAGTCGAGCTGCATACAATTGTTGTTAATGAAGACTAAACGTCATTATACACCTCGGAAGAAAAAAGATGTTCCAGCATCACGTGTAACTGCGCGTGATCCTGAATTACGTAAGTTGTGTATTGTTTATTGGAGCGTCTTATTGTGATTTTATCGATTATAAGTGTTACAATGCATTGATTTTGTTCACTGTTAGGTGTGAACACATCAATGAAACGGTATGCTCCTGTCGATATGATTGCCAATTATATAACTCATCACGCGATGGATGACCAAAACATTGCTGATGTTGGTTCACACCAATACGAATGTTCACTACAAGAAAACAGGGTAATTTCCGACGGAAGTTCTGACGGATACTCTTCCGTCGGAAATTTTCGACGGAATTACGACCATATTGTGACAAAAGAAAAGACCGTCGGAAATCCGTCGAAAATTTCCGACGGAATCATATCCGTCGGAAATTCGTAATAAAATTTCCGACGGATTTTCGATGAAAAATATTCGTTGGTTATTTCCGACGGAATTAGGACCATATTGTGACAAAAGAACATACCGTCGGAAATCCGTCGGAAATTAATTTCATTAATTTTTTTATCTTTAATCTTTCATACCCTAAACCACATTTTAATAGATGCCGTCGAAAATCCGTCGGAAATTTCCGACGGATTTCCGACGGATATGTATATAAAAATAATTTTACACGTTTACAAAGCGTTTTATAAGTATTCGGACATATCCGTCGGAAATTTCTGACGGATTTCCGACGGCATCTATTAAAATGTGGTTTAGGGTATGAAATTTTAACTCTAATTTTGTTTAAATCATATAATAACTTTATCTAATGTATAACAATTGTGCAATCTTATCTAAATTTAATCTAATACACATTTATTGGTGTTTAGACAAAAATTTGAAATATGGTTAAGGAGTTAGTAGAAGTAGTATAAGTGTTAGTATATAGTAATAGAAAAGTTTTGTAAAATTATATGTTTGATTGTGAAAATATTAAAACAATTAGAAAATCGTATTGTTACAAGAATCAACTTATTTTGTGAATGTAACATGTTTAGTATTGGTTGATTAACAAAATTTGAAAGGTTGAAACCCTAAACTCCAAATATACCCTAAATCCGTCGGAAATCTGTCGGAATGTTTGATCCGTCGGAAAACCGTCGGAAATGTTACGATCCGTGTGATCGTCGACTAACCAATAGAAACGCATGCAACAAATAATGATATTTTTTAATCCGTCGGAAATCCGTCGGAAATTTCCGACGGATTTCCGACGGATTTCGTGTTTTTCGAGAAGGCGCGTACTTTGACCACGTAAATGAAATTATTATTTAGAATCCGACGGATTTCCGACGGATTGCGTCCGTCGGAAATCTTTAATTATTAACCGAAAACCCTTTCCTTTTTTCCCATTTCTTCTTCTTCTCTTCTCTCTCTTCCGTGAATCTCCGCCGATTCTCTCCAAAAAATCGCCGGAATATCGACCTCCACCAACCTAGAACCGCCGGAATCTTGTGTTCTTCAACTCCATAGCATGGATAACTCGTAAGTCTTCTTTTATCCTTTGATTTTGAAGGTTTTTTTTTAATTTTAAAGTTTTTCTTAGATTTTTCATTGTAGATAGTGTTAGGTGGTTAGAAATTATGATTGAAATGAGATTGTTATATGTTAGGTGATGTTTGAAGGTTAGAAATTAGAATTTTTAGTTGTGAATCGAATTTTAGAGGGTTAGGAATTAGGTTTTTTAGATTTGAGTTTTTAAATCAATTTTGTGTATCAAATAGAATTTTTTTTCTTGTTTAGATTAGGTTTCTTACAAATATGTTTTTTCTTAGATTTTGAAATAATGATAGTTTTTTAAAAAACTTTAATGATAATTTTTAAATTAAATTACAATTTTTAATTTTATAAATAGTGTGTTTGGTTAAATTGTTTACAACAATTTCTTTTTTGTTTCACATTTGTTTTATAAGTAGTGTGTTTTTTAATTTTATTTTAAAACAATTTCCATATATTATTTTTATTTTCATAAATTTTATTGTTAATTATATTTTTTATTTAAATAATTTTTTATATAATTTTTTTATTTCCGAAATTAAAATCCGTCGGAAATCCGTTGGAAACAGTTCCGTCGGAAACAGTTCCGTCGGAAACAGTTCCGTCGGAAATCCGTCGGAAATTCATCGAAAACAAATCCGTCGAAAACAGTTTCGTCGGAAATCCATCGGTCTATTTCCATCGGTAATCTGTCGGAAACTTCTTACGAATTACCGACGACTATTATCCGTCGGAAATTTCCGACGGATTTCCGACAACGACAATATTTCCGACGAACTGTAACCGACGAACCATTTTCGTCGGAAATCCGTCGGAAACAGCCATTTCCGACGGATTTCCGACGAAAACGGCCGTCGGATTTAAGCTTCTCTCTTGTAGTGTAAGTTCACCTTTGACTTTTACAGGTTGATTGATGCGCATCAAACATATCCTATCGTCCTTCGACATGAGAGCCATAAACTGCTTTGGGGATTTCTTCGAGTGCTTTGTTGTGAATCTCTTATCGTTGAACAAACGGTTCTCCATCCATCGTTTGCAAGTAGATCGTAAACGTTTCAGAAATAAAGCCGGAACACGACAGAGTATCTCCTCTAACAAATCCTCTGGAAGTTCCGACATCATCATTGTGAATCTTTGATCTCCCAAGGAAGAATTTCACGTTTGCTTTTTTTTTTTTTTTTAATCAAAGTAAAGTTTGGTTTGACGGTCAAGTAAAAGGAGAAAAACGTAAACCCTTTTCCTGAGAAAGAGGCTTCGGTTCGCAGCCCTAGAAGAAAGTATCCAACCAAAGCTGTGTGTGTGGGCTTTTTGGTCAAATGTCCGAAAAGCTCTGAAAGATCAATTAATCTCTCTTCGATCTCGTTTCCCAAGGAGGAGGAAGAAAGATGGGTTTTCATGTTCTTAGGTCTCCCCTAACCTTGCGCTGTTACAGCAGCTCTATCGTCGGCTTCTTCTCCAAATCTCACAATCCTCTTCTCTCTGGTATGTTCTTTCTACGCAAATGTAATCATCCACTTTACGGGTTTATCGGAATCGACTGTTTCTTCTCCATTCTGAAGTTTTATTGGTTGAGTAATTCCCACAAACACTTAGACTGCATTGTCAATTTTGGATTCTCTTTCTGCGAAACTCGTGAGAGGGGAAAGATATCGAATTAATTCGTGGAAAACCCCAAATTTGTGTTCCTAATTGTCAAATTCTATAGGAAAGAGACGATTTTGCTGATGAATCGCTCTTTAGTTTTATGTTCAACTTCCAATTTTAAATGAAATGTTGAAAACTTTGGTTTTTCGTTAATGTGATGTTATCTTTGCTCTGTGTTATTTGTTCAGTGAGATGTGTTAGAGCAGGAGAATCCAGTTCCATCAGATGTTTTGCTTCTGCTATGCGTGGAAAGAAGTAAAAAGTCTTTTCTTTTTAGTATTGAAATCAAAAAGATTCAATCTTTATGTGCATCGTTAAAGCTCTTCTTGTTCTATAACAGCAAGAAACAGAGACTGGACGAGGCATGTCTCGAAAGGTATCAGGAATACAGCCGCACACTAATACAATCATGGATTCTACAAGGTATATAAACTATGTTACAAAGGTTTATGTCATTTGTCTTTCGAGAACAAGAAGTTCCTGGTGTAGCTTAGTCTCTAGTATTGTATGTTATCTAGGCAAAGTGCTTGTGGATGGTAAAAGAGCTAGTAAAGCTGGAATGCCTGTATCCAATGGTGTATCCATAAAGATTACAGCCGAGGTTCCGAAATACGTATGTAGGTGATTATCTCCTCCGAGTTAAACCTATCTTTATACAGTTTCTTTCGTGCTTTGAGACCCTTCGTTTTTGTCGACTGTCTTCTACTGTTTTCTTTATCGTGCAGAGGCGGGCTCAAGCTTGAAGCTGCTATTGAGAAGCTAGACGTTGATGTCTCTGAGAAAGTAGTTCTTGATGCGGGACTTTCTACAGGAGGGTTTACGGATTGTTTGCTTCGTTACGGTGCAGCTCATGTTTATGGCGTAGATGTTGGTTATGGTCAGGTGCTTAAGTCTTGTTTCCTACAGATTGTTTGAATTCAGACTCTTCTAAGCAACTTCTCTTGATTACTAATTAGTCGGTTGATTTATTGGGTGTATTGTAACAGGTAGCGGATAAAATTCGTAATGATAATAGAGTGAGTGTTATAGAAAGGACGAATCTTAGATACCTCCCTGGACTCCCACAAAAAGTCGATGTAGTGACACTAGACCTCTCGTTCATTTCCATTCTCAAGGTAAGTTTGCTTCTAAGTACTAACTATGATTGTTATGTTATAATCTTGCAAATGTTTGAGACTTTACTCTATGAACAGGTGATGCCAGCTGTAATGAATGTGATGCAAGAAGATGCAACTTTAGTTACCCTTGTTAAACCCCAATTTGAAGCTCAAAGATCACAGGTAAGAAGAACAGATTCATATGATATTATATTAGATCATCTCTGCGTTTTTTACGGTCCTTTCTTCAACATTTTTGTTTCCCTTTTAAGGTTGGGAGAGGTGGCATTGTAAGAGATCCTGAAGTACATCAGGAGGTATGTTTCTATCTCCATGTCCTCTTTGTGACAATTGAATCTTGCTGCTCTGTTTATTCCTCACCTTGATTCTATTGATTACAAATCTTTGATGTCTTGTTTATGTGTGAAGGTTCTTGAGAAGATAATAAATGGTGTTGAGCGCTTGGGATTCACCAACAAAGGGTTTATCGAATCTCCCATCAAAGGCGCCGAGGGAAACATAGAGTTCTTGGTTCGCTTCGACCGAGGGACAGTGAAACGCGAAGAAGAAGAATGCTAGACTTATATTTCCATTGCTGGGAAGTGTAAGAAACTTTGCCTGAAAATGTTATTGTTTCTTTCTTCTTTCACTCATTCCCTGATTTAACGTTAAGTGACACATTTTACAACTATTCTTTTCTTTTGGTGATATCATTAATGCCAAAGATAAATAACCAAAGGAATCGAAAGTTAATCAGAATCTCAGGAATAGCATTTTAGGGCTTACACATGAACTAAATTTCATTTTTTTTGTTGAAACTTGTCATACAACAATATAAAAGGACTTTCATAATAATAAACAAGTCTCACTTTATTGGAATGCCCTGACACAGCTGAATCTTGAAAAATGTTAGGCTTTTACAAAGCAAAGACTAGTCTTGAGATCAAAACAAGTCTTCCACCTAGAGAAGCTTTCTCAACCAACCATTCTCTGGTAGTATCATGACTTGCCACTGCAAAATTGAGGCAAAAGCTAAATGAAAGAGAGAAAAAAAAAAGGAACTTTTTGTTGTAGCATGATGATTGTGAATCTGCATACCATTAGGCTATGTTCTTGAATCAGTTTTCATTTCCAACAACGGATGTTTCGTTGTTGTTTGTAGATTTTGCGTTTTTCTCTGTATACATATGCACCGGTGGAGGCAAAAGCTCTTGTTGAATGGCCTGAGAACAATGGTAAAAAAAGGCAAGCAAGACACAAAGACCAAACACACTCAGGATATATGACAGAATCAATGGAGTCTAGCTACCAAAAAGCAAACATCATACTGATTCCAGAGATGTAAAGAAACATACCAACCAACCCTTCTTCCCTCTCGCGCCGCCTTTGATGTAATAAGCCTCTTTGAAGCCATTCTCGATCAGCAATTCAGCCACTTTCATGGAGTTGCCATCAAAACTGCCTTCCACATCAAAGTTGAAAAAAACATGTGAGAACAACTCTCTCTCTTCAAAGCAATGTCACAATTTCGTTAAAAGTTTGAAGCTTTTTTGTTTTGGGTTTATCCCCTTACTTGTCAAGAATACAAACAACTGTATTCTCCGGATCAGAGACGCTTCCTTTGACTTTCTTCAAGAACCCTGACTCGTCATCTTCACTATACGGAACCTTCACCGAGCTCTTACCAAAAAGCTTGAGATTCGGCGATGCAAGAGAAGCCAGAGTCTTGTCGTCTCTGATATCCAGAAGCTGCGAATCGGGTTGGTTCCTAAGTTTTCGAAACGCGTTAATGGCGGATATCGGTTTATACTTCCTCAGGTAGAAGATCACCGCCGGGTACACCACGAGGTAGAGGAATGTACATCCCGCCACGAAAAACGGGTACTTGTTGAAGAAATTGTCGATTGAGATCAGAATCGATTCCAGATCGATTCTCCCGGTGGGTTGATCGGAGATTGAGGTGAAGGGTTCTGATGCGAGGACAGGGGAAGATAAGATGAGGTTGGAAACGGTGAGCGAGAGATGGGTTTTGGATTGGAGATGCGATGAAGGCGAGAAGTTGCGGAGTTTTGGGGGATTGTTGAGTGGAGTTTGATCGGAATCTGGGACTCGAGAAGTGGTGGGTTTGCTTAAGTTTCGCGGAGGAGAAGATGCGAGGATTATCGGAAGAGACGTCATGACTAATGACGACGAGAGACGACGATGGAGTGGAAGCGCCAAGAGGATAAGAAAACAAATAAAGGGGGTTAATTGTTGGATTAAATTATATGGTCAATTTGGCATAGGAATAAAATAGAGTCGCAAATTTGTAAATAACTTTTTCTTCTTTTTTGTCAACTATTTTAGAAGAAGATTTTCAAATTAGAAGAAGAGTTTAAGAAAACAACATCAGCAAATCTGTCTGCTTATGACGGATTAAGTTTAACTAGCCCTGTAAATTTCGGGACGGGTAACCGGTTCTCACCCATACCCATTTCGAATTTCCCGTCCTGTTCGGGACCATTTATATTTTTCAAACGGGTATGAGAAGGGTACGGAAAAGGAACGGGAATACCCGAACTTCCCGAACTTCCCGAATTTTCTGGAATTTTCCCAAATTTTCTCGATTTTTCCAGAAATTTTCCGAAATTTCCCGAATTTTTCCCAAATTATCCAAAATAATTACCCGTTTGGGAAACAATTTTACGTAAGGGAATTTCCCGAACCCGTCTCGTTCCCATCTTATTTTTATGGATTCCCTTTTGGGAATTGTTATTCAATTCTCGAATTTCCTGTTCCCGTCCCGTATCCGTAAATTCCCGTCCCGTTTTCCGAAATTTTCAGGGCTAAGTTTAACAGTAAGCCTTAGAAGAATTTAACTTGCGAAAACATAAAAACATAGGATTAAAACAGAAAAAAACTGTTTATGAAATACAAACTCGTTCAAAAATTTGAAAAGACACACCATTTAGCAAAGATTTGCGATATTAGTGTGTTTTTCCGCCTATAATTTAAATAAATAATATGGTATTATATAAACTAGGTATTGAACACGTGCGAAAACTCTTTTTTAATAAATATTTTATCTTTAAATTTTATTTATAGTTTATACATATATATATTAACTCCAATAACAATATCATTACTATACATATATACTTTTATTGCTGTTTGATTTGATTTTATCTATTATAAATAACTAGATATGGACCCGTACGTTGTACGGGTTCTTGTTTTGAATTATTTATATTTTTGTTTAATTTCATAATTATAAGTTATAGATAATTGAAAAAAAAATTCCTATTAAGTTAAATTAAATCGGTTGACTAAAAAAAATTAAAATAAATCATAGTAATCCCAAAAATATAAAAATCAAAGAAGTTAAAATAATGTTATTATAATAAAACGACCTGAAGATAAATCAACCCTAACATAGTAAACTAACCTACGTAAATTACGTAATCATAATAACACGATCTGAATAAAGATAAACTACCCCACGTAAACTAAATCAATTTACATGAAACTAAACTAACATGCATGAATTTATAAACTTTATAAGACTATTATATGAAGCTAAACTAACCTTTTCACTATGGAGTTTTATTCGATCAGATATTTAAAGTTTTGGGTTTGTTAGTGTGAAATTAAAAGAAACACAAATCTTATTATATAGAGTTGGTAATGACAATTGTTTTCTTTTATGATTAGTAATCGATATTAAAATTCCTTAATCTAATTGGAAAATATAAAATATACTTATTTGCTTTTTTTTTTAAACTCTAAATCTAATTTCTTAATTTTTTTATTTATATTTTTGATTTTTTTTTATTCTTTTCCTTTTAATATTAGTATTCTATCATACAATTTCCTTAATATAATTGGATCACATAAAATATTTTTATTTGTTTTTTTCTTTTTAAACCCTTAACCTAATTTACGTTTTTCTTCATTTTTTTATTTATCTTTTTAGTTTTCTTATTCTATTCTTTTTATTATTACTAATCGATCATAGAATTTTCTTAATCTAATTGGAAAACATAAATATACGTATTTGCCTTTTTAACCCTTAATCTAATTTATCTTTTTCTTAATTTATTTATTTATCTTTTGATTTTTTTGTCTTTTTCTTTAAGAAATAGTAATCGATCATAAAATTTCTTTTATTTAATTAAAAACATAAAATATACGTATTTGCATCTTTTTAAAAACCCTTAATCTAATTTACCTTTTTAATTTTCCTATTTATCTTTTTGATGTTTTTTTTCTTTTCCTTTTACTATGATTAATCGATAGTATACAATATTCTTAATCTAATTATAAAATATAAAATATACTTATAAAATATAATAATCGATCATATAATTTCCTTAATTGAATTAAAAACATAAAATATACAGATTTTCCTTTTTTAACCCTTAATCTGATTTACTTTTTCATAATTTTCTTATTTATCTTTTAAATATTTTTTATTTTTTTAACTTTATTATTAGTAATCGATCATACAATTTTCTTAATATAATTAGAAATCATAAAATATACTTATTTTTCTTTTTTTTTTTAAAAAAAATCTTTAATCTAATATACCTTTTATTTAATTTTTCTTTTTATCTTTTTGATGTTTTTTTGTTCTTTTCCTTGTAGTATTAGTTATCGGTCATACAATTTTTTTAATCTAATTGGAAAACATAGAAGATATTTATTTGTCTTGATGAATCTTGTATTTGTTTTTCTTAATCATAAGATATTTTACCGGGACAAGTGTCAAAATCTAAATCGAATGACTTGCCACGTGTCGCGATCATGTTTATTAGCAACTTTGACGCATCCAACTTTATATAATAAGATATGATTCTAACGATATATAAACATCAACAATAAATTGATGAAACAATTTTTCACTTTTAACAATGATTAAATTTTTACTTATAATATTCTCTCTTATACCTTTTTTCAAATGGCTACTTTATACATAATTCAATGGAAATAATATTTATCTATTCATATCTCTATAAAAATAAACAAAATAAAGCAAAAAATAAGCAAAAAATAAGAAAACAAAAACAAAACAAAAAAGCAAAACAAAAAATATACACTAGTTTAATAAACATTTTTGTTAAACATCGATCTAAAAAGAAATTAAATTTTTTATGTTTTTTATAGAGTTAATATATATCAATGACAAACTCTTACTTGTAGATGGTTGTTTGGAACAACTTTTTAAACTTTTGTTCTATACATATTATATGTTGGATTTTCTAATTTTTTTCTTTTTTATTTAGGGCAACCCATTTAGATTACATACTTTTTGATACACCATTATAGCAAGAATCACTATCAAATAACCTTTTTTATATGGTTTTGAACAATATAAATAATCTTTAAAAGATATAAGTGAAAAGAAGTAATTTTTCATAAGTGAAAAGACGCAACCACGAATAACATTAACTGGATTACGAAACGATTTCGCCCTCCGGCGTCAGATTGGTCAACCACCTCCTCCACCGATTTTTGCAATTGGACCGGCGTACGATGCACCTCCGGTCGCGTCACTTCAATCAGCCTCGCTGATAAATCTCTCTCCGACGGGTTAGCACCCGAGATCTCTACTCTCTCCGAACTCAAAACTATCGTTATCCAGCGTAACAAGCTCTCCGGTAAAATCATGTCGTTCGCGAAGCTCTCGTCTCTTCAAGAGATCTACATACTTTTTTTGATTAGGATACACCATTTAGATTACATACTTTTTTGATACACCATTATAACAAGAATCACTATCAAATAACCTTTTTTATATGGTTTTGAACAAATATAAATAATCTTTAAAAGACATAAGTGAAAAGAAACAATTTTTCATAAGTGAAAAGACGCAACCACGAATGACATTAACTCGATTACAATTAGAATTTATAAAAAAAATACAAATAACAATTTTGAAAAGACGCAACTTATTAAAATGCAACTGGTATTTATTCAGATTGTTATTATTAATAGAAAAGACAACAACTTATTAAAATGCAACTTACATTTATTCAGATTGTTATTATTAATCTATATATAAAGGAGAATAGACTCTCTTCTCATGATAACACATCATCAACACATACCTTCAAATAATGACACATCATCATCTAATTTTGTTATTTTTTTAATATGTTTTTATGTTCTTTTACCTTTTAATTATCATAATAACTATCATTCATTAATAAAATAGTTTCAAATAGAATTTGAAAGGTCATTTTTTATTAAAAAAAAATAGCTTATATATTGATCTAATTTCACTAATTTGTAAATTTCTTTTCATATTATTAGTGAATCCAAAACAAGAAAATTTAACAATAATCATATTTAAATCCAGTTTTTCCACACAAAAAAAAACTTTTCTTATACAAAACCATTAAAAAAAGCTAAAATGTTACAAAAAAATTAAAACATTAAACTATTATGATAATATTAATTTATTACTAAAATCTCTAATCTAAAATAACAATGTCCATTATCCTACTAATTTGAAGAGTTTATGGTGCTTAATCCATTAAAAAAACAATATGGATATCCACTTAATCTACTTAGTCTTATAATTGTAAAGTTTAGTGTTTATAAATTATAAACTTTGTATAAATTCTGACAAAAAAAAAATTGTATCAATAAAATAAAAAATGTTCCCATCTATAATATAATTTCTTCAAAGATCAATAAGAATTAGCACGCTGAAAAATGTACATAGTTTTTAAAAGATATTTCTTAATTTGATAGTTAGAAATCGGTGTTCAAGTGAACATGCTTCGTTCAACAATAGAAACTCACCGAAACATTTAGAAGCTCGAATGACAAGAATGCATATTATGAAAGACAAGGTTTGTTATCCTAAAACTTTAACATGCTCAACACAGTCTTCGAGTAAATAATGGGACAAGTATTATAAAAATTCTACAACACTTAAGTGAAAAATCATACATTGAGAAAGGCAAGAGAAAGAAGAATTAGGAGGAGGATAGTGAAGGTTAAGTTAAAACTGGACCAAAATATTATCCGTAGTTTAATATGTTGCGTTTATGTTAAAATATTTATTAACAATTTTGCTATCATTTTTGCAATAACATAATAGAATTTCGCTATCCATATGCTAAATTTTATTATTTGTTATGAATTATTATGTGATGTCCATTATAAGCCCATAAGCCCATTAGGTTTTACTTTGTCACCAAGTAAAACCCTCACTTGTACTCCTATATAAAGGACCCCTTATTCATTAGAATAATATAACAACATCAATTCCTTCTATCTCTTCTCTTGTTTCTTCTCTTATTCACAACACGTTATCAGCACGAAACCCTAGCCGTCTGAGCTAAGAGGTACAAATTTTTTGGTTTATTACTCCTAATTTCGAATCATGTTTACTATCAACTCATGGTTCGAAAATATGGATCTTTTATCAATATTATAATAGTCTCCTGTAGAGATTCAAAGCACAAGCTTTTTTTTAGAATTTTCATGTCACATATTTATTATTTCTCCTGTAGAGAACACATGTTTATTTTTTTAATTTATGTTCTATTTATGCACGTATTTTATTTTTACTTTATTTATGCACAGATTTTATTTATGAACTATTTTTGCACGGATTTTGCACCCAAAAAAAAAAAAAAAAATTAATTCATGGTTCATAATCTCAATCCACACAGTCACGTATGATATATGGATCCAAGTTATCGAGTTAGCCACATGTTGCGTTTAATCATGAATGTGACTTGTCGATTTTTGTGTGCTTTATTTAAGTTTCTGTGATGTTTTTATTTTGCACGGATTATGCACAAAATAATTTCATCCGAACTTTGCACGGATTTATAATATCAGATCTGCACTATTCGAATATTGTTCATACTGTTTATACACATAGTTTGCACGAAATTTCTTCAATTGAATTTGATCTCCTATATCGTATACTGTTTCTGAAAAAAAAAAAAATTCGTTTTTCATATAATATCCGAATTTTGCACGGTTCAATTGTTAATTATGAACTTGATTAGAACTCCCGAATTTTGTTCATTCGTACTGTTTTTGCACGAAGTCGTTTTCACACAAACTTTGCACGGTTGTAATTATCAAGTTTTTTTTGTTTAGATCTGCATTGGTTTTTGTTAAACCCGAATTTTGCACAGACCTGGATTTTGCACATAAATGATATAAACCCGGATTTTGCACAGAATTGCATCATGTTTGTCTTTTCTCTTTATCACGAAATTTACACATGTTTATCAATCTGATCTCTTTTGTTGAGATGATTTATTGAGAACCTAGTTTAATGGCATGATAGAATTAAAATAGTGAATGATAATGATTACTTGAGTTATTCTATATGATCTTATTATCATTGTTTATATCATATTTATGTACTATCACCTCTTTGATGATATTTAAGTCTTGAGTATGTAAAAGATCCATAAGTTCTTTGGAACAATTTAAAAGAAAGGTACGATCACCAGAAAGTGATATGACCTAACTTATTATGGAAGATTGCTTCTAAGGCCACATAACTTGAAGTCGTGAATATAACTTGGTTATATTTAATTGCAAGTTGATATTACTTGAAGATAATATCACTAATACAAAGATGTTAGAATACATCACGCAAATATTGTTATCTTGCAGGCACAATAACATAAAGATATTTAAGAAATACTTTGAAATTATATCACATGAAGTGATAATATAAATGGTACATGTCATTTATATCAATTGTTTTAATTATGCTTTTATTTATATTTTATTTATACATATGTAGTTTGATAATATTTAGTTTTCTACCATCATCTATATGTTGACATCTAAGATTACAAGACTTGAAGTCTGTATCATAAAGCTCATTACAAGTTCTTTACATCTAAAATTACAAGACTTGAAGTCTGTATCATAAAGCTCATTATGAGACTTTGCATCTAAGATTACAAGACTTGAAGTCTGTAAATAATCATTAATTATGTTAAAGATTATGTGAAGAGAATATAAATGATGCAGAGATGCTAGAAGCCATACTCTATTCTTTAGCCAAATAATGTTGTCTTGAAGACACAATACTATGAAATAAGTTTAGAATTATTTTGAAAAAAATAATGATCTATTAAAAGTAATGAATCATGTCCAATTAGTTATGATCCATTCCTTGAAGCGAATGTGACATCATATAGTGGGATAGAAAACAATTGTGTGAATAACAATAGCCAAGGAAGTGGCTCAAGAAGTGGTCGTAAATGTGAATATAGATATGGTTAAGGTCAATGTCAAGATCAAAGAGTTTCTTTCAAGAACTCAAATTCTCATCAGAAGTGAGAAAATAAAGATGGTAACAAAGAAAAGATATATCTCATATATGAAAATAAAATAATCGAGGTTAAAGATCAAAGAGTTTACTTGAAAAACTCAAATTCTCACAAGAAGTGAGAAAATAAAGATGATCCAAACAAGAGATATTTATCTTATCTAATGATAAAAGAAACTTGTGTGTGTACAAGATCTAGTAATATAAAGATTATTGAAAGCTCTAGAAGAGCATATTTTTTTTGCCTATGAAAATAGAATTTGAAATTTGTCTCAAAGGTTAAAAGAATCAAGATATAATACATGATCCAAGTTATTGATTATATACTAGGATTCAATTCGAGATGGATGAACCTGAAGTGTCATCATCTCGAGGGGAAGAATCGATGAATCCCACAATCAATAGTAAGTAGAACATCTAGAAGATTATGTTCACACTCAAGATAGACTTGATGAATCATTGATAAAGGAGAGGTGAAGAATCTCACAATTCATATAAGTGGAACATCTAGAAGATTAAGTTCACAATCAAAATGATCTTGATGAATCATTTATAAAGTAACTCCAAGGGATTTTAAAGTTAATCAAGTTGAGACAATAAAGAAAGAAAAGTTTAGTACCTTCAAATCATGAGTATTACCCACGGCAGTAAAAGTATTTTGGAGATAAATATTTAACCAGAAGTTTAATTTATATCATTGTTTGGCATGAGTCGGTTAGACCATAACGGTTCAAGAATGATGCGAAAAATAAATGTAGACATTCATTGAAGGACCTGAAGATTATTCCTAATGATGTTTCATGTAATGTTTACTCACAAGGCAAATATGATAATATGATTATCATTAGCCAAATTAGATTTGGATTTAACAAGATGGTTGTTAAATTCACATCTTAAGCCTTTGATGATAAAAGCATGTTCGTAAGGATAAATGATGAACATCTTAAGCAGTAGCATTAATTCGCATTAAGCCAACGAGTAATTACAAGTTTTCCCCATCAAAATTGGTTTTGGGTCAGAAACCAAATATTGTCCATCTAAAATATTTGGATGTGCAGTATACATCCATATTGCTCCACCACAGCGATATAAGATGGATCCTCAAGTGAGGCTGTAAATATGTTGGATATGAATCTCCATTGATAGAGCTATCCATGATGGATATGTTCAACTTTATTTTCCAACATTAGGGGGGGGAAAATAAACAGCTGGGAAAGAAAATAAGTTGGAATGAATTATCATTGATCCTCTGACTAAAGAAAGTGAATTGAAATTTCAAAAGATAATTCATTTATTAAGCTTAGTAAATCAAGTTGCCAGACGTATTTACAGACCCAAATAAAGTGACAAAGTCACATAATACCAGCTGTAAATGCTCCAAGAAAAATTAGTCTCAGAAGGACAATATCAAGCTGCTAGTGAGTCTAAAGAACGCATGAAGCGTGATAGACTTGTTCCAAATAAAAGAATCCTCGAATATAAGAAGGAGCAGAATTTGACAATGGTCAGATCGAGGAAACAAAGATTTTTGAATGATCTCAAGAAGAGACATTAAACATGACAAGAAATAAATTCAGGTACCTGAGATAATGAAGAGATCGATCTCAACAAGTTATGTCATGTATAGATTAAAATGGAACCGAAAAGCAAATCGACGTCGATAATATTTTTGCATGCAATGTAGCAGTTGATATGATGAATGAGAAAGATGATCATAAAATCTATTGCAGAGTGTATACGAAAGAAATGATTGGCCAAATTATAAAGAAGCAATAGTCATATAGTTAAAATCTCTTGGAAAGAGATGAGTATTTGGACCAGTTGTCCATACACCTAAGAGTGTAAAACCAGTGGAAGATAAATAAGATTTTATGATGAATATGAAATTGATTATGAAGAGACATACTCTTCTGTGGTGGATGCAACTACTTTCAAGTTCCTTATCAGTCTGGCAATAAGAGAAGAACTTGACTTATTCGACCCACTGGAAAATGATACTTAAAGTAAAAATCCTCGAAGGATATAATTCATGAAGGATACAATACCCGAAGGATTAAAGATGTCAAATTAATACAATCTCCGAAGGATTGATATGTCAAAATTATATTCCCGGGAACTTAAGATATTTGATCGAGTTATGACATATATATTTTATGAGGTATAAGTGAATATTATAAGGTTAACCAATATACCCATGCGTATTTATCAAAAGATTATAGATCAATGGAATCCTAGATTTGAATATAGTTGAAACTCTTGAAGATTTAATATAAATCATAATTTGGAAGAAAAGATTTTGGAAAGACAACATTGTCTTCAAGTATTCCAAATTAAAACATTTAGCAAAAGAGATGTTATCTCAAAAGATCCTTGCAGGATTTTACCTAAAGACTGCTCACATATATTTGGTCTCGAAGTACCATATCTAAAATGCTAGTTAAGCAATGTATTGATATCTTGTGATTTCGTATAACAAGAAAGAATGCTAAAACAATAAAGAAGAGCATGAATAAAATGTTATGTACAAGTATGTACAATACAAGTTTAGAAAACTGTATGTAAATAGAAATTTGGCTTGAAGTCCAAATAGAGTTAAGAAATTAACTTTTATGTAAAAATGTTGTTATGGATAAGAAGTCCAGTAATCTAAGAGATTACAAGATAATCATACGATTTTGTTAATTAAGCTTATGCTTATAACAATTCCCAAAAGATGGTATATGATTGGAATGCATCTCTTGAAGAAGATGATTCCAAGGGGAGAAATATAATGATGTGCGTGGTTGTACTCTTTTTCCTTATCACGGTTTTTATCCCACTGGGTTTTTCCATGAAAGGTTTTAACGAGGCAACAAAGAACACGCAAAGAATAGACATCTAAAGGAAAATGTAAAGATGAAAGTCTATCACCCTTCCAAAGTATTTGTCATACTTTAATGAGAACAAATGAAACAAAGAGAATGATCAAGACGAATCATTAGCAAGACTCATGCACTGCAGAAGAATGGCGATGTAAGAATTCTACAAATTCATTCAAGTGAAGATTCAACAGACAGATTTACCAAGGCGTTACTTTCAAAAAGTTATTTCATCATATTGGATTGCGTCATCTCAAAGATCTCAAGTGATGTACTCATGAGGGGGAGTTAATGCGCACTGCACTCTTTTTCCCTTAGCTATGGTT
The DNA here is from genome assembly GCA_020283515.1 of Alliaria petiolata. NCBI lineage: Eukaryota > Viridiplantae > Streptophyta > Magnoliopsida > Brassicales > Brassicaceae > Alliaria > Alliaria petiolata. Next base: position 52,292,160 of record JAHZTW010000004.1, read on the forward strand.
TTTCCCATTGGGTTTTCCTAGTAAGTTTTTTTAACGAGACAACATCATACGCGCTTAGGAAATATTTTTGTATAATGAACATCAAGGGGGAGTGTTATGAATTATTATGTGATGTCCATTATAAACCCATAAGCCCATTAGGTTTTACTCATATATAAAGGACCCCTTATTCATTAGAATAATATAACAACATCAATTCCTTCTATCTCTTCTCTTGTTTTTTCTTTTATTCACAACATTATTGATATTTTTTTGTTTCTTTTTTTAATGGCAATAAATTTTTATTTATTTATTCTTATAATTTAAGACGAACAAATTATAAATGTAAACCTATATTATTCTTAAAATTTAAGACGAACAAATCAACAAATTTAAATGTAAACCTATATTATTTTTCACAAATGTAAAAAGACACAAAATATTTATTTGTCTCTGTTTCCCCTCCTCTCCCTATATATATCAAATCTACTATGACAAAACATGCTGGAATACTTTTTACAACTTACAACATACAAAAGCTGATCCCACCTTAAGAAACTAATGGGATAAGTTATGTTCTTCGTCTGACGATGAAGAGGAAGAAGAAGAAGACGAAGTAGAAGATTGCTTTCTTCCGCAGAGTCCAGGGAGAGGTTGTGGCAGCATCGGATTCACCGGAACAGGAAACTTATGAGCAGAACTAACCATTGTTCTCTCGTTTATCATCCCTACTTCTTTGCAGACTCTGTCTACAACTCCGAGGAAGTCTCGAACCACCAAGAATATCCGAAACGGGTGAGCTTCTTCTTTAGCCGAGTTCCCATGGAAATACTCTGTGATCTCTTTCACGAGAGATAACGCCACGCTCTCTTGAGCTTGCACTCTGATGATATCTTCCTCGGCTCGTTTCAGAAACGTGTTCATCGACTCCGAAAATCTCCGGTTGTCTTCTGGGATCGTCGATTGGATTTTGATAGCTTCGTTGATCTTGGCTATGCCTTGAGAAAGCTTGGTGACGTAGCTGCTTAACACTTCTGAGTCCATCGCGGCAGCTTTCTTGACGTTGCTAAGCTCTGAACATAGGCTCGATACGACTTGGAGTCCGAGTTTCCTGCATTTGATGTCGTCTGTCTGCGTATTGCTACCAGAGAGACGAGTGCCTTCTGCTCGGATTATCTCTTGTACGACGAAATGCAAGAGAGTCGTTTTCCCGTCGGCGCCTTTGACATCGACGAGCTTGAGGAGCGTGTCGAGCTTGAACGCATGCGCGTCGCCTCGGTTCGTCCCGACATTCATCCGGTTTCCCGTCTTAAGAACCGCTTCTAAGAGCTTCAAGAACATCCTGCTGTTCCTCAGCTCCTCACAAGCAGCCTATTGAAAAAAAATGGCGATGAAGTCATGATCTGTTGTGACAACTATGGTAAGAAGAGAGACAGTATATATACCTCAAGAGTCTCAAAAGATTTCTTCAGGTATTCAACCTCGGACTCAAAGTTAGCTACATAGAGCAGTGCGTCGACTCTTTTAAAGGCGAAAGGGATGTCTAGCATTGCCTTGAGGAATTTCTCAGCATGTCCAAGCTTAACGGGCGAATCGTCCTTGTACGCTTTCAACTTTCGCTCTTCCTCTTTTGTCGGCGCCATTTTCAGTAAGCTCTCAAGAAGTTCAGTCCCAAGTGTATCAGCATTACCTGAAAATGCATAACAAAGAACAAGATTATAACACCAAGAATCTTCAAACCATATCATCGAAAAACCCTCAAACTATCGTAGAGGACATCAGATCCTAATGTGAGATTATGGGATGTGACAGCATAGTTTACCTTCAAGAAGAGCTTCACAAACTTCTTCTATAGTGACATTAAGTGCGCGAAGCAAGATCGCAATGTTCTGTGCTTTCTTAGGGTCCAAGACTCTGTTTTCTTGGTTTGGGCTCGGGAGAACACATCTTGGAGTTGTCTGACTCTGATTTGGTTTAGAGTCTAATGACTTTGCCACAAACAACGTTTCAATCATCTCCTCATCTAATCTGCAAGCACATCAATAGTTTTCGATAACCATATTCTCATGAAAGCATATTGTATAAAAGAAAACTATGGTATGATAAACTCACTTGAAAGAGCTTGTTCGAAGATGATCCCAGACCATCTCACGATCGGAACTTGCTCTGACTTTATCCCAATGCAAAGCCTTTAGCTTCGGTTTCGGAGTTTCCTCTGCTGGCTCATTGGCAGAGAAAGTCTCTGGAGACTCCTTTGGTGAAGTCGCTGGCACGTTTTCGGATGGGATCACGAAAGGATGTGAAGGCGGCGTGAGAGAAGGCGGTCGAGACGCCTTGGTAGTCACCTGATTCCGTCGTGTCCATGACTGAAATGGTGGAGGAGGTGGAGGAGGCGGTGGTGGCACTGGCGAAGCTTCGGTTATTGCAGACGGAGGAGGAGGCTGTAGAATTTGAGATGAGATGTTCGAGATCCGTGGAGATACATCTAAGCTATGGCTAAAATCTCTGTCTGGAGAAGATGACAAAGATGATGAAGAAGCAGAGTGCGAATTCCGGGGAGATGTGACCGGTGACTTGTGAGAAGCTTTATCCGGTGAAGAACAAACAGACGACGAAGAAGACGACTGTGAACGAGAACGCAATGCGTCTAACTCCTTAAGGAAACCTTGTCCCGGAGAAGAGAGTAATTGAGATTGCAATCCTTGCCGGAGATTGCTCATGAACGCCGGTAATACCTCCGGAGAATTCAGGAAGCATCGGTATGGTGATGTAGAAGCAGAAGAATGAGAAGGTGATCGCAAGTAAGCTTCTGGAGTATCATTTGGTCGTCTTTCTGGAGAAGTTGAAGCAGATGATACCCTCGTTGATCGTAAACTTCGAGGAGAGTCCTCGAGATTTTCTTTTTTGTTATCCATTGATCAGTCTGGTGAAGTTGTGAGAGATGAATCCGTCGGAGATCTCGAGATTTGACCTAATCCTCCATCGGCGTTTTTCACCGGGCAAAGTCCCGGCGATAAAGAAGCTAAGGACAGTGACGGAGACCTCACGAATCGAAAATCTGTTTCCAAGATCTTTGCCGGGGATGATTCAGAGCTTCCCGGAGAAGTCTTCAACGGCGGCTCTGGTGCGGAGGTTACCGTGAGCTTCGGCTCGGATCTCTTTGGACTCATTGACGGAGAAATGCTGATGAAGGTCGACCTTCCTGGTGAACCTGAGCTTGATGACGAGCAGGAGATAGTGTCATTGTTCACAGATCTAGGGTTTTCAATCGGAACCGCCGCGAAAACTCTCCGGGACTCAGATCCGACCCGGCTTAACGTCTCGCGCCCGCTCGCTGAACCTCTGGGAGAGTAGAACTCTTCTTCATCATCCTCTCCTATTGAACCAACCTCTGGATTTAGCCGGAAACTCCGTTTCATGAGAGGAGGAAGAGGCTGGAGATCTGGAGATTCCAGTTTCCTCGAGCTCGAACCATTATTGCTCCGATTACTCGCGGATTGATCCTCAACTCCTCTCGGATTCACCATCGTTCCCAAGTAAAGAAACTCGGAGCTAGTGTTGGTGGAGCTCGTCGTAGTCCTCTGCTTACTATTTCTACCCTCAGCATTGCGCCGTACCGGAGGAGCAGCCGGCGGAGGAGGCGGATAAACTCGGCGGCTACTGTCAGTAGTCCACGTCTTGCTATCATCGGGTAAGTTACGATCATGATTCCTTCTTCTTCTTCGCCAGTAGAGCAACGCAATAAGCGCCGCGACTAAAGCGGCGGAAGTCACGGCGGAGATGGCGACGATTAGGAGTTTTCTGGAGTTTTGTGGCGATTTAGTGGCGTGAGGGACGATGAGAGAGGAGATATTCGCCGGGAAAGATGCGAAAATCGCCGGAGAAGGAGGCGGAGGAGACGAAGGGTATAAAGGGAAGAAAGGAGGTGCAGGGGCGTCTGGAGGAGTGGTTGAAGAGAAAGGAAGCTTAGGAAGCGGCGGTGACGGTGGTGGAGAATCGACGGGGAAGAATGGCTCGTGGAGTACTCGACGGTCGGCGAAAACGAGATCAGAGGATGAAGATAAGAAGAGAAAGTAGAAGAATAAGAAGAAGAGCATTGTGTTGTTCTTCTTCGTTCTTCTCTTTTCAATCGACGAGATCTGAGACTGTAGGGACTCTCTTTCTTTCTTTCTGTTTATTTTCTTCTTCTGGATTTTCTCGAAAAAATATGAGAAAACTTTCTGAGAGTGATGGATCCAGCTAAGATTCTGCTGGTAATGGTCGATCGATCTTCTTCACTCTCTCTCTTTTTTTTTGGTTTGGTTTGTTTTTTTTTGTTTGTTTTTTTTTAACTTAAAAACTTTAGTGATGGTGAGAGAGTAAAGAGCACAGAGGCCAAAAGAGATGATGGAAGGAGAGAGTGGTTAATTATTCTCTTATACGTTGTAGGGCCCGCTTTTCTGACCATGACTAATTATATTATGACACGTGTATAATACGTGGACTTTGTAATAGTCTTGGTTGTCTATTAAGTGTACACACTGCACATTGCATTGCACCGTACGCACATTGTCGAATATATAAAAAAAAATGCGTTGATTCGGTGAATAACAAAAAAAATTATAATTCACAAACTAACCAATTTGTTAGAAAGAGATAGGGAGAGATAGGGAGAGAAATTGGCTATAGGATAGGTTATAGTTTTTAATTTGGTTATTGACCAAATTTTCTCTTTGCTATTTTATACTTGCTTTTTCAAAAAAGTTTTAAAAATATATATTATTTCTTACGGCGGATAATCAAATGAGCATATTTATTATGGATTTTAAATACAAAATAATGGTGTGTTACTGTTTTAGGAAGTGGGTGTGTTGTGCGAATTGTTTTATTTTCTTTTTACCGACACTTCTCTAAAATGGTCGGTTCGTGGTTTTCTTCCAAATTAAACATTATAACAACCGTAACGAATATGTACACTAAATAATACTATCAGCCAAAAATGTAAATAACACTGAATCATTATTACAGATTTTTTCTAAACTATTGCCGTAAAAAGATATAAACTATTATTGTCTTACATTTCTAAAAATATTTACTACTAAAATCATTTTCTTTTTATTTTCTTTTTACCGACACTTCTCTAAAATGGTCGGTTCGTGGTTTTCTTCCAAATTAAACATTATAACAACCGTAACGAATATGTACCCTAAATAATACTATCAGCCAAAAATGTAAATAACACTGAATCATTGCCGTAAAAAGATATAAACTATTATTGTCTTACATTTCTAAAAATATTTACTACTAAAATCATTTTCTTAAATATTACAAATTTTTAATTTCAAAAACGTTTCTAAAAATTTAACAAAGAAATTATAAATAATTTAAGGACTTCTTTTTAGACTATCATAAGTGTATGATATGTGTCAATGCGACTTGAACTCATATGTCTTCTCTCACGTCAAGATATTTTATAATTTTATTAAATAGAAACCTAATTTTTATAATTGAAAATATGTGAATTCCATATTATGTTTATTGCGCTTTTGAAAATTTTAGTTTTTATTTCTCTGTTACGTTTTATTTCGGCAACAATAACAAATTAAGAAGCGATTCAAAGCAATCACGTTTGACATATAATAATAATTAAATATATAGCTTATGAAAAAAGAAGATGACCACCAAACAGATGGCGAGAATGCAGACCGATATTCAATCAATGCATAACATCAGACTAACTATATTATATAGTTAATTAGACAGGTTGTTAAGAGGCATCATCATTTAATTACTCGTAGAACAATCATTAATGACTATTAGATTTCGGCGAAGGAAACATTAATGGTGCGCCAAACGTAGACCACACCACAATAATGCGACCGAAGAAGCTATGATCATTTGGTGCTAGACTAACACCAACGTATGTCAAGGACTGAGGCCGTACGTAACGCTTGGCAAGATAATAACTGACCACGCGTCTCATCAGCGCATGAATCGGTTCAAGATCCAATTTTTTTTTTTTTTTTTTCCATTAATTTGACATATACAAAAGATGATAATTTTCAAGATTTAAAGCTATTGTAACTCTTGATATGCATCAAAAATCTCTATTACTAGATTTAATTTCATTGTTGTAGGTGACGAATTAAAGCTTCATTTCATAAAAAAAAGTGATGAATGTGTTTGTAGAAGTGTTGGTATTTAAGATGCTATCTTCTTGAAATCCAGTAGAAAATCATACAAAAGGATCGTCTTTAGAGGATAAGCTTCGTCAATTTACATTTACTATTGGGAGAATCGAAATCAAGGTAGGGTTTGTATAACTTGGTGATTTTTTATTTAAGTAAAGATTAAAAATAACCTAGAAATGTTAAAAATCAGTTAAGTTTAGAAGTATTGATCTTTGAAACATGATAGATGAAAATACCTGGTAGATGCAGTTGCGAACCAAAAGTAACGGTCGAGGGAAGAAGAAATGGTGGACGTTGTGCTCAAAGATGACAATAACTTCATCGTGAGTGAGCCAACGTTCAACAAAATGTTGATCGTCGCAGCACCATTCACCAGTAATCCATGTAGATTCTGAAGATTAGCAAGATTGTGATTCGCTATTAGAGTAAAAAATAGAGCTAACCATTGGAGATGGTCTAACTAATTTGTTACCATAGATTTATATGTTGGTAGATATATTAGGTAGAGTTATAGATTTCTGCAAACTTGTTAGGTAGAATTATAGTTTTTTGCAGATTTATAGGATAGACTTATTTTTATGCAGATTTGTTGAAGAATTTTATTTATAGATGCTGTAGATTGAGTATATTTATTTGTCGCTCTGTCTAAGAAACTCAAGATTATCTTTCTAATTGAAGTTAAACATTTCTGGAAAAACTTTGTGACCAAGATCAAAGTTCCTCCGGTTTCAAAAAAAAAAAAAATCAAAGTTCCTCATTTCATAACGGTTTATAAACTTATAAATATTGCTAGAAAAAATTTGCGACCAAGATCAAAGTTCTTCAATCCATAATGCACGGTTTATAAACTCATAAATATTATGTTGTTTCTCTTTTCTGTGTTTTTTTTCTCGACTGACACATATTTATATATAGTTTTTTATATAAATTTTGTGTGAAAATCGATTAGTTTTACGGTAAATGCAGCCAGTTCATCGAAATACCAATGCCGTAAAAATAAACTATAAATAAAATTTAACCAATAAACCATATATAAAACCCAATAAAACATACATATACTTTAAATTTTATTGACTTGAAATATATGTTTAAGCAAAATTACTTATTTTTATTTAATTTTTAATTATGTGAATAATTGGGAAAATAATAAAGTGGATTAACACGAAGTTTTTTAAAAATGAGGTGCAAGAAAACTATGATTATCGGTTCAGGAAAAAAAAACTATGATTGGACAAAAAAGATAAAAAGGAGTAAAACAGTTGATCACGTGAGAAAGTACCGAAAATGTAAGAGTCCGGGACGGGGAGTATGAGGAAGCCCACCGACACAATGAAATTGAGATGTATACTTTTGATTTTGAATGCAAAAGACATAAGAGTATCTTCAATGGTTACCCTTATTTTTTTCCTCAAAATGAAGTAACACTAAAATAAGTTTGTGTTTTACTCCAATAGTTATCCTCATTTTTTCCCTAAAAAAAAAATATTTTACATATATTTTGTTTTTCACTTTATTATTAATTGCTTAAAACATCCTTTAACTTTTCAAAGTTTACAAATTTTATAAACTTATTTTATTTTTAATAATAGTTCAACCAAATTACGATTTTATTTAAATTAAACATTTATTATTTAATAAAATTACATAAAATTGTAAAATTAATCAAATGCAGAATTTGGCTTAAACGTTATTGTTACAATATTTCTCCCACAAGTAATCAATTAAGGCATTCCTAAGCGAGAAATAAGCTTTTTATCTTTCATTTACCTATTTTTAATTTATAATTTTATTTAAGTAATAAAATAAAACCGTAAAAAAATTATTGGAAAGTTATATATTAATGATTAATTTTGTTTAGGTATAAAATAATAACATATGAAAATTTAGGTGCCAATTTATAAATAAAGAAATTTGAACAGAAAAATGAGTTTGTGAATAGTGTTTCTTCAAATTTGAGGGGATACTGTTCATAAACTCATTTTTTCCCTCAAAATGAAGTACAATTGGAGAAGATTTTCTCTCATTTTTTGATGTTTTCCATCAAAATGAGGGACCATTGGAGATGGTCTAAGTACACTCTCTTCTTTTTGTTTTTTAAATTTCTTTTTTTGTGACCTAAGTTTTTCAAGAAAGATAATTCGAAGAAAATAAAACTTTTTTTGACAAAAAAAAAGAAGAATTTATTAAACGCCGTTTGTTATTTTATTTTTTTTAAGACAAAATTTAACTTTCAATTGTATTTTGTTTCCTTTGAAAACACACCTTCATTTAGCTTTTAAAAAAATGATTCTCTCTCTAACTTCTCTCTCTAACTTTCCTCTCTCTCTCCCGTCACTAAGACGAAGAAAAAACCCAGATTTCTTCGTTTTTTCTTCCGGTGAGCATTGTCTGGCGGTTATACTCCCGATTAATCTGGAATCTTGTCGTTGGTTATCGTCCGTTAGACAGTTATTCTGGTGGTTTTTTCGTGTCTCTCTCAATTTTCACCCCAAACCGCCATGGATACAGTTCTATATAAATCCCCAAATCCCATCGAGATTTTCACCAATTCAATACAAAATTCTTACTGTTATGAGTGACAATCTACGACGGCGAATGCAGGAGATCGATCTGGGGGTTAATGATGACCCAATTGCTTTGCCACAATCAGTTTGTCCAAGCGGTGCGAGCAAATCAATACGCCATTATCGGAGTTCTTCTGAATCCAAAAAAATAGAATATGCGAGCATTGATTAGCCAAATGCCAAGACTGTGGGGGATGAGCGATACTGTTACTGGCAGAATTCTCGATCCAAGGAAGTTTCAATTCATTTTCCAAAGTGAAGAGGCTGTTAATCTCATTCTCTGTAGGGGTCCATGGTCTTTCGGTGAATGGATGCTCGTCACACATAGATGGGTACCAGAATTAAGTGACGATGTTCTAAAGAGAATACCCTTCTGGGTTCAAGTGCGAGGAATCCCTCCTCAATTTCTCAACCGAGCAATGGTGGAGTACATTGCCGAAAAGCTTGGGAATGTGGCTGATATCGACTTCAATGACGCTATGCATATGGTGAATTTCGTACGGATCAAACTCGACTGGGACATTGATACTCCCCTTCAATTCCAGCGAAATTTTCAATTTGTGGCAGGGAAAAACACAACCCTCAAGTTCCGATACGAACGGCTACGAAACTTCTGTATCAGATGCGGGCTGCTAACTCATGAGGCCAAAGATTGCCCACTAACCAATGAGGATGACGACCGGGATGACCCACAAGATGACAATGATGATGGTAATGATGAACAAAGAGATCCGGCAACCGATCCTGCCCCGCCAGAGTTTCAAAACGCCGACCCTGACTCGAACCAGCGCACAACAACAAACACTATTTCAGAGACAATTGTCGATGATGCACCGTTTGAAATCCGGGACGACAAAGATATGATTTCTGAAACATGGAGATACCTTCAGGCAAAACTAGAGAAAGGAAAGTTTACTGAAGGAGAGTTCACAACTCTGTTAAAGGATTATGCCGACCAGGAAGAGAATTCAGGCTTCGATTCTGTTAAACGGGCTAAAGTTGAGTCAATGCTCCGCCAATACGACAATGCCGAATCAAGTTTCATGGCTGCATCATACCACCGTGGGTATACCGATGATTCGATTCCAATAATTCCAGGAATCACTTCATAAGGTGCGTTTTCTAATGACTACAACTACTCTGAGATGTCATCAGATTTCGATGCATTTAGAAGTCACCAGGATGCAACAATTCATGCTACGACATCCAACAAACGCAAACTTGGGAAGGGGATTCAAGCATCTGCAATCAAAGATGAAGTCTCCGACGACAACAAGGAAGAAGTGCCGCAAAGGAAGTACCAAGCGGTGCCAATACTCATTGAAGACGATCGGATGGACCAGTGTCCGATTAAGATAGAATCACCATGCGACTCGCCACGATCTTTCAGCGTCGACCAAGAACCAAATGGATATGAGGGGAATACCATCTCCTCACGCCTCTGAAGAACAATCTGAAGATAATATCATGGAATTGTCAGGGATTGGAATCACCCTTGACAAAAGTCAGGCTTAAGGAATTATGTCGCAAGGTCTCTCCAGATTATCTTTTTCTGGTTGAAACAATGAATAAATGCGATGTAGTTCGGGATGTTAGCTCTGTATTAGGATTTGATTCTGTTTTTACAATACCTCCACAAGGGCATAGTGGAAGACTAGCTATTTTCTGGAAAAATCATTTATGTATAACTCATTTGTATCAATCTGCTCGCATGGTTGATGTTTATGTTCAATATAATGGAATGGATTTCTATTTGTCTTGTGTTTATGGAGATCCAAATCAATCAAATAGACATGAACTTTGGGAAAGGATTGAACGAATGAATCAAAATAGAGTTGGTCCTTGGCTCCTTGTTGGTGATTTCAAAGAGATCTTATCAAACAAAGAAAAACAAGGAGGCCCTTTACGAGATGAAAGGACTTTTCAAGATTTCAGAAATATGTACAACTCATGTAATTTTTCTGATGTGCGCCATAAAGGAAATCGTTTATCATGGCGAGGAAATCGAGGACAACACAAAGTTAAGTGTTGCTTAGACAGAGTTATTGCTAACTCTGAATGGTTGGCAAACTTCCTAGGATCAGAGGTGGAATTTAAACGTTTTTGTGCATCCGACCATCGACCTGTTATCACCAAAGTTGCTTTTGTTGAAGAATACATAACCAAACCGTTCCGATTTGATAAACGTCTTCTAGACAACCCAGACTTTCGGTCCTATATATCTCGTGGATGGGATTCTGCAAAACAACAGAGGAATTATACGTTTAATGATCAGATTTCCAAAGTCCAACAAGCAATGAGGGATTGTCGAGGCAACTCTAGAACAAACTCTGCAAAAAAGATTGAATCTCTGCAATTAGAATTAGATTTTGCTTTGACTGCTATCGATCCCACACCATATTGCATTCCTCAAATCCGACGTGAGCTTGCCCAGGCATATCGTAATGAAGAAATCTACTGGTATTTAAAAAGTAGAAACTCCTGGTTACAACATGGAGATCAAAATACAAATTTCTACCATGCCGTAACACAAACCAGATATTCGCGGAACATAATACATACAGTAAGAGACGATGCCGGAAATACCTATCATGGTGATCGAGATATTGGTAATCATGCCCAACAATATTTTCAAAATATGTATTCAAGTAAAAAACTGTCTCTCAATACAACGATATTCAATGGCTTTCGACCTTCAGTTACATCAGACATTAACCAAATTCTTACAAGAGACATATCAGAAAAAGAAATATATGACGCTGTTTGTGGAATCGGTGCTGATAAAGCCCCAGGACCGGACGGTCTTACTGCCCGATTCTATCAAGAGTGTTGGGATATCGTGGGTCGAGATGTTGTTAAAGAAGTTCTAAACTTCTTTACCTCTGCAATTATGACGGAACAATACAACCATACTAATATATGCATGATCCCAAAGATAAAATCACCCGGAACGCTCGCTGATTACAGACCTATAGCTCTTTGTAACGTATTCTATAAAATCATATCTAAAATCTTTGTCATATGTTTGAAGACTTTCTTAGATACAATTGTCTCTGATTCACAAGCTGCATTTGTACCTGGCCGTTTGATCTCCGACAACGTTATGATCGCTCATGAACTAATGCATTCTCTAAAAAGCCGAAAACGCGTATCACAAACGTATATAGCAATCAAAACAGATATGACGAAAGCATACGACAAAGTCGAATGGAAGTTTTTGTAAGAAACTCTACATGCTTTTGGTTTTAATAATAAGTGGATCAAATGGATCATGGCAACGGTCACAACCGTAACCTACTATGTGCTTATAAACGGATGCCCACAGGGTCACATTCAACCACAACGTGGACTACGACAGGGCGACCCCCTCTCCCCATATCTTTTTATACTCTGTGCCGACGTGATGAGCCACCTTCTTGATCAAAATGTTAAAAAAGAAAAAATAAATGGAATCAAGATTGGCAATGGCAATGATGTTCCTCGAATCACACATCTTCTATTTGCGGATGACTCTCTTTTCTTTTGCCAAGCAAATGAAAAAAATGCAATGGCAATTCGAAATGTGTTCAAACTTTACGAAGAATGCTCTGGCCAACAAGTGAATCAATCCAAATCAATGCTCACTTTTGGATCCCGTATCCTTGGACGAAAACATGAGCGTTTGAAATCTATCTTAGGAATTACAAATCATGGTGGTGGCGGGAAATATTTGGGTCTCCCTGAACAATTTGGGCGGAAAAAGAAAGAGATGTTCTCAAACATCATCAACCGAGTCAAACAAAAAACATCCTCTTGGAGTTCACAACTACTATCACCAGCCGGGAAAGAGGTATTACTGAAATCGGTGGCCATTTCCATGCCTGTATATTCTATGTCCTGTTTTAAGTTACCAAAACATGTAACCGCGGACATAACAAGCATTTTAACTCAATTCTGGTGGGAAAAACAATCACAAACAAGAGGGATTTCATGGGTTGCTTGAAAACAACTACAATACTCCAAACATGAAGGAGGACTCGGTTTCAAGGATCTAGAAAAGTTTAATGATGCCCTGTTGGCGAAGCAAGCATGGAGATTATTAGAACACCCAAACTGCTTATTTTCCAGATTATACAAAGCCAGATATTTTAAGGATAGTCATCTTTTTGAAGCCACAACAAGACCATATCAGTCCTATGGTTGGGCTTCGATACTTTCTGGCATAGAACTGCTGAAAAAGGGATCTCGATCTATCATTGGAAATGGCTACCAAACTCGAATCTTCAAGGATAACTGGCTCCCTACCCATCCACCTAGACCCGCAATTGGTGAGGAGGCAAACAGCAACATTTTGGTTAAAGATATCATTACCAAAACTGGTTCTTTTCAACAATGGGATACAATAGCAAGTACAGCTTACTTAAATCCCGAAGACAGACTCCTCGCACACTCGTTATATTTAGGCCAAGGAAAAATAGAGGACATGATACGATGGAACTACACAAAGAATGGCCAATATACTGTCAAATCAGGGTATTGGTTTCTACGACACCACCCAGTATTCCAATTAAATGCTCTGGATATACCACATGGTGATCCTTTGCTTAAAAGGAAAATTTGGAAACTTCAAATCATGCCTAAACTAAAACACTTCATGTGGAGAATACTATCAAAAGCAATTCCAACTATCACAAGACTTAAGAGTCGAGGCATTGCTATCGATGATATATGCCCACGATGTGGACTGGAACCGGAAACAATCCACCATTTGTTCTTTACATGTCCTGTATCTACCTCCATTTGGCGGATATCGAAAACTCCTTTCAACTTCCTTTCTATTCCCTCCCAAGACACGGAAGGTACACTACATTCACTTTTTCAAGCACAAGAAATGGTCGGGATTTCTACTATAGACAAATTACTCCCTTTCTGGATTTTTTGGAGAATTTGGAAATCTCGGAATAATTTAATTTTCCAACAAAAGGAACTAAAGCTATACAAGGATGTTCACAAAGCTCTGGCGGATGTCAATGAATGGATAGTCGCAACAAACATGCCATCAACATCCACAAAATTAGCTCTTCCCAAGACTCAATGGTCTCGCCCCTCACATGGACAGTTTAAATGCAACTACGATGCAGCTTATAACACATAAACAAGACAAGCAACCGCAGGCTGGATGGTTCGAGATGTTCATGGATATAGCAAGTATTGGGGATAACAGCTCTGGGAACCACTTCTTCATGTTTGGAAGCTGAAGGAAAAGCGATGTTAGTGGTTCTACAAAATGTATGGTGCATGGGTTATGATAAAATCTGCTTTGAAGGAGACTGCCAACTCCTTGTCAACCTACTACTCAAGCACGATGAAGACATAAGTGTCTCCAAGAAGATATTAAACGTTGGTTGTCTAAATTCCATTATGTTCATATTAACTTCGCCAAAAGAGAGTGTAATGTTACAGCTCATCTATTAGTTCGTAATGGTCCTCCAAATAGAGTCTTCTTTTCCGGATGTAACTATCCGCCTTCATGGCTAACAACAGCCTTGTATCATGATTACAATAATTCTAGATAAATTAATATGTTTTCGACAAAAAAAAAAACCCATGCTTTTTTAACAAATAAAAATCAATGAAACGATTCTTTTTAAAACAAATTGTAAAAGATATTATTTAGCAAATAAATTTTGCTCATTTTGCAGTTGTTGGCAGCAACAATATATATATTGACGAGTCACGACTTTTGCAGTCATAAAAAAAAAATCACGACTAATCGTTAGTTAAAATTTTAAAATGTAAATAATAAATTTAAAGAAAATAATCCTTAGTACTCGAAACATGTCTTTTAAACTTATTGTTAACCTAGTGATTATAAAACAAATAAAATTTGGTCACCAGTTACTGATTAAAGCTACAAAACAAACAATAAAACTCGTTGTTGGTCATTGTCGTTTGTTCCTTTCGTTGATCGTTACCATTAGCGAAACGAATACAATATATATTATGAATGTAGTGAAAGATATAATACTAAATTATGAGTGCGTTTGGTCTGATCTGGTCACTAGAATCACAGTCGTATCCATACACTAGCCCAATTTATCTCAATATTGCCACAAAGAAAAGAAGAAGACTTATATGAAGATAAAAAAGAAAAGTTCATCACTCGAAGTATATAAAGTGTATATAACGGAACCTTTTCACATAAAGACTTGTGTGTATAGTAAAATTAGTAATGTTGTCTTCTGAAAACGTTAAAAAGTCCATTAGGAAAAGAAAAGAAAAGAATAAAGAAGTCCATTAGGCTCTCCATTTCCTCTTTTAATTGCAAAATGCAATGATGCGAAATTATTATGATCAAGAATAATCAATCACACCTGAATTTATGTCACATCGGTCATATATGTGAATTTACTATCATGATCAATAATAATCACACAAACTCGGAATCATATCGACTATATACAAATTTATTACATATTCTAACTATACAAATGATCAAAACCTTAGAAGCTTGTTATCTAAACGTTCGCGTGGGACATTTTTAGACCGGTAAAAAAATATTTGTATCGAAGAACAGATGGAATCACACCTTATTTTATCTTTGGTTTGAATCTTTCCAACGGGCTCCAAAGTGCTAACAATATTAGGTCCGAAATTTCGGGACGGATTTTCGGTTTTCATCTTTATTCGTTTCGAATTTCTCGTCCCGTTTCTTTTCTCGTTAAAAAAAAATCTCATTCGAAACAATTTATTTTATTTAAATGGGTACGAAAAAGGTACGAGAAGAGAACGGATATGAGATCGGATATCCAAACTATCCGTTTAAAAATTAAAAAATTCTATATATTTTTTGAATTTTTCAAAAATTTCCTAAATTTTTCTAAATTTTCCTAAAATATATGTCCCAGAGTTGATTATTATCCAAAATAATTACCCGTTTAAAAAGAGATTTTAGGTAAAAAAATTTCCCGAATCCCTCCCGCTTCCATCCCGTTTTTATCGGATTCTCAATTACCAAATTTCTCATTCCCTTCACATATCCGTAAATTCATGTTCCGGATCCCGAAATTTATCATACATGTTCTAACAATATGAATACAACATTTTCTACTTTTTAGAGCTGTAGTAATTCCTTTAAAGATTAAATTCAAATATTAAGAAATGCGCATCCTGATTCCTGAATAATACTTCTTCCGTTTCATAAAGAGTGTCATTTTATGATTTTATATTTGTTTCACAAAGAGTGTCGTTTTACATTTCTAATGCAAAATTTTAAATAAAAATCCAGTTTTGACCCTACTAATTTAATGTATTAATTAGAGAGATGATTTTATTTAAAGTGTGAACAAAGGATAAAACAGAACTTTTAATAATTTTCTTAATTTGTGTGAAATGTGTCAAAATAACACTTATTTTGAAACGGAGGGAGTACAATACAAGACTAATAAATTAAGCATTTGTTACAATAATTCTGCTCGCATGAGTTTTAAGAGCCGATGGGTGTATATAATACTTCCTCCGTTTCATAAAGAGTGTCGTTTTAAGATTTTATTTTTGTTTCACAAAGAGTGTCGTTTTACATTTTCAATGCAAAATTTTAAATAAAAATCCAGTTTTGACCCTACTAATTTAATGTAGTAATTAAAGAGATAATTTTATTTAAAGTGTGAATAAAGGATAAAACAAAACTTTTAATAAATTTTTTAATTTGTGTGAAATGTGTCAAACTGACACTTATTTTGAAACGGAAGAAGTAGTAATTAATAGAAGTGTAGAAGTATCTACACTGTTCTTAATACTCTGAATGAATATCATTAATTATTACAGTATCCATTAGAAGGAAACAACAAAGTAAACAACGGGGAAGGTTTCTTAAATCATATGCCATAAACATAATGATGAGCTTTTTTCTCATTATAAGAATGATTAACAAAACATTAATGAACAACAAGTTACGTTTGACGCTTCGCGGAGATCTCTCGCAAGTGGCTCCATCATTATAATTTGGATTTAAAAACGCGAATACATCAGCATGTGGCCACCTGTAATTACCACATTTGATGAATTCTACAAATGCATGAGAGACTAACTTCTAGTTATGATAATAATTCGATTCTGCGATATATATTATATACAACGTAGTGTATAACTACTAATAGACATATGAGTATGCGCATTTGTCGTATTATTGAACAATAATTGTGTAGGCAAATTTTATTTATTTGTTTTTATAAAGAGCGCTGCATCCAAAAAAACAAGCCTCGAAGCTCGAGATTCCACTGAACTTCTGACATATCGGATTAAAATATAGAGATAGGATAATACTAGTGATGGTTTTAAAAATCATTGTTACTGCTAATCTGTGTTTTCGAATTTTCATTGACGTGCGTAAGATAGACAAATTATATCCACCATGAAATCGCATGACTCAAATTTTGATTTTACTCCGCAATTCTTTTGTAATGAATGATACCAATAGGAGCTTTAATTTAGATAATTTGAGGTTTGGTTTAAAACTTTGCTGATATTTGTTGTGATTCTATGATGATTCCATAATATTACCAATTAGAGCCTTGTTTTTTGTTTTTTTGGGATAATTTTATATTTGGTTTAAAAATTATGGTTTAAAACTTTGCTGATTTTTGTTGCGATTCTATAATTCCGTAGTATTACACTATTACCCAATGAGAACCTTGATTTGAATAATTTGACATTTGGTATAAAAATTATGGTATAAATCTAGTTCATTTTAGTTCAATTAGTTTAGAGAGGGTTCACCGAACCTAGTATTTGACTAGACTATTTCCTTAACATATGCTGGAACTATAGGTGAGACTCCTCCTTATAGGTCATCCATTTTTATTTGATTTTTAATCAATGTTAGGATGCTGACAAAATATTCCACGAAAGATTATGCATCTAGGCAAAAACAATCATATGTACAACATGAAAACGAGGTAAAAGGTCTTTGAGTTCTAGTGTATATATTATATATATATAAAAAAAAAGTTGGCCCTATAAAACCCTGGATTATAATTAATCGGCCCACTTTAAACCCTTTTATAAAAATTCAGGATTAGGGTCTAAAAATTTGTCATAGTTCTGGGCTAACCCTATAACTCAAAGCCCATTTTAAGGTGATTGAGAATTGATTTTTAAAACTGTAGAGACTTTAAAATAAGTTACAGTTTTAAAAGTTAATAATTTTACCGATCACATTTTTGCTTTCCTAAAATCTCTCAAAGTCCCTAAAAACACTCACGACCTAACTTCTTGTTTTTTGTTCATGTTTCAGTACTTTTCTAAAAGTTATGAATTTGAGACTTTTAATTTTTTTAAAGTCACAGTCATAAATTAAAAAAATAAAGTTACAGTCTAATTTTTTACAGTCATTATTTTAAAAGTTTTAACAGTAAAAGTCCTAACCAAGCACCGCCATAGTCTTTAAAATACTTTTTTTTAAAAAGCGAATGTTAAATATTTATAAGTTCCGATAGTAGCTGAACGAGGGAGTTCCAATGGGAAACATACTTGTTGAGGAGTAAACGACGAGTTAAGGACTCCCATATTGGATTGGTGTACTCGCATGAGAAGAAAAAGTGGTCCCTCGATTCTACCTCATGCGTACATAGAACACATTCTTGTTTAAAATACTTTTCGACCCTCAAGTTACAAAATACTCAGGCATTGGTTGGAAAAATCAAATGATTTAGATCTTGTTTAACTATTTGTAATAATATAGTAACTAGTAACTACACCAGAAGTCCAGAACTATTACAATATTGTATCCTATTATTATACTATTTTCTTTTCTAGGAACTATGATTTCATTTAAAGCCCAATGGGCATTACAAGTTTTCGAGTCCATTAGTTTTGAGATTATAACGCTAATTTTAAAGAAGCCTAGTTAGGCCCATTCGTGTTAGACTGGATCCGAGGAACCAAACCGAACCGAATCGATTTGGAAGGTACCGAATCGAATCGGAATCGGTGTAAATATTCGAATAGAGGCTTCACTCCAATATCCAAAGAATTGGTATCGAATCCAAACCGTACGAAAACCGAACGGGTATCTAAAATACACGAAATACAATTATATACAAAAAATATTAGTTATATTTAGATTTAGAATAACTAAAATATTCAAAATTACAATGATAAACAGAATATATTAGTTATGTTTAGATCGAAATAACCAAAATATCCGAATTTTTTTAATTATATTTGTCAAAATTAAGTAATTTTTGAAAAATTTAACCAAATAACCGAAATACCCCAAAAATTTCTAAATTTTTTTTAGGTATTTTAGATAAATTTTGGGTAATTTGGATATCCAGAACCGACCCAAACCCGGGAGGAACCGAACCGAATCTAACCTAAAAACAAAAAATATCGGAATGGATCTTATAACATAGTACTAAAATGGAAGAAAAAATGTCTCGCTTGTTTTCTATTGTGCAGAAGCTTCCCATCATCTGTGGTCGATGTGGATTGGCCTCTACTCCGCAAGCCACTCCATATGCAAGTACCAAAAGCCCATCTGCAACTATGAGAAGCCGCAGGCATCGAAAACATTTCTTTTGGAAGTCATGGCCATCTACTCTTTCCTCTGGTCGGTCCATGGTACGTTTGCGACGGTGTCTAAGAAGATCCCTGTGAAAGATGGTGCTTCCAAGCTCGACACAATTGCCAGCTACATGCCATCTCCGTCCGACAATGCTTTGGATTCGTTTGCTTGAGGGGCTTAAGAGAGTAATTGGAGAATAATTGTTTTCGCTGGAGAATGCACCTGTAATGACTTTAAGTACTTTGTTTTTGAAGTATTTTTGTTTTTTTGATACATTTGGTTTTGCATTTGTGTGATACATTTGTGTGCATTGCCTAAATTTTCAACGTTGGCTTAGAACAATTCTGATTCTCTGTTACTTTTGAAACGGGTTTTGCTTTTCCTAATTTTACAAAAAGAAATATTTTTCTTTCCAAGAGATTCAAGATACAGTAAAACCTCTATAAATTAATAATGTTGGGACTTCAAAATTTTATTACTTTATAGAATTATTAATTTATAGAGATATTTTTCGGTTTGAACTCTAACAATAGCAAATTGTTTCCGACAGTGCAAATTTTGTTCAGGAGATGAGCCGAACAATATTCATAAACATAAAATTGTGATTAATAATCTCAATTATCGAAAAAGAATAGATGCATGTCAATAGCATATTCTACTATCTAGGTGAAAGTGATACATTATCACAAGTTCAAAGTTAATAAAAAATTGTGGCTAACGTCCTTAGTGTTGATGATGAAGTTGAAAATGATATAATATGGAACATTTGATAGTAGTTATGCATCATGAATTAGTTATAACTTGTAGAACTTTTTATAATTTTGGATGAAAATCAAGAAAACAACACCAAACATTATTGATGGAATAAGAAATATTAGAGCGAGAATCCAATTTTCAGAAAACAACACAACAATAGTCATATTTTACTATATCTATAAGCCTATATTTATAATTATTAATTTATCTTATTATTGAGACCATATATTTACATATGGGTTTCAAAAAAAAAATTATCTTATTATCTTATCGAATTTTGCAAATTTTTACATTGGCCCGACTCGGGATCGGTAAAATTTATTAATTTATAGTGATTATTAATTTATCGAGTATTAATCTATAAAGGTTCTACTGTAAGTAGTAATCAAGTCAACGACGTTAAAAAAAAAACATAGTACCGAAATACCCGAAACCCGAAAAGAATCGACCTGAATCCGTATGGGTATCCGAATGCCCATGCTTAGATGAACTTATGAAGGATATGCGTCCAACACATGTTACTAAGAGCTTTAGAGTGTTGCTGCCGACAAACCGCCTCCGCGAAATTCTGACAGGGCCAAAATCTGGCGAACTTCTACAGGCCGTCGACATCCCTATCAATTCTCGGCCTCCAATCTCGAAAACTTGATTGCATGCTCTTCTTCCGATTAACCGAAAGTATTCAAACAATCGCTTATCACCAGAGTAGATGAAACATGATAAAACTTGAGTAAATCAGAAGTAGATTCTTCGCCGAAGCTCTGCTGAACTTACGCCAAATCAAACTAAATTAAATCATAAACTCCGATTTTCCTCTACTAGAGCAACTTAGCTCCTAAGCCATTCTAACGGCTCCATAAAAGTAGAGCAACAAAATTTAATGATTTATTAAAAGATGACGAGCATAAACTGGCAAAAATAAATTGATCAAACGCTCACGAAATTTGGTAAATTATGAAGAGGAGTACAAAGAAACACGAAATTAAATCTAAAAGATTAAAAAAAAAATGCGATTTGCAAAAAGAAAGTTCAGCCTTAAGATGCTGCATACAAATCATTTTAAAGATTTTAATCGGTTGGCGAGTAATAATATTCTTCGGAAAATATCGTCACTCCTTTTTACTGTATTTTTCTTAGTGTATGATGCATATATATATATTTGTGTATGTAATATTTATATTATAATAGTAATTCTATGTAATGTCGTTGTAATCACTCTTTAAAATTAATGAAATTTGTTAGTCGAAAAATTAGGGATAATTGGAAATATAAGACATATTTTGAAAGGTATTGTCTCATTAATACTTTTGTAAAAAACATTGTCCACCTAATATTTTAAATAATACAAAACCTAAACTACCCCTTTAATATGTAAATTCTAATTGTTTTAATTTTTTAAACTATTTTAAAGAAATATTCCAAATTAAATTGACATAAAAATCTTAGAACGTCGTGAGCTATAATTTTTTTTAATTTGTTTCCTCCTCTTCGAACTCTCCGCTACCTCCACTTTTGCATCCTCATCCTTCGCCGGCGTCCTCCTACTCCATCAGCGTTCCTCCTGCCGGTATCGTCGTCGGCTTCTCATCCTCTCTTTCGAGATCGGACATTTGCAGGCGAATTAAAGAACAACCAGGAGGATGCAGATCGCATATGAGGTGTCTATGGAAAGATCTCGTTTTATAGAATTTACAGCATCTTACGGCGTTTCAATCGGAGTTAAACTAGAACCACAAATCTCGTCACAATTTGGGAAAAGCATCCGAATCTGGGAATTTTCAGAAAACGTGTGCGAGATCATACATTTGCAGGCGAATTAAAGAACAACCATGAGGATGCAGATCGCATATAAGGTGTCTATGGAAAGATCTCGTTTCATAGAATCTACAGCATTTAACGGTGTTTCAATTGGAGTTAAACTAGAATCACAAATCGCATCACAAATTGGGAAAAAATCAAAAGAATCTGGGAATTTTTAACAAAAAACCCTAAGAAAAACGAATTTTTAATAAACCGGACAAGATTTTCGGTTAGGATATTCCAGATTTTTGTAGCTGAATTGGTAGAAGACATATTTTACATTTCACAGAACAAAGAGAAAACTGTAGAATATGTATTCTAAATCTAGTAGAAGAAAGAGCAATCGGTAGAAAACACATTTTACGACATTCTACCATAAAGGACGACTCGACCATTGAGTAGACGACAGAGTAAATATTAGAATATGTATTATACGACTGGTAGATGATAGTGCAAATAGCAGAACACGTATTATAATAAATCGTATAAGGTAGAATATGAATTCTAGATTTCGGTAGAACAGTAGAAAAATAGTTTTTCCAAGCAAATTTTTTTATAAATTTATAGTCTTTTGCTTTTATGTAATGTTCATAACATAATCTGATTTTTTCAGATTTTAAAATAATTTATTGAGATTTTTTTAATATTTATATAAGGGTAGTTTAGTCAAAATTGACAAAAATTGTAAAAAGTTTAGTAGGACAATAAGTTAATTTTGTTTGACTTATTTTTCCAATTTTCCCAAAAAATAAACTATAATTGCGTTTAAGCCGCTTTGATTTTGCCTTTTTGTGTTTTATTACGAAGAATCTACTACAGCGAGTGGAAACTGGAAGAACCTTAACTTTTAATTCACAGTTACCTTCAGGACAGTCTATATAATTGGTTGGATGAAGAATTGGAGAACTTTGCAGACGATGACTACTTAATCTTTGACTGTCCAGGTGACTCTTATAGCTCTTAAAGAACCTAATGAGTTTCTCTCTACATCTTTGATTCATGATGTTTAAGTGTTGTGATTATAGGCCAGATAGAGATTTTCACACATGTACCTGTACTCAAAAACTTTGTGGAGCATTTGAAGCAGAAGAACTTCAACGTTTGTGCTGTGTACTTGCTTGATTTACAGGTTTATAGAAAAATTTCTTCTTCCCATACTTTTGATTAAGGACTTATCTGAGTTTTTTTATTTATCAAATCCATTCAATGTGTGTGACAAAAAAGAGGATATCTTGGATCAGTTTGTATCAGATGTACCCAAGTTTATCAGCGGATGTATGGTTTCTCTTTCTGCAATGATCCAGCTTGAACTGCCTCATGTTAACATCCTCTCAAAGATAGATCTCTTGCAGGATAAAAGCAACATTGAGAAGTGAAACTCCTTTCTCTGTTCTTCTTCAATTAGTCTACCGTTTTTTTTTTTTTTTTTTTAAGTTTTCTAATTTGATTTCCTTGTGTGGTGTGTGTCATATAGATACTTGGATCCTGAGCCTCGCACTTTGCTGTCAGAGTTAAACAAAAGAATGGCTCCTCAATTTGCAAAACTGAACAAAGCCTTGATTGAATTGGTATGGGTTTTGTAGCTTTTTATATTGTAAATTTGAATCTGTAACTGAGCAAATGTTGTTGGATCATGAATCTTCTTCATTTTGAATGTTGTGTTAGGTGGAAGAGTACAGCATGGTGAGATTCACGCCACTTGATTTGAGAAAAGAGAAGAGGTAAAACTCAAAATCAATTCCTTTTTAAAGTCTCTTACATGTTTAGTGTAGAGCATTTGATACTAAAACCGAAAATGAAAGCTGAAACGTTTTTGTGGGCAGCATACAATATGTACTGTCTGAAATCGACAAGTGCATTCAGTTTGGAGAAGATGCTGATGTAAAGATCAAAGAACTTGATGAAGACATGGATCAATTAGAGCTCTAGAAGAATCTTCTTCGAAGTTGACTTGCGCAAGAAAAAACAGTAGTAGTTGTGACTTAACTTGCTTCAAAGTCTAGGTTTTAATTATGGGTTTTCTGATTAGATTATGCTCTTCTCGCTTATTAATAGTATGCTTACATTTTGGTGGAGTTGAGTTACCGTGAAAACATATTGCAAAGTCGAGTTTTTGTGTTTGTAACTAAAAGGAGACATAACTCATCAATAACTTGAACCGGTTCAATGAGAATATAGTAGATTTGTTGGTTATAGTTGAACCGATCTTTGACAAAATATATGTTTTTTTTTTTTTTGGTCATCTTTGACAAAATATATTTGACAACTTCAGAGAAGCGAAAATCAACTAGGCATAAGATTGTAAATTCTTAGAAACGATGATGGCATATAATAAAAGATAAATAAATGCTTAAACGAAAAAGTATCCTCAAAATCAAAATCCTCGAAGGAAATTAAAATGTCAACAAAACAAAAGCGGAGTGTTTTAGTTTGAAAATAGAAAAATTGAGGCCATAAGCTCAAAAAGCTACATAAGACATGAGACAATGGAACTTGTTGCAGAGATTTACTCTTCGTCGTCCTCATCATCATCATCATCACCACCTGCTCCGTTCAACGCCTTGACTCTCTCAATCAACTTGTTCTTCCTCTCCTCATAGGTCAACTTCTTCAAGTTGTACCTGTTCATCAATCAAACAACACAATGAGACACAACACAACATCAAAGCCAATAATATCAAGAAAGAATTGAAATGCTTCTTGTTGAAAATACCTCTTGTGTTCCTTGGGAGCAGATTTCACTGTCTTCTTTGGGTTGGGGTCTGCGCGGATAGCTGCATGAACCTTCTTGTAAAGCTCCTCGATGTTCTCAGCATCGACTCCTTTCTTTACGTACTGACTGAAGTGAGTGTTAAACTTCTCTGGCTCATCTTCTGTCAACAGCTTCATGTAGTTCGAGACATGGCCTCCATAGATGTAGTTCCTGTGGATCTCAGCATCGAGTTGCTTGTTCTCCTTGTTGAATCCAGCGAACCTCTTGTCACTGTGAGGGATATCAAGTCCTCCGTCCAAAGCACCCTATGAAACACACAATAGAAACTTATAAGAACAATGCAAACACATGGTTTGCCCATGAAAACACACGGTTTTATACCTTGAGGGCACCGAAAACACGGTTTCCTGTGGTGGTCCTGATGAGCCCGACATCAAGAAGAGCACGGAAAGGCCTCCTTGACTCAGTTGGTTCAACAGAGAAGTCTTCTCCAGTGGCCTGATCATTGAAATTTACGATTTTGAGTTTTAACCAGAGATACAACCTAAAGAAGGTATGAAACCAAGCCAACAAGGTAAACAACATACCTCTAGGTTGCCTTCGTACTCAGCATCCATTTCCAACATCTTCAGGACACGGCGAGCCAAAAGTAGACCAGTACAGTAAGCTGGTTTAACAAAACACAATTACTCTTTAGCAAAACCATAAACATACAATCAACCATCTAAAATAAGAAGACTAAAAGCATAGGACTGATTCAATACCTGCAGCATAGTTTGTAAGACCAACAGTGAGTCCATACTGCGGAAGCTCGTGTGCGTAAGCAGAAGCCTTGACAATGTCACCGGCTATGCTTGCAGACACGATCTGCGCGACAATGTCTTTGTTGGTGAACCTGACAACGAAACGGTACTTTGGTGTGTTGTACTTGTTCTTGTCTTGGTTGATCAGACGGATCCGTGCCCTGTAGTCAGTCTTTCCAGCTGCAAGAATAATGAAATCACTATCAGAACGAGTTGAAACAAAGAGAGCAGAGACAATATCAACAAGAACTTAATGAAGAATCTCTATACCTCTCCTTCTCCTGAACTTGACTTGGTACCTCTTGAAGTAAGCATTCGACTTGGAAGGCTTCACAAACACCTAGCAAATACAAATCGTACGATTTTATTAGTCTATCATGAAAAAACCCTAATAAAAACCTAAGATCTAATGATTCAACTGTTCTTCCGAAGGTAACAGAGATCTAGCTGAAATAACAATTTACTCTTTACGCAACAAAATGCTAAAGCACCAAAACTTGAATATTTTTCACAGCCGAAACCAAATCTTTAAATGAAAATGAGATATTTCTAAAACCCATGACGGATACAACCACAGGCTCATGAATTCTCGTTACCATAGCTCAGAAAAATGTGAAAGAACCTAATAAATTCGATGTTTTGAGGAGAGATACGAGAGGAAATGAAGCAGAAACTACAGTGGAAAACAAAGAAGAGAGAGAGAAAAGCTAGGGCTTACCATTGTTTGAATCTGTAGCTAAGCGTAAGCGAAGCTCTGGTGTGAGAGATGAGTGACGAGAAGACAAGAGGCGGAATGACCTAAATGCTAAAACTTATAAGAAAAACCCTAGAAGAAGACTGCTCTTCTTGGGCTTTCTAATCAACGGCCCCGATTTATCTGGGCTGAGAATGGTTTTTACAATCTCTGGATTGGTCTAATATTAAACAAGGCCCCATGGGCTTTATATGGACCTTTTGTCCTCCCACCTATTTTAGGCTAGACCTGATTTTAGAGAGATGGAACATGGAAGGAACGACTTGAATTTCTGTTATTTGTCAAGTTTTAGCTTTAGTAGAAATAAATCTGAAAAGTATGGAGATAATTTTTTTTTTGTTTTTTTTTTGGGCAAAATATTGAGAGAAATTAAAACCAACAAAATGAACAAAAAAATGATATGGTTATTTGACATTGCTGGATCTACAAATCAATTGAGAAGAGAAACAATATAAAATATGAGGAAGAGAGAGAGAAAAAAAGGTTTCTGGTTTTCTAAACTCTTTGCACAAAGCACTTGTTTGTTGTCTAATTAATATCACATTTCAAAAAACAAATATGAGTAAAATATAATAGGATTTAAAATATCAAATACTGTATTGAATAGCGTTTTATCATTTGATTAATTTATGTTTGTTATCAGCTGTAAATTCTTTAAAAAAAAAATAATACAAACCATGATGTTTATACAATTTGTTTTTGGATTTTTTTTTAGCAAATAGGATGATATAATTTTTTTTTAATGAAAATATATATCTACAAAATTAGAAAAGAGTAAATAGTTTGAAAAGAAAGAAAGAATAATGAAACATTGAAGAATTTCAAAAATATTTTCGTTATTATGTTTGGTCATTGACGTAGTTTTGTTACTTAGATGACTATTACGCTCTAATTATATACAAACTGGTTTATGGTCATGCTCATAAGATTTTGAAAAATTGATGTGTTATTACAGAAACAAAAGTATTTAAATTAAACTTTTTGGAATAAAAACTATTCTTGGAAGTTTTTATGCAGTTCTTTTAATAAAAACTTTAAAAATATGACATATCCTTTTTTTGTGTGTGTGTGTGGTTGGCAATTCTTAGGCTCAGCCTTTTTCACATTTGTCTCTTTGTCTTATTTCCTCTTCTTTTGCTTCACTTTGCTCCACTAAAAAAAAAAAATTAGTGTTTTTGTTTGAGGCTAAAGAAGATGCAGAGAATCTGAGAGTCAAGGCAGATTTAATTTAGAGTTTGCTCCAGGAATCTTGTTACAGTTTCTGTTTATCTTCCTTAAGATGGCAGCAATAGGAGGAGGAACATTTAGAATCACCAACTCTCGTATCTCTATAACCACACCAACTCTTTCTTCCTCTTCTCTGTATCCACCATTAACATTGGTCTGTAATGGCTTTTGATTCCCATGGATTTTGTAATCTCATCATTTCAATTGATACAGTATGATTCAGGTTTTGTCTTTCATCTCTTTTTGCAGCAATCAGGTAATAAAAAGAATAACCAATTGCGTTGTGCCGTGCAAGAGTCTTCTACTTCTGCTGGTAATTTTGTAAAACAGAATGTTTTTTTTTTGGTTCTTGGAAACATCAAGAACACACAAGAAAGTAGTAACATTCTTGTTTCTCTCAATAGTTGCTACCGAGAAAGAAGAAAAAGACTCAACAGTGGAGGTTCCTGCAAAGAAACCGAAACCCGCAGCTGCGAAAGCAGCAGTGGCGGCGAAACCGCTGAGACAGATGATGGAGGAAGACGTGATTCCTCCATTAAAAGCTATTCTTGAAGCTCAAGATGATATCTCTGAGATTGATTTATCTTTCCAAGACGATAAGGTTTCTTGATTCTTAACTAACTTCTAAGACAATTATCATCATCATTATCGATTCATCTCTAATTTAACTTGTTTGATTCTAGCTGGAGGGTTACTTCTTGAAGAAAGGTATTCAATATTCCTTCTGGGCCTTCTTCCCCACTGGGAACCTCACAGGTAGTTTAATGATTTAATCATTAGCTTCAAGATACTTTTGTTACTATATATTTCAATGGAACATGAGTTTCTTGAAATAGGAGCAAAGGGGTTTTCCATTTCCTCATACGGGTCAGGTCCAAGCACGGTGGAGCCGTTTCTGGTCGACGAGAGGAAACCAACAGCGAACCACGTCGTGTTCTGGGTCGAAAAGCGCCTCGCCGCACAAGGGATTATTCCCGTTTGGAACCAACGAGGTTAGGAATCTCACATCGGAAAATGAGATAGAAACCTTGAGTGATACGTAAGAAACATATAGGCCAATCCACTCACGGAGGGTTTTTCTTATTCACTTGTTAATAATCAAAACAATTACATTTGTAATACCAAAATCGAAGAAAAGCCATTTGTCTATGCTAATCCATTTTCAGTTGAGACTATTCTCTTCCTCGCCTTCTCAGCCTGCAAATCAATGGTTCCAATTACTTCAAAGCAAAAAACAGAACGCTGAAGTGAAACAGAAGGCTGAAATGGCTAATCTTCTCTTCTAAGTACTAACCTGTTCTTTCCAATTCATGGAAGCTGTGACTATACTTAGTATAATGGCTTGGACAGCAGATCCAACCACAACACCGCACCACAGTCCTTTTCCGTTGAACTCAAGACTGAAAGCTAAGTAAACTCCAACAGGAGCTCCTACGAGATAATAAGCCACAACGTTGGTCCAAGCTCCAATGTGTTGCCAACCACTTCCCCTAGCAACACCATTAAGAACTGCAGTAAATCCGTCGAGGATGAAAGAGAGACAAAGTAAAGGATATAGGTCAGCAACATAGTCAACAACTTCTTTGCTGTTGCTGAATGCGTAGCCTATGATGTGCCTGCAGGTGAAGAGAAGTATGCTAAAGAAAGCTGACTCTCCCAGCCAGAGACAAAGCCCTGCCAATACTGATACCCTAGCAACTTGTGGATTCCCCGCTCCCAAATTGTTTGACACGCGTGTGCTGCAAGAAACCATTAATGACTAATGTTGAGGAATGAAAATTGTTGTAGATGTTTTGGTTTGAGAATTGAGATCATACCTCACAGCCGCCGCGACTCCAGCTGGAATCACATAGTGCAAAGTGTTTGTTGTAAGACTGACATGAAAGAAAGAAAGGATTAATCTTTATCTATCAGTAAAGTGGAAAGAAAAGAAAAGATCTATATGATACTTACCATATTGAAAGAACAGAGGTCTCGAGTTTCGGGTTCGGGAGAAGTCCTGAGGAGAGTATGAGTAGCTCAAATAGCCACCATTCTAGGCTATCAAAAGAAAATGAAAAAAAATTGCAAGCGAGTTAATAGGAAAGCATTATTGTATACCTTGACCAACAAGAAACATAAATAATGACTTACCAAGTCATTGCTGCGGATGGGACTCCGTAATGGAAGAACTGTTTGACACTAGACACGAAATCAGCAGATACAAAGCCGCGAGTCTTCTCGCAAGAGCTGGAGAATCTCACATAGCATATGAGTATCACAGCATAAAACCAGAAAGACAAACTAATAGCCAAAGCAGCTCCATTGCTTCCAAGACCAACCACGGTAACCAAAGTCCAACAAACCGGGATGTGGAACAAAAGGGTGGTCACGGCAGTGTAGAGCAGAGGAAGAACCAAACCCTGTGTCTGTAGAAACCGGGTCAGTGGTATGGCAACCGCTTGGCCGAACAAAGCCGGTATGAGCCAAAAGGCGTAGGAGCCTGCGACTCTAGAGATGTCAGGGTCTTGTCCGAGATATATGAAGAGCTTGTCGATGTAAATCCAGAGAATTGATATAAAGAAACAAATTGGGATGTTGGAGGCAATTGCAGAGTATGTGTAGGTTCCGATTTTTCCGTATTGTTTGGCTCCATAAGCTTGGCCACAGAGAGTTTCTAGTGCACCAACTAACCCGTACTGCAAATATAATTGAATTGTTTTTCTGTTAGAATGTGTATAAAATTTATAAGCCTTTATAGGTTTAGAGACTGAAATAGTTCTCATTAGATTGAAGAATTACAATATATATAGGGATTACATAACAAGTACTAGGTAATTACTATTTACACATATGGCCTTTCCATATATACTCTACAACCTTCTCATTTTATGCCAATTAGTTTTGAGATACAAGTATTTTTCTTTTAAAATGTCTCGAAGACAATTCAAATGATATAAACGTTTTTATTTTTCGCCAATTAGTTTTGAGCTACAAGTTCTATTCCTCACATTTTTCAACACCTTGAAAGTCAAAAGGATTCTTGAATTGAAGAGGAGAGAGTCATATCACAATTACCATAATGCTGAAACCGGAGACGTTAGTGAAGGAGGTGGCAAGAGCTACGCCGGAGAGCTGGAGCTCGCCGTTGTGGCCGGCGACCATGACTGAGATGACAGGCAAAAGGTATTGAGCAATGGTTACTGTGGCCATTGGAGCGGCCAAGCGGCTCACTTTCTTCAGCTCGACGGTGAGCTGACTTCTTTGCCATGTCTTTGTACCGGGGACTAACTCCGCGTCTCTCAGAAGAAATGGCTCTTCCATCGTCGTCTTTCTAATCTTGAAGGCCTTCTTGCTTTTGATTTCAGATGATATGAGATCTTTAGAGACACACAACACTAATGCAAATGGAGACTTTTCTTTGTGCAAATCGTGGGGATAGAATATTGAATTAATACAACTTGCTCAATACTAGTGGGAATAGAATAGTGTATTAACACGACATTAATAGCGCAACCTATAAAAGCATTTTAGAATATTGTTTGAACTTTCATATCATGATATTAATGAAACAGAAAAATATTTCAACTCTATAATTACGGAGTTGATGTTTAGTTAGAACTAGATGGCTCTCCCATGTGGGGGATATATAATAGGTAAAACAATATAAAATAGTTATTTTTCATTATTATAATTAGTGATCATAATGATCAGTGATGGATGTAGGGAAAGGTACATAAGGCTCTTGAACACGAGATTGAGGATTGAGCTGAGTAATTAGTTCATCAACATGTTTAGGAATCGCACCATCCACAAAGCCAAGCTTATTAGACCACATGCACATGACACTTCCAAGAATGGTCTTTATGGTGTAGGTAATAAGGATTTTGATACTGATCTGAATAAAGTCGCACACGGGCGGATGCAGACAAAAATTGAATCGGGGCACATCTATATTATGAAAAATACTTGGCTAAAACATCTAAATGAACTTGTATTAATTACATAGAAAAACAAAAAAAATAGACGGGGCACGTGAACCCGGTGCTGCCTCCGCCCCTGATCAGAAAGAGTCACGGTATGATCCCATCCATGTTCAATGTAAAAATTGAGAAAAACGAAGATTAGGGGTGTGACTGGTTGTATGCTATAGAAGAAAAGAAAAAGAAAAAAAAAAATTTCATAGTTTTCTTCATTTGTACCAATCAAGAAGAAAAGAAAAAAGACGGTAGAAAAATATATTTTCTCTTTTCGATGGAAAAGAGTAGAAAACTGTTTTCTATAAAGAACAAGTAGAAAGATTTTTACTCTCACTTGCACACATATCAAGACAGTCATAATAGTGGTGTTGTATTTACAGTTTCATAACAACACTTTTTAATATAATTTAAAATTTTAATTTTTTGTTATAATTTTTAATTTATTATTTAATAACAAAAATTAAAATAAAATATTTTATTTAATTATTCTCAAATACTCTTATTACTACAATTTAAGTAGATATGAAAAGATGATTAACTTAGTTCTCACCGTCAATAGATGATAAGTCGAAGTTATTTTAACTTTTATTTTAATTGCATATAGTTTCATAATAATTAAAATGTAGAATTGCATATAGTTTCATAATAATTAAAATTTTCAATTTATTATTTAAAAACAATAAAAATAAAATAATATATTTTATTCAATTACTCTCCATTACTCTCAATTACTCTCAATTACTCTCATTACTACCATTTAAGATAAAAAAAAAAATTCTCTTCTCATATTCTTCTCAATTATTCTAATTATCACTTTTCTTTTCCTCTCAATTACATTTTTCTCATTTCCTCTCAATTATTCTAATGCACACCAATCAGACCCTAGAGGAAGGAAGTTGAAGAAGTAGAACAAAGGAAACATTAATGATTTTGGCAAGACTTTCACCAATTGCGAAGAACAACTTGAAAAAAAAACTCAGTAAGTAAAATATCAGCATAAGGGTTGCTTATTTAGCAAGATCGAAGAGTGCGAAAGTTAGTTGTGCTCTGATACTACTATATCAAGCTTGGAAGGTGTAAGAACAACTTGTGTTCTGTTTTATTAATTTGATAGATAAAGATGTTAAAGAAGATGTAAAAAGAATGTTCTGTTTTAGTTAATTAACAAACTAATTGTTCATTAAGAGCCTAATCAAACCAGCTAATAAGCCAACAACGCTAACCAATATTTATAATAGTTTGGAACCAATGAGGTTTTTATTCATTTGTTGACTATGGAACTTGTTACATTTGTATACAAAAATTGGAATAAAACAAAATGGATTAATTAAGAAACACCCTTCATTTAGGTCAATCCCTTTTCAGTTGAGGCTATTCTCTTCCTCGCTTTCTCAGCCTGCAAATCATAGATTTTAATCACTTTAACATATAAAAGAAAACAGATCGTAAAACCTGTTCTAAGTACTAACCTGTTCTTTCCAATTCATGGAAGCCGTGACGATAGCAAGTATAGTGGCTTGCACAGCGGATCCAACCACAACACCGCACCACAATCCTTTTCCGTTGAACTCAAGACTGAAAGCTAAGTAAACTCCAACAGGAGCTCCTACAAGATAATAACCCAATGTGTTGCCACCCACTTCCCCTTGCAACACCATTAAGAACTGCAGTAAATCCGTCGAGGATGAAGGAGAGACAGAGCAAAGGAGATAGGTCCGCGACATAGTCAACAACTTCTTTGCTGTTGCTAAATGCGTAGCCTATAAAATTCTTGCAGGTGAAGAGAAGTATGCTAAAGAAAGCTGACTCTTTCAGCAAGAGAAAAAGCCCTGCCATTATTGATACCCTAGCAACCTGAGGATTCCCTGCTCCCAATTTGTTTGACACACGTGTGCTGCAAGAAACCAATTAAACACTAATGTCGAGGAAAGAAATTGTTGAATATGTTTTGGTTTGAGGATTGAGATCGTACCTCACAGCCGCCGACACTCCTGCTGGAATTACATAGTGCAACGCTGCTGTTGTAAGACTGACATGAAAGTAATAGGATCCATACTTTGTCAGTATAAAGAGGAAACAAAATATTTTTTTAAAAAAGTCTTTCTATATGATACTTACCATATTGAGAGAACAGAGGTCTCGAGTTTTGGGTTAGGGAGGAGACCTGAGCAGAGTATGAGTAGCTCAAATAGCCACCATTCTAGGCTATCAAAACCAATGCAAGCGAGATAAGAAGAAGCAGTTTTGTGTGTTAACTCATTGCTTAGCTTGACCAACAAGAAACACAAAATTGACTTACCAAGTCATTGCTGCTGATGGGATTCCGTAATGAAAGAACTGTTTGACACAAGAAACAAAATCATCGGATACAAAGCCTCGAGTCTTCTCGCAAGAGCTGGAAAATCTCACATAGCATGCGAGTATCACAGCGTTAAACCAGAAAGACAAACTAATAGCCAAAGCAGCTCCATTGCTTCCCAAACCAAACACGGAAACCAAAGTCCAGCAAACCGGGATGTGGAACAAAAGGGCGGTCACGGCGGTGTAGAGCAGAGGAAGAACCAACCCTTGTGTCTGTAGAAACCGGGTCAGTGGTGTGACAATCGCTTAGGCGAACAAAGCCGGTATGAGCCAAAAGGCGTAGGAGGCTGCGACTCTGGAGATGTCAGGGTCTTGTCCTAGAGAGATCAAGAGCTTGTCGATGTAAATCCAGAGAATTGATATGGGGAAACAAATTGGGATGTTGGACACGATTGCAGAGTATGTATAGGTTCCAATTTTTTCGTATTGTTTGGCTCCATAAGACCATCTCCAATGCTAAGAACCTCTCATGGTTTCTTAGCATTATTTTAATTATAAATTTTGAAAATATTTAAGTTAAGAACTTCTTTAAGAATAATTAAAATTGTTTGGCTCCAATGATGAAATCCCACTTGAGGTTCTTAAAAGTAAAAATATATTATTTTGAAAATTATAATATTTTAAGTAGAATTTATTTTGTTTATATTATTAAACATTTTATATTTTATAAAACTTAAAAATTATTCCATTTCATAAATTTTGTGAAGTTTTGTGAAGTTTTAGTTTTTGTGAAGTTTTGTGAAATTTTAATTTTTGTTAAGTTTTAAAATTTTGTGAAGTTTTTTTTGTTTTGTTAAAATGAACCGACCAATCACAAAATAACACGTATGAGGTTCTTAACAATTCTAAAAACTCTCTTTTAAGAACCGGTTCTTAACATTTTATTTAGTTTTAAATTATTTTTTTAGTTTTTTCTATAAGAATTCTAAGATAAGAACCCCCATTGGAGGTGCTATAAGCTTGGCCATAGAGAGTTTCTAGTGCCCCAACTAACCCATACTGCAAATATAATTAAAATGTTTTTCTGTTAGAATCTAGAACTATAAAACTATATAACATAAAATAATATTTAATAAATAACCGATGAGATAGCCAATTACAAAAATACAGATATATATATATATGAAAAAATAGAGAAAAAGAAGAGTATAAATAAAAAAAATACAAAAGTTAAAAACATGAAAATAAAAAATGAATCAATGAAATATATGTGAAAAGAAAACAAAACTCAAAAAGGTAAATAAAAAAATGAAAAATTATTGTAACATTGGAATTTAGATGAATTAAAAGAGCATGAAAACAAGTAAATATTTATAAAGTGGTGTATCGAAGAGATTAGATGAATGATCAAGAAAAAATCAAATAAAATAAAAATTGATAAGAGAAAACACATAAAAAGATTATTAACAAAATAAATAGATAAAAACATATCATTTACAACACAAATTAACACAAAAATGCCCATGTTCTCTCCTACGAATTACTAGGACCATCAAAAAAGTTTATAAAGAAAGATATAAAAATTTTTTAATAGTCGAAATGAAAATATAAAAATATTTTAAGAATTTACAAAATAAAATAAAATCCGCGTGTTAGCGCATGTTCTCTCTTAGTGTATATAAAAGTTAAAATGCTTCTCATTTATGCCAATTAAGGAGGCATATCTATCTAATCTATTATATAAAAGTTGGGTTGTGTCTTACAAGGAGATGACACATCAGCACCCACCTTTGTGACACATCACCTTTTATTCTTTTTAATAAAAAAAATCAATTAAATCAATGACTTTTCAACTATTCTTTAAATGCATTTTGAAAAAAATAAATGTGGTTTTAACAAAAAAAAGTCAATTAAATCAATGAAAAACCAAATGTGAGTTTGACAATTTTTTTTTTTTTGTAGTTTTACAAGTTTTCAAATGTATTTTTTTAGATTTGGTGCAAAAATGCAGATTTATGTTTTCGGTTAAAAAAACATGGTTTATAGATTTTGTCGAGAAAACAAGATGGAAATTTTGACAAAAAATGATATTTTGCGGTTTAACAAGAAAACATAATTTTCCAAGTTTTGGTGGAAAACGAATTTTGTAATTTTAGAGGGAAAACAAAGTTTTGATGGGATAATGCAATTTTATATTTCAATTCTTTTATAAATGCATTTTGAAAAACCAAATGTGATTTTGACAAAAAAATAAATAAAATTTTGTACTTTTTCAAGTTTTCAAATGTATTTTTTTAGATTTGGTGCAAAAATGCAGATTTATGTTTTCGGTAAAAAAAATGGTTTATAGATTTTGTCGAGAAAAAAAGATGGAAATTTTGACAAAAAATGATATTTTGTGGTTTAACAAGAAAACATATTTTTTTAAGTTTTGGTGGAAAACGAATTTTGTAATTTTAGAGGGAAAACGAAGTTTTGATGGGATAATGCAATTTTATATTTTTTACGGAAAAACAAGATTTTACGGTATTAACGAAAAAATGCGATTTTGCAGTTTTGGCGGAAAACAAGTATTTATAGTTTTGACGGAAAATATGGTGTTGATAATAAGTTACTAAGGTTTTCAATTATGTATAACATGATTATCAATAGTTTTTTATAAAATATTTATCAAACTACTAATTTATAAAATTATTAAAAAATTATATTTAAATAACCCTGCGTGTACACGCGGAGTATTTATCTAGTCTAATATATAAAAAGTGAATGTGCCTCACAAGAGAGTGACATATCAGCACCACTCTTCATGACACACCAACTAATTTATTTATTATTTTAAAAAGTTTCTAAACTTAATTAAAAAATGAAAGAAAGATTTTGATTCATTAATATTTTATGGTTAAAAAAAAACCAGATTTAGTTTACAACTATTTAGTATTGACAAAAATAAAAAAAATCAGATTTAGTTTGAAACTAACTTATTCATATACACTATCGTTATTTTATGTTTAATTTTTTGAAATC
The DNA here is from genome assembly GCA_020283515.1 of Alliaria petiolata. Classification (NCBI taxonomy): domain Eukaryota; kingdom Viridiplantae; phylum Streptophyta; class Magnoliopsida; order Brassicales; family Brassicaceae; genus Alliaria; species Alliaria petiolata. The sequence continues at coordinate 52,328,756 of JAHZTW010000004.1, forward strand.
AAACATATTATATATAAAAACCAATTTGTGTGTACAGTGTGATTCAAGTTTGACAAAATGCTTAAACTTGTCGACATTTTTAATAACAACAGACAACAAAAGTCTCTATTAACAAATTGATTATTTACCTAAAGTAGTGAGCACCTAACTTGAAAATCACATTTAATAACTTTAGCTGTAATTCTGTAAAAAAATAGTTTAGAACTATCAAAATTCAAATCAAATAATTTTAATGTTTGTCTTAAACTTTTATTAAATCGAAACGGTTTAAAAAATATTTATTTATGACATATATATACTGTATTATTAAAACTTTGGGTTGTTACTGAAAAAACAATATCTGAAAATACTTTAATTAGTTATAATTGAGGTTACTTTATTTATTATTTATTAAAATATAATGGCTTTAATTTTAAATATTGATCTATTTAACAAATAAAACTTTATCACATATACAAATGACACTTTTGTATGAAAAATTATAAAAAATGAAAATAACATTTAATAGCCATGGATATATTGTGTTTCAAGATGAGTATTTATGGGTATAAAACGTGAATCGATAATTTGAAAATTGAAAAATAATTTCTAAAAAGGATCCTGATGAGAAACAAGATGAAAAGTTTTGGTAATGAGATGGGTTTAGGTAAGAGTCAACTTCGGAACATAAATTTTGGTTAATTTTGAATTTTTTTTGGGAAAGTTCAGTAAATATTAAAAATTTATATATAATTTTAAATATTTAAATGTTAAACCGGTAATTCGGGTATTCCATTTTATATTTGTACTCTTCATGTATCCGTTTGAATAAAATAAATAATCCTAAATGAATAATTATTAGAACAAAATTGGGAATAGATCATAAAATTCGGGTTGATACAAGGCGGGACTGAAAATATAAAAATATTGTTTGAATTAATCCATACATTCTTATGTAGATATATAAGTATTTAATTTATATGTAAAGATTTAAGTATTTAATTTATATATTTACATAATCAACAAATTCATCATTATTTCACCATTATATTTAAAATAAAATACTATATTAATTACAAATATAAACATTTATAATAAAATACAAATCCGTGTGCACACACAGATCATCACCTAGTTGAATCAATGATTTATTAGAAGTTTAAAATTTTACAAAATCTTCCCTTATTGTATTAATGATTTTGTATAAAATTTAAAATTCTTTTTTATTGTATTCAATATTTGCTAAAATTGTTAAAAATCCCAGATAAATTTTTAAAATTTCCACCAAATCATTGATTTAATATGACTTCCTAAAAATGTCTCGAAGAATATTAAAAATATATAAGCGTTTTCATTTTTTTTTGCCAATTAGTTTTGATCTACAAATCAATTCCTCACATTTTAACACTTGAAAGTCAAAAGGATTCTTGAATCGAAGAGGAGAGTCATATCATAATTACCATAATGCTGAAGCCGGAGACGTTAGTGAAGGAGGTGGCAAGAGCGATGCCGGAAAGCTGGAGCTCACCGTTGTGGCCGGCGACCATGACTGAGATGATAGGCAAAAGGTACTGAGCAATGGTCACGGTGGCCATAGGAGCGGCCAAGCGGCTCACTTTCTTCAGCTCGACAGTGAGCTGACTTCTTTGCCATGTCTTTATATCGGGGACTAACTCCTCGTCTCTCAGAAGAAATGGCTCTTCCATCTTGCTTTTTGATTTCAGATGACATGAGATCTTTATAGATAGAAGGGAACTAATGTGAATGGACTTTTCTTGCGTGTAACACGTGGAAATATAGATTATTGAATTAACACGACTCGCTTTAATCGTGGGAATAAATAGTGTATTAATAAAATTTTAAGGAGGTTGACTTTTTTTTTTCAAACTTTTGATTATATTAAAACTTAAATTCGAACTATAACAGTATAACAGTAGTAAACATGACACCTTTTGCCAAAGAGTAGATGCTACTTGTTACAGAAATGAAAAACAATACATTAAAAGGATATGTTATGTAGTTTAAATCATAGATAAAAATTGGAAACTTCTTCAAAAGGACTTCTGAGATGATCGTTTTAAAGGCGATCTGAAGTTCTTCTGCCTTTAAAAACGAGCGAACCACACTAATAGCTCGTGATGCCATCAAAGCTGAACGTTTAAAGACGTTTTCCATAAAGGAGAGGAGCGGGTTTGGAGATACACCGGTAAGTTGGCAGTACTCCAGAACCGCATATGTGGGTTCAAAGACACGCCGGTAAGTTAGCAGTACTCTGAAACCCAAGTCGGCAAAATCCGACGAAATTCCGGCCATTGATCCAATTTTTGTAGATTATTTTTGGAGGTTATTGGAGTCAAGCAAATAAAAAAAATTTTCAGCGCGGTGCAAGTAGAGCTGTTCGTGGTGGGTCCGCATATCCATTGTGGATCTTTGTGGAATAGTTAAATTGTCCGTTTAAAATATTATTCTATGTAATTGTCCTCATAATATTTCAGACGTTTTAAAAAAATATAGTGTATTAATAATAGAAACCCTTTTAGAGTGGTTGACCAAAAGTTATTTAATATTTTTACATCAGAAGATTTGGGGTTTGATTACCAAAAGTTGCAAATAATTGCAGATTAATAAAGGTAAATGTTACATGAAGTCTTCAACATAGTGCAAACAAAGCTGTTCGTTATAAACGTTGTCGTGGATTCTAGTAAAACAGATTAATTGTCCATTAAGAAATTATTTTTTATAATTATGCTTCTAATTTGTAATAATATAATATCGCAAACGACTAAAAAGTGTAACACGACATTGCTCAACTAGTAAAAGCATTTTAAAATTTCACGGGAATCCTACTTTGAACTTTCATATCATGATATTATTTAAACACGAACAAAATATTTCAACGCTATATAGGTAGTTTCATTTCGGCAGAAAAATAAGATTTATATTATATCGAGACATAACTACAGTAAAAATATTATTAAAAAAAAGAAGTTTTGATCAATTCGATATAAGCCTAGTTTCATATATCGGCATGAAGTTATCTTTTTTTTTTTTTTTTTCACAGGAATTTATATTGAAATCAAAGGTTCAACTTTACAAACAGAGTACGAACGTTTCAAACAAACATAACAGTAACAGAAGTGAAATCACGGAAAAGATTTCACAGCCCAAAAAGTTAGATCTAGAAGGAAAAGGAAAGAAAAGGATTAAAATATGTTTATATTACTAGAATAGTTTTTTTTTATATGAGGACTTTGGAGCACATATGAAAAAAGTTGAAAAACTTGTTGATTTGTTTGATTTATAAAATTGGCATTATATATAATTTAATAATTTATTAAAAAATAAATTAATAAAAAAAAATTATTTATAATAATTTTAGAATATATAATAATAATAAAAAAATCTTATAAAAGGAAAATTATTTTGAAAATAGCGTTTGTAATCAGCGTTTGTGATCGACATAAATTTTTTTTTTCTGATCAAAATTTGTCCAAATCTTTTGTGTTTTGTCCTAGCCGACTTCCACACCTATAAACACACAGAGAGACCACGAAAAAGGGAATGCAGCCAGAGAGAGAGGCTTGACAAGCTTCTAAACACAGCCACCAAAAGTTTCATTGTTTTCATAATTTTGTTTGGATTTTGCTATTTTGTTCAAGGGAGAGGATCTCAGCTTTTAATTCCAATATTGAGAAGTTTTTTAAACCTTTTTCTTATATGCAATCTTCTGTTTCTACTGCCATGAATCTGTTATTGATGTGCAAGTAATTTTTTGTTGGGTTTAAGGATTTCTAAAGGGGAGAAAATTCATAGTTTGGTAGATAGATTTCGCTTTATAGGATGGCGCTATCAATAAATCGAATTAGTTATCTGTTTAGTCATTGTTCTTAATAGATGATGCTAGTCTGACACCTAACACTAATATATGAAAATCATCTGCTTGAACATTACAAGGTTGATTGACCCGGATTTGATTAGATATGCTATTGTGGTTAGAACACAGAAGCTATTTCTAAACATGTTAGTGAGCATATCAAACTTGTTTCATCTCTGTGTTATTGAATTAAATTTACTTGACATACAAGAGTATGATTTAGATTTGATAGCATAAGTCGGTTTTGAGCCACGAGAATGGTATTATCGGATAATAGTGTTTTAAGCTCTATAATGAAAAAATCTAAGATTGTCTCTAGTGTTAGAATTCTGAATAGTCCAAACCCTAAACCCCTATGGATTCCCTGGCACCTAACATTTCGTTTATTGATCTCTCATTTCTTTCATATTGCTTTCGTTTCATTGCTTACAACAAAACAACCTTCATATTTTGTGCTAGCTTGGTTCTTTTCGATAAAACTTATAGTGAAACCATCAGTCTCTGTGGATCGATCTCTAAATACTACTGTGTGTGCTGTGCACTTGCAAAAATATTTCAGGATAAAATTCTGAGTACATCAACAAGAAACAACTACAAGTTACGACCTAAATCGCAACTTGGAGGGGGGGGGGGAGAGAACTGGTCTTAACCATTACTAGAAACAAACCGAGGAAGTAAGGCGGAAGAGTATCCTCATCTTTCCTTAGATCGAATGGGTTAAACGGATTAGGGTAGGGAGAACAAATTTAACGACAAGAAGCACCAAACTCAGGAAGCAACGAATCGGAGCAGATGGCGGCGATGGAGGCGAGGCGATGCGGTTAGGATTTCGGGTTGGAGGCTCTGAGTGTATTGAGTTTTGAGATGAGGATTATGTTTTCTTCTTCCCTTTTAATAGTGAAAGTTTTCGGAAAAACAAAACTGTTTTCTTTGGGCTTGAGATTAATGGGACTTTCATTTTTAGGGTGTTACAATGGCGCGCATAATCTGAATAATTCGCATTATGTTCAATATATAAATTGAGAAAAAACAAAGATTGGAGGAAACTGAAGAAGCAGAGCAAAGGAAACATAAACGATGACGAAGAACAACTTGAAAAAAAAAAACTCAGTGAGTAGAAGTTGTGCTCTGATACCCGAAACCTTAGATATACATGAGAATTAGTGAGAGACTCTAATCCCGCTATCTTAACCGAGAGTGGTTCTAACGCGTTAAATCCGTTTTTCAAATAAAAATGAACTTATTAAATACGCTTTTATCGACTAAAATTCATTTATTAAAATCAAACCAGAAACTCAAAACGTCAAAATAATAAAAACCAGAATTTGGAATTAAAAATATAAATAATGAAAATATCTTCTAATGGATTTAAATAAAACTAAAGCGCCCCTTTTTGGTTCCCGGAAATAGCACCGCTCCGACTTTAACTCAAGTCACCTGAAAAGGGAAATGAGGGGTGAGTATTTCAACCATACTCAATAAGGGCGCACTAAAGAGCCCGCATGATCCCTTGGATACACCATTTGGAACAGCAATATAAATATACTAAATATAGATATTAAACACAAGCAAACAACCTACAGAGAATTTCTATCATTTCTACTTAACAAGTTCGATCATTCTCATAGTCAACTATTTGCAACAAATTAATCAACATAGCAAGTCTATTTCACATTTTCAAGGATCAACCGCCCAAGGTACTCATTCTCCGCCATTGCCCAAATTGGGTTTGACAAGTCACAAGGTGCCACTGCCCACTACGGGGTTTGACAACGGCTCGTCAGCCCTTTCCCGATCACTACAACTTCACAATAGTCTCTCGTTGTAGGCCGTCAATCAACACTAATCCAACCGATCAGCTGTACGAACATCGGCATCTAAGCCACCCACTTCAATACTTTCATACCGTATAACTTCCAACTAAACAATACATCAAATGTCAATCACATAAGAATTACCACATTCATCAGCATCAAGTATCAATCAAATCTAATACCTATATCAAGTAGACAAATAATACTAATTCAACTAATGCATCTTTAGGAATCATAAACCAAACCCCACCTTTGCCTTTGGTTGAAAATGCGATTCGGACAGGTTGATACGCGGAAAAGAAACGGCGACAACTCTCTGGATACACTTGAGAATCACGATCGGAAAGATGATCTGGAAAGATAACAGAAAGGGATTTCCAACGGTATCTAGATAGGCTCCTGAAGCTCTCTGGATCGTCGGAAAAATGCTTCCAAAGTTGGCGGCTCGGAGGTTCGATCTACAGAAGTTTGTCTCGAAAAAACATGCATAATTCTCAGTATAAAACTCCAAATGATGAACCGTTTTCTGCTATAGATCGATCTGGAAATGGAGTACTTACCTTCAAAGTTTCACGCCAAACAAATCCGATCTGACCAACCTTTTCTCTACTGCACCAAAACGGGTCAGAACTTCCTCCTTTGGCCTTCTGGGTTGCTCCTCCTTCAAGGTGGCTGCTGTGGCTCGATTTTGGCAGGGCTTCGCCGAGTTCTCCCTTCTGCCTCCTCTCTATTTCGTGGTTTCTCTTTATACAGAATGGGAGAATAGGGATTTAGGTTTAGAGATTGAGGGAGAATGACCATTTTACCCATAACTGAGTTTAGGGCTTTAGTTACTTGGGTGACGGGCCAAAGAGTTGGGTTCAGGGATGTCACAAACTCCCCCACTTGAAATGAATTCGTCATTGAATTCGGAGAATTTCTTCTCAACTTCTCCCCCACTTGATTTTTGACCAATCCTGAAGCGTCTTATTCCTTCTTGTTGTTTGATCGTGACATCCCAACGCTTCCGCTGCGCAATCTAACTTCTGAGCTTATGATTGGAACTTGTGCCTCCTTGATCTTCGGAAACTAAACCTTCAACACTGCAAAGCCAAACATGCTAACAAAACCTGTTTTACTAGAACAAGACTTAACCTCAGTTGCCAGTGCTTTACTTTTCAAAAATCCCCAATACCCCAAAAATAGTTTGAAAACATTTTACTTTCATAGGACCGCCTTCCGGGACAGAACCGGCTTGGCAACCTTACGCTCTGATACCAAATTGAGAGACCCCAATCCCGCTATCTTAGCCGAGAGTGGTTCTCACGCGTTAAAACTGTTTTCCAAATAGATCGATCTGGAAATGGAGTACTTACCTTCAAAGTTTCACGACAAACAAATCCGATATGACCAGCTGTTTCTCTACTGCACCAAAACGGGTCAGAACTGCCTCCTTTGGCCTTCTGGGTTGCTCCTCTTTCAAGGTGGCTGCTGTGGCTCGATTTTGGCAGAGCTTCGCCGAGTTCTCCCTTCTGCCTCCTTTTTATTTCGTGGCTTCTCTTTATATAAAGTGGGAGAATGAGGATTTAGGTTTAGGGATTGAGGGAGAATGACCATTTTACCCATAAATGAGTTTAGGGCTTTAGTTATTTGGGTGACGGGCCAAAGAGTTGGGTTCAAGGATGTCACAATTAGCAACAAACTATTTTTTCATTAGGAGCCTAATCAAAGCAGCTAAACTAACAATGCTAACCAATATTTATAGTAGTTTGGAACCAATGAGGTTTTTTTATTCATTTGTTGATTATGGAACTGTTACATTTGTATACCAAAATTGAAATAAAACAAAATTGATTAATTAAGAAACACCCTTCGTTTATGTCAATCCATTTCCACTTGAGACTACTCTCTTCCTCGTTTTCTCAGCCTGCAAATCATAGATTCCTATTACTTCAAAACATTTAAAAAAAAAAAAGCAGAATGTAAAACTGTACCAAGCTGAAATGGCTTATCTTCTAACCTGTTCATTCCAATTCATGGAAGCCGTGACGATAGATAGTATAATGGCTTGCACGGCGGATCCAACCACAACTCCACACCATAGTCCTTTTCCGTTGAACTCACGACTGAAAGCTAAGTAAACTCCAACAGGAGCTCCTACGAGATAATAAGACACCACGTTGTTCCAAGCTCCAATGTGTTGCCACCCACTTCCCCTAGCAACTCCATTAAGAACTGCAGTAAATCCGTCGAGGATGAAGGAGAGACAGAGCAAAGGAGATAGGTCTGCGACATAGTCCACAACTTCTTTGCTGTTGCTGAACGCGTAGCCTACGATATTCTTGCAGGTGAATAGAAGTGTGCTAAAGATAAATGACTCTATAAACCAGAGACAAAGCCCTGCCAATATTGATGCCTTAGCAACTTGAGGATTCCCAGCTCCCAAATTGTTTGACACGCGTGTGCTGCAAGAAACCAATAAAAAATATTGAGAAAGGGAATTTTTGAAGATGTTTTGGTTTGAAAATTGAAATCATACCTCACAGACGCCGCGATTCCAGCTGGAATCACATAATGCAAAGCTGCGGTTGTAAGACTGACATAAAAGAGATCGGGTTAATACTTATTAGTAAAGAGAAAACAAAAGATAAGAAGAAGTCTATCAATATGATACTTACCATATCGAAAGAACAGAGGTCTCGAGCTTTGGGTTAGGAAGAAGACCTGAGCAGAGTATGAGTAGCTCAAATAGCCACCATTCTAGGCTATCAAAAACAATGCAAGCGAGATAAGATGAAGTGTGTTACTCATTTCTTAACTTGACAAACAAGAAACATAAAAAATAACTTACCAAGTCATTGCTGCTGATGGGATTCCGTAACGAAAGAACTGTTTGACACAAGAAACAAAATCATCGGATACAAAGCCTCGAGTCTTCTCGCAAGAGCTAGAGAATCTCACATAACAAGCTAGTATCAACGCATAAAACCAAAAAGACACACTAATAGCCAAAGCAGCTCCATTGCTTCCCAGACCAAACACGGAAACCAAAATCCAGCAAACAGGGATATGGAACAAAAGGGTGGTCACAGCAGTGTAAAGCAGAGGAAGAACCAACCCTTGTGTCTGTAGAAACCGGGTCAGTGGTATGACAATTGCTTGACCAAACAAAGCCGGTATGAGCCAAAAGGCGTAGGAACCTGCGACTCTGGAGATGTCAAGGTCTTGTCCGATTGAGATCAAGAGCTTGTCTATGTAAATCCATAGAATTGATATGAGGAAACAAATTGGAATGTTGGAGGCGATTGCAGAGTATGTGTAGGTTCCGATTTTTTCATATTGTTTGGCTCCATAAGCATGGCCACAAAGAGTCTCCAAAGCACCCACTAATCCATACTGCAGAAAGCGTTTTCGAGATTTGAGAGTCTATTAGATTCTTGAATTGAAGAGGAGAGAGTCTATTGGATTCTTGAATTGAAAAAGAGAGAGTCATATCATAGTTACCAAGATGCTGAAACCGGAGACGTTTGTGAAGGAGGTGACAAGAGCGACGCCGGAGAGCTGGAGCTCGCCGTTGTGGCCGGCGACCATGACTGAGATGACAGGTAAAAGGTACTGAGCAATGGTCACGGTGGCCATAGGAACGGCCAAGCGGCTCACTTCCTTCAGCTCGACGGTGAGCTGACTTCTTTGCCATGTCTTTTTACCGAAGTCCTCGTCTCTCGGAAGAAATGGCTCTTCCATTGTCCTCTTTCTAGTGTTGAAGGCCTTCTTGCCTTAGATTTCAGATAATATGGAATCTTTATAGACAAAAGAAACCAATGTCAATGTCAATGTCAATAAATAAAGAATTTTCTTTTTGTAAATCGTGGGAATATAATATTGGATTTAGATGACTTTTAGGTCATGTGGACGAAGCATTTTAAATTTTCCACTGGAATAAACCCCTAGGCGAAAGGATGGAGATAGAGATTTAACCAGTTTTAAATATTTTGATTGTAGATGAATTCATTAATAATTGGCACAAAAATTTACCCAACAATAAGCAAATTTAATACCTAAAATCACATCTTCATCATTTTCTTGTCCGAGAGAGATCAAAAGCGGTTAATATAGTATAATACTCCCTTCATTTCTAAAAGATGAGTGTTCTGAATTTTATTTTTATTTCACAAAATAAATGTTTTAAGTTTTATTTACATTTTTATTAGTTTATGATGATAAATTATAAACTTTAAGAAAATTAATTGAATTTTTGAATTGCTATTGATTTAAAATTATAAAAATTGTTAATCACAAAAAGATGATGCATTTATAATCATGTTTTAATTTGTTTTCTTAATATTTGTGAAAACTTCAAAATATCTATCAATTAGAAACAAAGGGAGTATAATTTCTACTAACTATAAAATGGAAATACGCTATTAATAAAAAAATTTCCAACCGAGAATTTCTATTAATAATTCCAGAATAAATAAAATCTATAATATCTGTTTTTTTTAACTATAAAACTGAGGGAATTTTTTGAAAAATTGTTTTTATATGGTGTAAATTGTTTTTCTCCTTGCAAATGTACACCAAAAACTTAAAGTTAAACTATGTTTCTTCTAAAACTTTTTAATCCTTCTTTCCTTGTATTTTTCCTTACACTTATTTATATAACTTTCACCACATATAGTCAAGTAACATAAACAACAACATATAGTCATATTTATTTCTTCAGTTATGCGTATATAGCATTTGTTAACACATAAAACGGATAAAAGTTTTTCAACATGTGATAGAAATGAACAACTGTACAAAGAATGAACTTATACCCAAATTATCAACCGCAATACAAAATGGTAAACCAATTTATTATCTCCACGAATAGTGAATAATAATACCGACTGATTATTTTAAAGATATGCATATAAAAAGACAGGATCATACACTTGGCTAGATCAAGGGCTTTTATTTTTCGAGTTGAAAAGTTCTCTCGGCTTATAAGTTATAATAGCCGAAGGATACGTTCAATTTTAACAAAATGGTAAAACCAATTTATTTACAATTTTTTTTTCGAGCACTTATATTTTCCGCACGTACATGTACACCAAAAAAACCAAAAGTTAAACTATTAACTTATAATCCTTTTTTCCTTGTATTTGTTCATACACTTATTTATATTTATATACACATATAGTCAAATAACACAAGCAACAACAAATATATCATATATATTTTTCAGTTATACGTAAAGCATTTGTTAGCACATAATAAGACGGATAAAAAATTTCAACATGTGATAGAAATGAACAATTGTAGAAAGAATGACTTATACCAAAATTATAAACCGCAATACAAAATGGTAAAACCAATATATTATCTTCACGAATAGTGAATAATAATAGTACCTACTGATTATTGTAAAGAAATGCACGCGAAAAAGACAGGATAACACTTGGGGATCACGTTCCTTACCAACGAATAAGTCGCTAAACAACAAAGGCAACTCGGAAAAAGTACTTCGGAATTATCAGAGAATAATAAATCAGCAACTAGAGAGTCACAAACTTGCTGCCAAAGTATATAGGGTAGCAAATTTCGGTTTGACTTCTTGGGAAAGTGTAAATACTTTTTAGAAGAAAAAAAAAATAAAGTATGCATACTATTGACCGGAAAATCCAATATATATTATAAAAGTATATATAATATACATATTTGTCACCTTTCTATTAGTATAGTTCATTTACATATTTAATAATGATTTACTGTACATCAAGAACATAAAAACATGAACAATTCTGAACTGAAAAGTTATCAAGTCTGATTGATAACTAAAGGGAATGCGTATTTTTTAGCAGGAGTATATTTTTATTATTATAATTAGTAATGATAATCTGTAATTCATATCAATAAGATTTCTATTATATTGAAACATAAGTATAGATCAAACTGAGTCAATTAAGTGACTAACAACATTAGATGGCACAGTTAGATATATGACAAAGTGATTTAAGTTATTATTTGTATCAGTCAAGTATACAAAATTATAAGATTATTTTTAACTAATGTAGAAAACATATGCATAGAAGTTATGTTCGAATCTAAAGATATATTAGAATCTACTTCTAGTTATGTAAATATTTTCAATATCTCTTGTAATCCTTAGATTATCTACTCCCTAACTTCTCTTGTAGTTGTATATAATGCTATGTATGATTTCTGTTGAGATTAAGGATGTACAATACATTAAATCTCTTTCTATATCAAAACTCTAATATGACACACAACGTTATTACCGTCAATTCACATGATGCTGCACATTCCCTCCACACGGTGAACATGGCCGGTGTCACCAAATTCTCCTCGATGAACTATATCTCACCTGGAATATCCGGGTCAAATATCTCCTCTATGGAAGGTATTTATCTTTAGCACAAAGACTTTCCACTCCACGAGCCCATTACGCGAATCCGTGCCGGGGCGAACAAACCGTTGAGGATAAATATTGGCTCTTAGGATTATGTGAATCTCTTAACGCTACATATACATTGGATAATAGTAAAGATCACTTGTCCCAAAACCCATTACCGTGCTATGTTATCTGGATATAGGATACTATTAGGGGTTGAGTAGTCAAGAAGTAGAACTAGCTAGGACATGTTGAGTAAGACCACTTTTTACTCTACCAATTTGTGCCATGTTATACAGAGAGTGTAGAAAGATGGGGATGAGTGGTCTAGGAACAGACCGAGCAGGATAACCTTTTGTGCCATGTTATCTATAAGCTTTAGAAGAGCCACAAAAAAAGAGATATCAGCCAGAGGAGTCACAAAAGAGATTCATAGCCACCAAAAAGTTTCATTGTTTTATAGATTGTTGGTTTTGCTACTATTGTTCAAGGGAGAAAGTTCCACCTTTGTATCTCTATACATAGAAGTTCTCTAGACCTTTTTTCATATATGTAATCTACTGTCTTTGTTGCTATGGTTTCATTTGATATGTGTGAGTAGTCACTTGTTGGGTTTAAGTTTGTTCAAAAGGGATTCATCATGGCTTAGAAAATATGATTGGATGATTTAAGTTTACGAGTTTAGTAGGAGTTTTTATGTATATAATGTTATCACTGCATATTTTTTTCCAGGCCAGTTAGTGATTGATCCTAGATTGGTGTTGCTTAAACTACTTGATTACCAATTCGAACTAGCAGAGATGAGTTCATTTTCATGATTAACGAAAGCTTGATTGTTAGAATTGAATTTAACATATTGAATCATATCACTACTGCTTGTTTATCATCTTGTATATGCATACACACCATATGGTTGATAGATAAAGAAGTCACCGGGGTATGAAAGTATCGTTGATCATACTTTAGAATGGATTTGAGTTTAGAAATCTCCACTAGATTTAACTTCCTAAACACCTAAATAGTTTAATCCATGACCCCTGACAATTCTCAAAAAGCCTAACATTTTAGTTCATTGGTTTAAAGTTCATTTCACTTGAATTGCTTTCATTTCAGTTACAAAAATAAACAATTTTTATATTTCGTATTAGCTGGACACTTGTTAACAAAGTTTATAGTACAACATTCAATAATTGTGCATTCAATCCCTAAGTATTATAATAACATCATGTGCACTTGCAGGTATTATATCGAAAATATGTTGTGTAAAACTTACGTATCACATCAAATTTTTGGCACCGTAACCGGGATTGACGGCACTGCCTTTAAACCTAAGATAAGTTAGTCTAGTACTTCTCTGTCTTTATTTGGTTTTACGTTTATTTTCCATTCTTCTGTGTTTCAGGTATCCATTATTTGAGAAAAGATAAAAGGTTTTGATGGGAGAAAAAAGCACCCATTTACACTGAACACATTAGGGAAAAAATTTGACCAAAAACCAGGCTCGTTTTCCTAAAGAAAATCAAATTGAAACCATCATTTCTGGAAGAGGTCGCGGTCCTAACTGTTTGCCTAACCACATTTTTGAAGTGGTGATCAAGTTTTATCAACACAACCGCCGCATATGAGCGAAAGTGATGAACTTCTTATTATGTTGCAAGCGCATAATAAAGAAAATAAGAAGGAGTTCGCACATTTTGGAGCAATGATGAGAGCCTGGTAGGAGAATTACTACTACTCTTTGAGACAATTCGTTGAGACAACTGAAAAGTTGAAGGAAAGGAATTTGCGTCTCCAAGAAGATATCATGTGGGCGGTGGCCGATATAAGTGAAGCAAAAAACAGACAAAATTTGGATACTCTTTGGACAACATTTCGGATTCTCAAGAGTGGCAACTTGAGCAATCTAAGAAGAAGATTCTGGAGCTCAATGGAAGAGTAAAGCATTTGGAGCATACAATTCAGTCATGTCGTAAGCAAAAATTTCACCGGATGGAACCAAAGAAGACAATCGAAAGCCTGATAAGAATTTCTGATTTGTTACCAATGCTAACCTTGATCACGAAGTTGTTGATGGAGACTTCATAAGAAGGTTTAGAGGATACTTTGATGAAAGGCAAGAAAATGAACTTCGTCTCCTAAACAGGAAGAAACCAAGGAAGAGAAAAAGCAAGAAGAAGCAAGGGGGGACAATGTGGAAAATGTTGATGAACATGCTAACCTTGCTAGAAAAGAACCTACCAAAGAGTTAGAACCTCCTAATATTCAAATTTTTGTCAAAACTCGGTTTGAAAAAAATGTATTCATTAGAAATACGGAATGTGATTTCCATCTTTCTGCAAAAAGATAATTTGTGAAGGAGAGCTCCTGGCCCGAAGAAGAGAGAAGAGAAGGGAGCTTTGAAGACTGCGACATCAGTCTCTCAGGCTGCTGAACCCCGGACTTAAAAAAGTCACAAATGTCAAGGTAAACGACTCTAAACATAGGCGCTGAATGGGAGGCAACCCACTATTAGGCAATTGTTTGTGGGTACTGTAATCCACACAAGAGATTTTTGTAAAGAAATTGAGAGGAATAGAAGATTCTGTGAGAAACAAACAAGTTTAAAAATCCAAAGATAGTCTTTTTATTATGAGCTGTTTAATGAAACTTTTGAAACAAGATAATGTGCTAATTGTTTTGCTCTGTGGCGCCATCCTAAAACAATGAACATCGTCTCTTATTTATACAAGATTCTAAATCGTCTAGCCGAGAATCTCGAAAAATATTTTATAGATTTACTTCCATTCCACAGACGGCGCCGTCTTCCGCAAGGCTTTGTCTCTTAGGGCGAACCACGTCTTGGATCGTCTCGTAGGCTTTCAGCTTTAATCGCTAAGGTAGATGTTGGTTCGGCCCATGAGGCTCTCCTGGTTCGCTTCGTTTCAAGGCGCTTCTCCCGATTCGCCTCATTCAACTCGGTCAATGGCGTCTCTTGTCGGTTCGCCTTGCTTCGAGATGCTTCTTCACCGGTTTGTCTCGACTCAAATTAAACCGAGGCATTTCCCTCGGTTCGCCTCGGTTTGAAGCACTCTTTCACTGGTTCGCCTCGGTTCGACTTAAACCGAGATGCTTCTCTCGGCTTGCTTCGGTTTGTCTAGGTTCATCTCGGCCCACATTGCTCCTCCGATTTAGCGTGAAGGGCTTCATGGTCCTTCAGATATAAATTTGGCTAGGACCGTTCCATACTTAGTCATTTTTCGGAGTTGATCTCAGTAGGGTAAAAAGCGATCCCAACATTTTTAAACGTTTTTCCTTTTATTTTAATTCTTCATTTTGAGATTTTGCAGGTTGAGAGTTAATCTCAGAGGGATCCCAAACGATGGATCAGCTTGGTTCGGCCAGAAAAGGGTCTCGATGGAAAAATTCAAACACTGATCGACCAGCCGATTAAAAGTTATAATTATTTAGCTGGCAATTAAGTTTAATTCTGCCTTGTGTAGCTTTTATTTCGCAATATTTTATATTTTGTGCGTTGAATTGGATTGTTTCTGTATTTTATTTTTTTTTGAATTTTAGGAAAATGCATCCAATAAGAAAAGCTGGTTTTGTCACAATAACGAGCAAGACACTTGGAGTGCCATTCCCGAATGTGAAGTCCATCAGCTCAATCAAAGAGATTATAAAAGCGAAAAATTACATCAGAAGAGATAAGAGAGTTTGGGACAAGAATTGTTCAGGAATCTACAATAGCCTCCTCGACGTTGTGATGGAAGGAATGAGGATGTTGATAGAAGAAGATTTGGATAACATCAGAATCAAAGGAGAAGTAAAGAGAGGATGTGTAATCATGGGGATCAGGACGATCCCGAACCCGAGCAAGCACTTCTGCCCTTACCTCATGCGCCAATTCTTGGCATCCTGCACCTAGTATTTGAAGAAAATGATAACCCATTAACACGAGATGGAGTGCTATATTACTTGGCTCACAGAGAGAATCATGCGATCACTATCGCAGACTTGTGAGGTATTTATGGTTTTGATCCTATGCTGGAATCGACTTAATTTCTGGACGATGGAGAAGAAGACGAGGTATGAGATTTGATTGCCTCAAGATCATTT
Organism: Alliaria petiolata; assembly: GCA_020283515.1. Classification (NCBI taxonomy): domain Eukaryota; kingdom Viridiplantae; phylum Streptophyta; class Magnoliopsida; order Brassicales; family Brassicaceae; genus Alliaria; species Alliaria petiolata. The sequence goes on from JAHZTW010000004.1 coordinate 52,344,894, forward strand.
GTCACCAACTTGGCAAAGCAAGCTTTGATTAGAAACCCGATTATGCGGGTTCTAGCGAAGGTACTTAGCAACACGGTGTTTACTAAGGAGGAGTCTGGTACACTTAGGCATGAGGAGATCATGCTATTTCACCGCATTTCGCATTGTGGCGTTGCATGATGAATTCGATACACTTGCTGAGGTGAATTTGGATCCCATTTTCGCCTGTGTTCTTATGGAGAAGCAATTCCACGGAGTTCAAGAGAGTTGAGAGCATTAATTGGAAGTTTTTTACTCCACTATTTCAGTACCACGTAGTTGATCCTGTTCTGCATGACAGTCACAAGAACAGAGGCGCCATGGATTTGGCGTACTTCGCCAACTGTCGTTTCCTGTCCAGAGCTGAAGAAGATTGGTGTTATTCTTTCATGGATAGCGACGGGGAAGAGTATTTCACCATACTTCCGATAGAGGGACTTACCTTGAATACCATAGTTGATTTGAAGTTTTTGCCTAATTGCGTGACTCTTTGCAGAAAGCCACGTTTCGCACCAAGACGGCCTAAGTGCATGGATATGGATGTTACAGAGATAAGGACATTGGGTATACCATGCTGATGCTGATGGATTCTTATAGGCTGTAACCATGCCCGGACCAGTCTGACGAGAGAGCGTACCAAGAATGGACCGCAGCGAGCCATGAGAGGATGATATACTACGTATGTTACTACTTCCAATAGTATTTTCATATGTTTTTAATAAAAATGGTTGGTAATTGATTATAAACCAATATTTTCAGTTTTTTTAGAGTTTATAAAGGTTTGACAGATAATTTGGAATATTTGAAAAGAGGTGTTTTTAGACATTTTGGAGAGTGGACATCTTCTTAGCATCAGAAGTTTGACATTATATGAATAAATTTCCACCATCAGATCATCCTCAAATTTGGACACAAGATTGCCATGGGTGTTAGCTTTCATCTCCAAGTGATTTGAAGTCAATAAAGATGTTGGATCAAAAGTTATGCTCAAATTGCTGAAGACAGATGCGTCTTGTGATGAAATGAAGCAAGCAGAAGAAATTGGTTGACTCGAAACACTCAATCGACCCAGATAAGTCGAGCGGCGGATCAATCCAAGCCGAGCAGGATCCCCTGGAATATCTGAATCGACCAACCAATTGACCCAACTCGATTTAGTTCGATCGATTAGCGAAGCAAATTGATCGAACCACTACTTGGTTCAATCGATCGATAGTACTGAGAGATTTCGCCATAAGCCACACAAATTCATCTATATAAGCATCAAGAGCCTCAAAAAAGGAAGATCCAGAGGAGCTACCATTCAAAATTCTTTAACTTTTCATAGTTTTTGGTTTGAATTTTTGCTATTTTGTGTTTTGGGAGAAGATTTCATCTTTGTTTCATCACTGAGAGTTGTTTACTGAACTTTATTCTCTTTCATACATCAATAATAATATGCTTATCTCTTTTGTTGTTGCTTGGTTTCATAGATCGGTGGTGATTTATTTATGGAAATTTTTAATTTTTTGGAGATTTCGTCTTGAAGCCCAAAACTTCACCATAAACGAATGCTGCACAAGGTCAGCGATGTTACTGGATTCGCTGCATAAGGTCAGTGATGTTCATCAATGTTACTGGATGCGCTGCATAAAATCAGCGATGTTCAACGATGTTACTGGATGTGCTGCATAAGGTCGGCGATATTTAGCATGCTTATGGGCCGCATAGCTGTTTGATGAAGGCTTCTACTTGGACTTAGGCATTGAAGTTCAAATCGCATGTTAGGGTTCTTTAGGGTTTCTTTTCGCTATAAGTAACCTCTGTACCCTAATATCAGTTGTATTCTGAAACTGTTCTGCCTCCATTAATAAATCAGTCTGCCTTTGCCCGTGGACCTAGCCAACACATCGTTGGTGAACCACATAAATTATGTGTCGTGTTCTTTACGTTTATTGTTACTTCTCGCATCCCTTACAACAAACTGGTATCAGAGCATCCAGGTTATGCGATTTCCGCGTCTGGTGAGAAGATGTCTGGAATGAACGTGAAGATTGACAAATTCACAGGGAGAAACAGTTTTTATCTCTGGAAGTTCAAGATGCAAGCGTTGCTAAAGCAACAAGACTTGTAGGCGGTGCTGGTGAAAGAAAACAAGGGCGACGCTTCTGCGATGACAAGTCTGGAGGAAAAAGCACACGCAACGATTTTGCTGTGCCTTGCCGATGACATCATCATCGAGGTTTCTAACGAAACAACTGCTGCCGGTCTGTGGGGGAAGTTGGAGTCGTTGTACATGAAAAAGTCTCTAACGGACAAGCTGCTTCTGAAACAACACTTGTTCGCATGAAGAATGCAGGAAGGTACGCAGCTCAGAGATCACTTAGATCAGTTGAACACGTTATTACTAGAATTGCGTAATATTGATGTTAAGGTGGAGGATGAAGATGCTGCTTTGTTCTGTTGGTATATCTACCGTTGTCATACGAGAACTACGTTCAATATTTTATAAACGGTAAAGATACAATGTCTTTGGAAGAAGTCAGGTCATCCCTTCACAGTAGGGAGCTGCGACGTAAAACGTCTGGTACAAATACAGACAATCAAGCTATTGGATTGTATGTCAGTGGTGGTAAGGGAAATGGAATAGACAAGAAGAAGTTGTTCTATAGGGATCCTAAACCAGATGATGTTTTTAATTACTGTAAGGAGAGAGGACATTGGAAATCAGATGTCCAAAGAAGAAGAAGCAATTCGAGTCTGCTGCTGTAGCAGAGGTTGACACCGAGTCTGAAGAGGACATTGCTCTAGTTGCTGATGGAAAAACACATCATCCTGATGTGTGGGTTCTAGATACTGGAAGCGTCCTACCATATATGTTCAAGAAGAGAGTGGTTTTCAGCGTACAAGCAAGATGAAAACAAGGTCGTTAAGATGGCTAACAGTTTTGCTTGCAAAGTTACTGGAGTTGGAATCGATCAATATCAAAATGCATGATGGTAGATTCTGCACACTAAACGAAGTTAGGCATGTTTCATCGTTGAAGAGGAACTTGATATCCATGAGCCTGCTTGATAGTAGGGGTTTCAAGTACTCAGGCGAAGATGGTGTTCTGAATGTCTACAAAGGTTATGATGTGATTCTGAAAGGTGTTCTACATGGAACGTTGTATCTGCTGCAAGGTTACACAACTACAGATGGGAGGATGAATCCGAAGCTGGGGAGAGCGAGGTGCATGCTCTCTAACGTTGGCTTAGAAAGAAGGTTATGCGATGAAGCTGTAAGCAGTGTTATAGCAGAGAACGGTAGCTTTGACAAGCAGGTGGAGCTGCAGACTGATCGCGAGGAGAGCGACTTGCAGCAACATGAAGAGAGTCAAGAGCAAGAGGCAGAAGTTGATCATGTAGAACCTACATCACCCAAGTGCGTGGTGAGCTATGCACTGCAAGTTGGAGAAGAGGTGGATACACATGGGTCGTCCACATACAGAAAAGTTATCTCCAATTCTGAGGCTGAGAGATGGCTTGCTGCAATGAAAGATGAGATCGATTCTCTTGACATGAAACCCGCATGGGATCAGGTCACGCAACAAATGGAGAGAAAGATTATCAATTCCAAGTTGGTTGTCAAGTTAGAGAACCATCTCGCTCAATTGAGTGCCTACCCTTAAGTGGCGTTTGGCTCCGAGAAAGGACTGTCTGGCTTCCAAGGAAGAAGCATCTAGCTCCAAGAAAGGAGCGTCTAGCTTCCAAGGAGGAAGCGTCTAGCTCCGAGAAGGGAGCGTCTGGTTCCAAGGAAGAAGTGTCTGGCTTCAAGGAGAGCATCTGGCTTCGAATAGACGTCAAGACTGAAGGAGCGTTTTGGTCGCAAGAAACGTCCAATCTGAAGGGATATATGTTTGGCCCGAAGGGGCATCTGGTTCATCTGGTACATCTGATATGAGGAACGTTCCGTACATCTGGCACAATAAGAGTGCATCTGCGACATCTGGTACAGTGAAGAGTGCATTTGGTACATATGGCACAAAGAGGTTGCATCAGGGACATCTGTCACAGTATGAGTGCATATGGTACATTCGGTACCTTTGTGGTACGTCTGACGTTGGTCTCATCTACGGTGGTGAGAGACCGTGTCTGGTAATAGGCTACTATGATTCAGATTATGCTGGAGATGTGGATAGTAGATGATCAATGATTGGCTATGTGTTTACCTTGAGTGATTCTGTTGTAAGTTGGAAAGCAGCTCTGCATCAAACAGTGACGTTGTCTACTACTGAAGCATAATATATGGCGTTAACGGAAGCAGCTAAAGAAGGTATATGGTTGAAGGGGTTGGTTAGTGATCTGGGTCTGCATCATGATCAGGCTACCGTGTACTGTGACCGTTTGAGTGTAATTTGTTTAGCCAAGGATCATGTTCATCATGAACGAACCAAGCATATTGATGTGAGGTATCACTTTCTGAGAGGTGAGAAGAGGATCAGTGTGAAAAAGGTAGGGACAGCTGATAACCCTGCTGATATGTTTACAAAGCCAGTTCCTCACAACAAGTTTCAACATTTCTTGGACTTGTTGAACATCACAAGCTGTTAATCTGGCCCTACATGGCCATCTGGTCCTAAAGGACATCTGAGGCAAAGGGAGAATCTGGGTACATCTGACATTGTAACAATGGATCTGGTACATATGTAAAGATGATTCAAGTCAAGGTGGAGATTTGTTGATATGCCTTGAATCTAACTTGTTTCAGCAAGTGATGATGTTGCATAAGGTCAGCGATGTTACTGGATATGCTGCATAAGGTCAGCGATGTTACTGGATGCGCTGCATAAGATCAGCGATGTTACTGGATGTGCTGCATAAGGTCAACGATATTTAGCATGCTTATGGGTCGCACAGCTGGTTGATGAAGGTTTCTACTTGGGCTTTAGCATTGAAGTTCAAATCGCATGTTGTTAGGGTTCTTTAGGGTTTCTTTTCGGTATAAGTAACCTATGTACCCTAGTATCAGTTGTATTCTGAAACTGTTCTGCCTCCATTGATAAATCAGTCTCCCTTTGTCCGTGGACGTAGCCAACACATCGTTGGTGATCCACGTAAATTTTGTGTCGTGTTCTTTACGTTTATTGTTACTTCTCGCATCCGTTACAACATATAGGCTTGAGAAGAGCCACACAAATGAGAGAGAAGCCAAAGGAGTCACAAAAGAGTTTCATAGCCACCAAAAATTTCATTATTTGGCTTTGCTACTCTTGTTCAAGGGAGAAAGTTCCACTTTTGTATCTCTATACAGAGAAATTCTCTAAACTCTTTTTCATATATGCAATCTATTGTTTTTGTTACTAAGGTTTCATTTGATATGTGTGAGTAGTTACTTGATGGGTTTATGGTTGCTCAAAGGGGAGTCATCATGGTTTAACAAATATGATTGAATGATTTAGGTTTACGAGTTTAATAAAAGTTCTTTGTCAATGTTGTCATTATTACATATCGCTTTCCTGGCGAGTTGGTGATTGATCCTAGATTGATACTGCTTGCACACTACAACTTGATTACCAATTCGAATTTGCATAAATAAGTTCATTTTCATGATTAGCGAAAGCTTGATTGTTGTGGAATAGAATTAATATATTGAATCGTATCACTACTGCTTGTTTATCATCTTGCATCGGCATACACACCATATGGTTGTAGGTTGATAGATAAAGAGATAATCGGAGGTATGAGAGGATCGGGTATCATACTTTAGAATGAATTTGAGTTTAAAAACCAACACTAGATTTACCTTCATAAACACTTGAATAGTTTAATCCATGACCTCTGACAATTTCTCAAAAGTTCAACGTTTTAGTTCATTGATTTAAAGTTCATTTCATTTCACTTACATTTCTTTCATTTCGGTTACAACAAAAAAAAACTTTTATATTTTTTAGCAGCTTGACACTTTTTAGCAAAGTTTATAGTGAACCATTCAATTTTTGTGAATTTGAACCCTGATTTGAACCCTAAATACTATGATAGCATCAAGTGCACTTGCAGGTAGAATATCAAATATATTTTGGGTAAAATTTACACACACATTAAAGAGACGACGACCAGACAACAAGACATCTAGACAGCCGCATCCGCGACAACCGGACAACTTGACTAGCTGGACATGTAAGCACACAACTCGATCTCCTCTAATAACAGAGACCTGGCAAGTTAAGCTACAATTTCTATAAAGGCAAGAAAATACTTCTGAAATTTATGACTATACTCCATTTAAATATTAAAACTGATATGATCATGAATACAGAATATGCTAGAATTTCTAAAAAGGTGAGAAAACACTTATGAAATCTAAGACTCCCCTCCATTTAAATAGTAAAACTGATATGTACCAAGGTAAAAACAAGCCTATATAATGTTATATATCATGTTATTTTCAACAAGTAATAAGTGAAAATGACTAGTATTTGTTTATTATAAAGATAAAGAAATGGGGGTGGGGGGGTTTCTACATCCATGCAGTGCCAAATCACACCTCAAAATAGCGTTGTCAGGTAGCTGGCAGACGCAACAAAGAAAGTAAGTGAAAACCATTCGGGTATCTTTTACAAGATCCAACTAGGAGAATCCAAAACCTGACCCAACATTCGGACGCACAATTTGAAACTCTTTCTGGTTTCTGACACATAAAATTGTGGTACTTTCTTGAGTTTTTACTAACTTAAATGTTGGAGAATACTTGGAAAATATTTTTTATTGTGTTTTCCAGATTTATTTGACTTTATCCATTTTCTCTTTTAATATCAAATATCAAAATACCATTTGTTTTTTCCGAATAAATACGGATATTAAATTTCATTATTTATAAAAATTGGATCAGATCTCTATTCCAAAATTTACAGGTAACACTGTTATTCTGTTATAAAATGTTTGCAAACGATTCATATCAGACACTCCCAAGTCCTAAACCAGACGAGTCATGGACACTTTGTCTTTGGCAAAGTATTTATTTAAGTTTTCCAATACAAACGCGCGGTGGAAATTGTAGTCAACAGTTTTCCAATAACATCAATTTGAAATACAAAAATACAAACATGATAATTGTAAAGAAATGCGGGAAAAATAATTAACTAGATAAACGATAAAATACTTGGGTAGCAAATTTCGTTTTGACTTGTCTAAGTCTTCATACTTGTAGTTGGAAAATCCAATATCATATTATATTCATTCTGTTTACATATTAAATGACGTTTAATCTATTTTGAGCCTAAGACTTAGAAGTTACAACTATTTGATTACCCGAAAAAAAAAAGTTATAAAAGAAACTGATGGTAATTCTATTATCATCTTGCATGGCATTAACGACTGTGTTCTCGAGATCCACTTTTCAATAAAAACATCATTACGTCTTCTAATAATATGTCTCCCGGTAATTTATAACATATAAAACAAAACAGATCGTAAAACCTTGAACGTAATAGTTTAACATATAAAACAAAACATAATATGTCTCTAATAATTTGTCTCCCTGCTATTTACTTATTACACTTGAACGTAATAGTTTGGAACCAACGAGGTTTCTTATTCATTTGATGATATATCATGGTTTTTACCCGTTTTTTTACCATGATATAAGTATTTTTATAGAATCTTTTGTTAGTTTTTGAGTCATATTTGAGTTTTTACAGGATAGAGAGCATTTGGAGCTTAATGAGAGATTCTGGAACTTTTTAGAACATTTTGGAGAAGCAGCCGAAGTGATGAAGTCGGGAGAGTGGATTTACACGCAAGGTGTCGATCGACAGAATCTGTGTCGATCGACACCAATGAAGACCGACGCATTGTTCGGATTTCCATCAGAAAAAGAAAATCATCCCAAGTTTTGAAAAATTACAAGATTGTCCCTGGACGAAAAATCCTTTTCTATAAATAGTTTTCAGGCATTGTTTAGCCAAAGACCTTATCATTATTTTCTGTTTTTGAGACTTAGAGAGAGATTGATCCTGAGCTTTTGGGGAGACAATTCTAACTCATCTGAGCCAGATTTCGAACCCCTGTATCATTCTCTATTCTTTTATGCAATTTATTTCAGCCATGATTTGTGTTTGCATAATTATGTCTGAGTAGTTTGCTAGTTAGGTTAGGGTGATTTAGGGTTTGATGAAGAGTTTGTAGAATCATTAGAATTATTAGGGAAATCAATTGGATCTTCACCTTGATTTGTGCTTAACTTGATTTTCTGAATTGATCACTTAGAAATCAAACCTTAGGTTATTTAATAGATGCGAGAGCATTATTAGTAACTTGAACTAATCATAGGTGAGCAAAATATCTATTCGCAAAGAGATTTGGTTTAGGTATTTTGTGAACAAATCGAACCTGATCTTTAATGCTTGCCTTAGTTGTTTAAATTCGCAAAGAGATTTGAGATTTAGGAATTTAGGCATAGATAACTTCTGCAACGAGAGTTGATTGGTTTTAACTTAGAGTTTCGAGTTCTAGACGTTTCTTAATAAATCCCTAATAAACTTAGATTCTGCATTCTTGGATTCAACCTGATAATTACCCTTGCCTAGCGCCTTCGTCTCCTGAACTTTAATCCATCTTAATCTTGTTTACTTATTTTGCCTGGTTGCATATATGTGCTTAATTATTATTCGACCTAACATAATCTGAATTTAGAAACCTTAGTGTAGCATCTACTTTTCTTGGGATTTCGATACCCCTTATACTACGATTGCATTTGCTGTGCATTTGTAGTAGTTTTATTAGGTAAAACCTGAGCCCTATCAAGTTTTTGGCGCCGTTGCCGGGGAAGTAATAGCTGCCTACGGAATCTAGTATTAGGATTTTGACTAGGTTTTGTTTTATTTTTGTTACTGATTTAGTTTCTTAATTTTTTTTGTTTCAGGTGCATGCCCAGTACCAGAAGCAATAAGGACAAGGAACTAGTCGCGTTAAACCAAGAACTAGGTCGTCTCGAACGCAAGAACCGAGCATCTACCTGAGTGTCGATCGACACTAATATCATCGATCGACACCCTTCGCAGGAAAAGATGGCTGATCTTATGGTTCTAATCCGAGACGCTGAAGGCAACTTGGTTGATACAGAAGGGCACATAAGGAACAACCAAGGCCAGCGACTTGATGATAATGGAGCTGTTATCATTGAGCAACCAATACAAGCCGCCCTTGCAGAAGCTGGACGTGGAAGAATACTTGGCGAGTACAACCGCCCAGATCAGTTCTATGCCAATAGAGCTGCGATCCGTCCTCCTACATTTCAGAGGAACGACTTCGAGCTGAAGCCTGCTTACTTCACACTGGTGGCTCAGCATCCCTTCCATGGACTCCCTAATGAGCATCCCATGGATCATATTGAGAGATTTGAGGACCTCGAATCAAGCATTAAGGCTAATGGAGTGACTTATGATTATATCTTCTGCAAGATTTTTCCTTACTCGATTGATGGAGATGCATCATATTGGCTGAAGCAGCTTGATCCAGGATCCTTGAATACTTGGGAAGAAACAAAGAATGCATTCTTATGCAACTTCTTTGATGATGCGAGAACAGAAGAACTGAGGACGAAGATCACTACATTCTCCCAAGGACCTACTGAAGCATTCAAGGCTTCTTGGGTGCGATTCAAAGCTTACCAGAGAGATTGCCCACATCATGGTTTCAGCGAACCGCAGCTTATCGGTATCTTTTACCAAGGGATCGATTGGCGATACCAGATGGCTTTAGACGCTGCAAGCAATGGTAACTTCAACACCAGATACCCAGCTGACGCGGTGGTGCTTATAGAGAATTTGACCTCTAGTAACAGCACAAAAAACGCAGACTTTGAAAGGAGACAACAAAATGGTGCAAATGGAGGAAGCCAAATTGCTGAGGTCAACAGGAAGCTGGACAACATACACAATCTCTTGGTGGGAAAGAAGCAAGTCCACTTTGCTAATGAAGTGGAAACCTTAGAACCTAATGAAGATTGTGAAGAAGAGGATGTCAACTAAATCAACGGAGGAGGCTTTCAGGGTCAAAGGTTTGGGAATCAGCAAGGGAACAGAAGCTTCAATGGGAATTATCAGAAGAGCTCCTTCACAGGAAATCAAAACTCTTCTGGTTATAATCAAAAGCTTCCATTCCAGAACAGCAACATCAATTAAACAAGGAGCTATGTAAACTCTTCTTACCAGAAACGAGGCAGGCGACTTTGTTGACCTACAAGGCAATAGAAGGAACGCCCAAGGCCAGAGACTTGATGAGGCTGGCGCCATCATCGTCGAACCAGCGATACAAATCGCCCCTGCAGAAGTTGGACGTGGAAGAACGTTAGGCGAGTACAACCGCCCAGACCAGTTCTATGCCAATTGAGCTGCGATCCGTCCTCCTGCATTTCAGAGGAATGACTTCGAGCTGAAGCCTCCCTACTACACATTGGTGGCTCAGCATCCCTTCCATGGTCTTCCTAATGAGCATCCAAATGGACCACATTGAGAGATTGAGGACCTCGCATCAAGCATTACGGCTAATGGAGTGACCTATGATTATCTCTTCTGCAAGCTGTTCCCTTACTCACTTGCTGGAGATACATCTTATTGGCTGAAGCAGCTTGATCCAGGATCTTTAACCACTTGGAAAGAAACAAAGAATGCATTCTTATGCAATTTATTTGATGATGCGAGATCAGAGGAGCTGAGGACGAAGATCACTACATTCTCCCAAGGTCCCACTGAAGCATTCAAAGCTTATTGGGTGAGATTCAAGGCTTACCAGAGGGACTGCCCACACCACGGTTTCAGCGAGCCGCAGCTTATCGGTATCTTCTACCGAGGGATTGATTGGAGGTACCAGATGGCTCTAGACGCTGCGAGCAATGGCAACTTCAACACCAGATACCCGCAGGACGCAGTGGTGCTTATAGAGAATTTGGCCTCTTGTAACAACACCAAAAATGCAGATTTTGAGAGAAGACAAAACGCAGGAGTAACTGGAGGAGGCCAAATCGCTGAAGTCAACAGGAAGCTAGATCTCTTGGTGGGAAAGAAGCAGGTCCACTTTGCTAATGAAGTGGAGACATTCGAACCAGATGAAAGATGCGAAGAAGAGGATGTCAACTACATCCACGAAGGAGGATTTCAAGGCCAACGTTATGGGAACCAGCAAGGGAACATGAGCTTTAATGGGAATTATCAGAAGAGCTCCTTCACAGGAAATCAGAACTCTTCTGGTTATACTCAAAAGCTCCCATTCCAGAACAGCAACAACGGTTACACAAAGAGCTATGGAAATTCATCTTACCAGAAACCTCCTGCTCAAGACAACAAAATGGAGGTTATGCTAGAGCAAATCTTGGAAGGACAGCAGAAGTTGACAGTGAATTTCAATGGTAAGATTGATTCACTGTATCATGACCTGAATGGAAAGATTGAGAGCTTGAACTCTCATATGAAGAAGCTGGATGTTCAAGTTGCTCAAACTGCAGAAGCTGTTAACAGGCAAGAAGGATTCCTTCCAGGGAAGACTGATACCAATCCAAAACGCCATGTGAACGCTGTCACATTGAGGAATGGGAAGGAACTTCAGCCTGTGCAAAAGAGAGGGCTTACTGTTGAAGAATTCGAAGAGCTTGAAGATGTTGAAGATGCTGCGGAGCCAGTGTCGATCGACACTCATGGAGATGCAAGACAAGTCAGACGAACCAGACGCGAAGGCTTCGGCTTCACGACCAAGTGTCGATCGACACCAGGAGGATCTCGATCGACACCAGGAGGATGTCGATCGACGCTCTTCGCAGACGACACCAATTCAGCCCAAGACCACGCAAGCTGCAGAGGAAAGGGTTTACAAACCAAAGATCCTTTTCCCCTTGATACCAAAGAAGTCTAAGAAGGAGCTACTTGATGCTAGATGCAAGGCTATCATGGGTAGACTAGTGGTTGAAATCCCTTTGATGGATGCCATTAAAACTACTCCAATGATAAAGAGATACTTGAAATGGATGATGACCAAGAACATGGATATGGAGGAAGGAGTGATGATGATATAAGAGCAAGTTAGTGCTGTCATTCAGAACAGACTACCAGAAAAACTCTCCGATCCGGGAAGCTTTGTTCTTGATTGCTCCATCTTCTCAGACAAGTTTGGAAGGTCTCTCTGCGATTTAGGATCAAGTGTCAATTTGATGCCTCTTTCAGTTGCTCTAAGGCTGGATATGACAGATTTTAAAGCTACAAAGATCTCCTTGGTACTTGCTGATCGTTCTGTAAGAATCCCTGAAGGTGTCTTGGAAGACGTTCCTATCAAAGTTGGAGATTGCTTGATTCCCACAGACTTTGTGGTATTAGCATATGATGAGGAACCCAAAGACCCTCTCATACTTGGTAGACCATTCTTGGCTACAGCTGGACCTATCATTGATGTAAGGAAGGGAAGGATCGGGCTGAACATTGGTGACTTGGTGATGAATTTCGACATGGAGAAGCTGATGAAGAGACCCACGATTGATGGACAGACCTTCTATGTCGATTCACTCACCAACCTTGCTGAAGAAATTTTCCAAGAGGACCATCCTACAGACCCTTTGGAACGAGCCTTGACAACCTCTGCAAAGGACATTGAGTACTTGGACGATGCAGCTGCTGGTTACACGAAAATGTTGGATGCTAGTAAGCAAGTGCTGCAACTGGTCGCTCAAGAGGACTTGTGTCGATCGACACCATCTAGTGTCAATCGACACCCTGCGAACACAACGAGAGCAGCCACACTTGCCGATTGGAGTGAGGCTAAGACACCTAAAGTTGAGCTTAAACAGCTCCCTGCCGGGCTAAGGTACGCATTTCTTGGTCCTAATTCAACTTATCCTGTAATTGTGAATGCTTCCTTGAACAATGCAGAGCTCACGTTATTGCTAAGCAAGCTGCGCAAATTTCGCAAAGCTCTTAGCTATTCTCTTGATGACATTTCAGGTATCTCACCAGACTTGTGCATGCATCGGATTCACCTTGAGGATGAGACGAAGTCATCGATTGAACATCAAAGGAGGCTGAATCCGAACCTGAAGGAAGTAGTCAAGAAGGAGATCATGAAGCTCTTGGAAGCAGGGATCATCTATCCCATTTCAGACAGTGCTTGGGTCAGTCCAGTTCATGTGGTTCCTAAGAAAGGAGGAGTCACAGTGGTGAAGAATGAGAAGAACGAGCTGATTCCTACAAGGACTGTGACTGGACACAGGATGTGCATAGACTACAGGAAGCTGAATGCCGCGACCAGAAAGGATCACTTTCCTTTGCCTTTCATCGATCAAATGCTGGAAAGATTGGCGAATCATCCCTACTACTATTTCCTTGATGGCTATTCGGGATTCTTCCAGATTTCAATTCATCCAGATGATCAGGAGAAGACCACATTTACATGTCCTTATGGTACATTTGCATATCGTAGAATGCCATTCGGACTTTGTAATGCTCCTGCGACCTTCCAGCGATGCATGATGTCCATCTTCACAGATATGATTGAGAGGTTTATGGAGGTCTTTATGGATGACTTTTCCGTTTATGGGTCATCTTTCAAAGACTGCCTGGACAACTTATGCGCAGTATTGCAACGTTGTGAAGAGAAGCACTTGGTCCTGTCCTGGGAAAAGTGTCATTTCATGATCACATATGAGATTGTACTTGGACACAAGGTTTCAGCAGAAGGGATTGCAGTGGATCGCGCAAAGATTGAAGTGATGACGACTTTGCAAGCACCTGATTCTGTGAAATCAATGAGGAGTTTTATGGGTCATGCTGGGTTCTATAGAAGATTCATCAAGGATTTCAGCAAGATTGCAAGACCACTCACTGCTCTTCTGTGCAAAGACGTGAAGTTCGATTTCACTACTGAATGCCATTCAGCCTTTGAACAGATCAAGCAAGCCTTAGTGAGTGCTCCAATTGTTTAACCTCCGGACTGGGATTTGCCTTTTGAGGTGATGTGTGACGCCAGTGACTTCGCAGTAGGAGCAGTTTTGGGACATAATAAGGACAAAAAGCTTCATGCCATTTACTATGCCAGCAGAACATTGGATGATGCGCAGAAGAATTATGCAACAACGGAGAAGGAATTGCTAGCTGTGGTTTTTGCCTTTGAGAAATTTCGACAGTACCTTGTTGGCTCGAAGGTGATTGTTCACACCGATCATTCTGCATTAAAGTACTTGATGGAGAAGAAAGATGCAAAGCCAAGGTTGTTGAGATGGATTCTGCTTCTTCAAGAGTTTGATCTAAAAGTTAAAGACAAGAAAGGAGTCGAAAATGGAGTAGCTGACCATCTCTCAAGGATTAGGATTGACGATGACGTCCCAATTGATGATTTTCTGCCTGAGGAGAATGTTTACCATGTTGAGACTCGTTTTCAAAGCATGATTTCGGAGCAGATACGCACAATGTCGATCGACACTAGGAGAGTGTCGATCGACACCCTGTCTAAAATTCCAGAGAAGAGTCACGATTCAACACTTTGAAGTCTGCCAACCTCACGAGTGTCGATCGACACCATCTTTGTCGATCGACACCAGGGACCATCATCAGTTCGCAGGATCTTGGAGGAAGTGTTTCGACATCCAATATTTGCCATTAATGATGCGAATCGACCATGGTATGCTGACATTGTGAACTTCCTTGCTGCTGACATTGAGCCTAAACATCTCAAGGACTATGAGAAGAAGAAGTTTATGAAGGAACATAGAAGGTACTATTGGGATGAACCTCACTTGTACAAGCATTGTTCAGACAATGTTTATAGAAGATGCATTGCAGAGAGTGAGGTTCGTGATGTGCTGTTCCACTGTCATGGTTCTGAATATGCTGGCCACTTTGCTACTTTCAAGACAGTGTCCAAGGTTCTTCAAGCAGGCTTTTGGTGGCCTACTATGTTCAAGGATGCTCAGCTGTTCATCACGCAATGTGATGTTTGTCAAAGGAGAGGGAAGACCAGTAAGAGACACGAAATGCTACAAAACTTCATCCTTGAAGTGGAGATTTTCGATTGCTGGGGTATTGACTTCATGAGCCCTTTCCCTTCATCTTTTGGGAACAAGTACATCTTGGTGGCTGTGGACTATGTCTCTAAGTGGGTGGAAGCAATTGCTTCTAAGACCAATGATGCTGTTGTGGTTCTTAAGTTGTTTCGAACCATCATCTTCCCAAGATTCGGAGTGCCTCGGATTGTCATAAGTGATGATGGTTCTCACATTATCAACAAGGTTTTCAACAAGCTGCTGAAGAAGCATGGTGTTCAGCATCGCGTGGCGACTCTTTATCATCCCCAAACGAGTGGACAAGTGGAAGTCTCCAGCAGACAGATCAAGAAAATCCTGGAGAAGACAGTGGGCAAGACAAGGAAAGATTGGGCTGCAAAACTGGATGATGTACTTTGGGCCTACATGACTGCCTACAAAACGCCACTGGGGACTACACCTTTCCAGCTACTCTATGGCAAAGCTTGCCATCTTCCAGTGGAGTTCAAACACAAAGCACATTGGGCTATCAAGAAGATGAATTTCGACTTGAAGCCTGCTGTAGAAAGGTGCCTACTTCAGCTCCACGAACTAGACGAACTTCGTTATCATGCTTATGCGAACTCAAAACTCTACAAAGAGAGAACTAAAGCATATCATGATAAGAAGATTGTCTCCAGACAATTCGAGCCAAATGACCAGGTACTTCTGTATAACTCTCGTTTGCAATTGTTTCCTGGTAAATTGCATTCACGTTGGTCAGGTCCTTTCACCATCAAAGAGGTCAGACCATATGGAGCAATTGTCTTGACAAACTCCAAAGGAGAGGAGTTCACTGTGAATGGGCAGAGAGTGAAACTCTATTGGGCTCAAGCCGAGGTTCCAGAAGGAAACATTGTATCTCTGGATGATGCACCAACTGCATAAACGCGTGAACAGTCAAGCTATTGACGTTAAACGAGCGCTTAGTGGGAGGCAACCCACTGGTAAGTATTTATTCATTTTTTTTTTGGTTTTACTTAGATTAATTTGGTTTTCAGATAAAAAAAAAGGAAAAAAAGAAGAGGAGGCACGATCACAGGCTGTGTCGATCGACACCACGCGGGGACACATGTAAGTTTTTAAAACCCGACACTTAGTCTTTTTCTTCCACAAACTCAAAATCGCGAACCGTTAGAGCGATTTTCCCCCAAATCACCTTTCTTCATTTCTTAATCAAATTGAGTGATTCAAAACTCTAATCCGTGCAGATTTTCATTCTCTTTCACAATCCATAGTCCATTCATTCGATCTACCAAGGTATGTTCTTCAAATCTCCCAATTTCATTTTCGGCCCTAAGGTGAAAATTTTCGAATTCAACCTATTTAGCTTGATTTCTTTATTAAATGATGCTTGTTTAGGTTGTATAACATGATTTAGATCATTCCCCAACTGTTTTTCATCCTCTAATTTGCATAATTTAAAATTTTCGAAATTTTTGGAAATTGATGATGCATGTTGCGAATTTGGATTTTTCCTTGGGTTTGATGGTCTAGACTTGGTCGATTCATGATATTAGGATTGTTAGGATTGCTAATTGATGTTGAATTGAGGTTAAAATCGTGATTTCTGGTTCGTGTTCGAATTCCACGCATGGTGTCGATCGACACACGACCAGTATTGACGACTTGTGTTTCATTTGTTGGATTTTGGATTTGATTTTGTTTTCATTTTCATTGCAGATGCCTCCTAGGACTAAGAGATCACGGGAAACTGAAGCATCCGCCTCAGGAACTGCTAATGATGAGGCCATCACGTGTCTTGCTCCTTGGCCTAAACCTGAAAAGGCAGAGATTCGGATTACAAGACATTGGGAAGATCCACCAGCTAAGGAGGTTGCAAAAGACGAGTGTCTTTACAGAGGTGTCAACGAGACGTGGGATGAGTATGACACCTTGTTCTACAATGCATGGCTGAGAGTAGAAGTCGCTCCGACTCGTTTTGCGTGTGAGAAGACGATGAGGGAGCTAGGCATCAAAGATGAGATCCTGCAGCTGATGAACAGAATTGGGATGGGCACTATTGTGACACGGCAGTACGATTTGTATCCCGATCTAGTCCGCCAGTTCATCGCAATATTTCGCGTCTACTACAGGAACAAGATAGTTCGCAATGCTTTGGAAGGGACAGAGTGTCGATCGACACCATCTAGTGTCGATCGACACAAGCATCTTACACGACACAGATGGTGTCGATCGACGCTACACGCAGAGTCAGGTAATCCGATTTTTCTCTTTGTTCTATAACAGTTTAGCACAAATTTTTTCTATCCAAACTCATTCTTAGTAACACTGAGGACAGTGTTATTCAAGTCTGGGGGAGGTGGTTGCTAACATTGTGTTTTGTTTTGAGAGTCAGTTGAGTATGTCAAAGATTTGTTTTATTGAGTCAAAATCAGTTGGAACTTTCAGTTTTTCTAGGAACCAACCGCAGGACGTTGACACTTGAAAGAACCATTGCTATAAGAGTTGATTGCAGATTTTACTAAGTAGAAAGCTGCAAGTGGAATCAATCTAACAGGGCGAGTTCAGATCCCCTTATAAGAACTAGGTATGCGCAGAACTTGATTCCTCTTTCAGTCTGAACAGATAGGCAATTGCAGTCTCTCCTTGATCTTCCCTTGAGAAAAGAAAAAGAAACAAAAAGAGTCTAAGTCTGAGAATAGTGCGTACCTCATGAGCCTGTCTCCTCACAAGGAACAATATTAGTGATGCTCTTGAACCCGTCTCCTCACAAGGAACACAAGTAGAGAGTAGCACTATTTCCCGAGACTTCAAAATAAAAAAGAAGAGTCAATGAAAAGATCTTAGAACACCCTGAAAGTGGGCAGCAGTTGACTAAGGGAAGAGAAAATAGGAGAGCTGTATGAAGAATGTCTTGTTCAGACACTAAGGAAGGGAAAAGAATCTCTAAAGTTATGTGGCAATACTACTGTTAGAGTTCGAAATTTTACCAAGGAAAGGATCTGGATTTGAACTGGGAGATTGCTAAGCTTGTGGTAAGTACACTGAACATTTCCTAAGGTTGGCTCTATATCATGTGGATTCAAGAAGTGTTCAATGTGGCGTTCTGAAGAGGTACTCGAAAGTTTCTGTTTTCAAACTTCTACTTCATTCTAAGTTTCTGTTTTTGCTTGAGGACAAGCAAAAGTTAAGTCTGGGGGAGTTGATATATCATGGTTTTTACCCGTTTTTGGACCATGATATAAGTATTTTTATAGAGTCTTTTGTTAGTTTTCAAGTCCTATATGAGTCTTTAAAGGATGGAGAGCATTTGGAGCTTAATGAGAGATTCTGGAAATTTTTAGAGCATTTTGGAGAAGCAGCCGAAGTGATGAAGTCGGGAGAGTGGATTTACACGTAAGGTGTCGATCGACAGAATCTGTGTCGATCGACACCAATGAAGACCGACGCATTGTTCAGATTTCCATCATAAAAAGGAAATCATCCCAAGTTTTGAAGAATTACAAGATTGTCCCTGGACGAAAAATCCTCTTCTATAAATAGTTTTCAGGCATTGTTTAGCCAAAGACCTTATCATTATTTTCTGTTTTTGAGACTTAGAGAGAGATTGATCCTGAGCTTTTGGGGAGACAATTCTAACTCAT
>JAHZTW010000004.1:52366208-52399465 GCA_020283515.1 Alliaria petiolata
TACCAAGTCATTGCTGCTGATGGGATTCCATATTGGAAGAATTGCTTGACACAAGACACAAAATCATCAGATACAAAGCCGCGAGTCTTCTCGCAAGAGCTGGAGAATCTCACATAGCAAGCGAGCATCAACGCATAAAACCAGAAAGACACACTAATAGCCAAAGCAGCTCCATTGCTTCCCAGACCAGACACGGAAACCAAAATCCAGCAAACCGGGATATGGAACAAAAGGGTGGTCACGGCAGTGTAGAGCAGAGGAAGAACCAACCCTTGTGTCATTAGAAACCGGGTCAGTGGTATGACAATTGCGTGGGCGAACAAAGCCGGTATGAGCCAAAAGGCGTAGGAGCCTGCGACTCTCGAGATGTCAGGGTCTTGTCCGAGTGAGATCAAAAGCTTGTCGATGTAAATCCATAGAATTGATATGATGAAACAAATTGGGATGTTGGAGGCGATTGCTGAGTATGTGTAGGTTCCGATTTTTTCGTATTGTTTGGCTCCATAAGCTTGGCCACAAAGAGTCTCCAAAGCACCCACTAATCCATACTGCACAAAGCGTTTTCAAGATTTGAGAGTCCATTGGATTCTAGATTTGAAGAGGAGAGAGTCTATTGGATTCTTGAATTGAGGAAGAGACAGTCATATCATAGTTACCATAATGCTGAAACCGGAGACGTTTGTGAAGGAGGTGGCAAGAGCGACGCCGGAGAGCTGGAGCTCGCTGTTGTGGCCGGCGACCATGACTGAGATGACAGGCAAAAGGTATTGAGCAATGGTCACGGTGGCCATAGGAGCGGCCAAGCGGCTCACTTCCTTCAGTTCGACGGTGAGCTGAGTTCTTTGCCATTTCATTGTACTGGGTACTAACTCCTCGTCTTTGGGAAGAAATGGCTCTTCCATTGTCCTCTTCCTAGTCTTGAAGCCTTCTTGCCTTAGATTTCAGATAATATGGAGTCCTTTATAGACTGAAGAAACCAATGTCAATGTTAATGAATAATTTTCTTTTTGTAAATTGTGGGAATATAAAATGGATTTACATGACTTTTAGTTTTAGGACGTGTAGAAGCACTTTAAATTTTCCACGAGAATCTGTTTAAATATTTTGAACTGTAAAACCGAAATACGCTATTAATAATTTTTTAGCCGAATATTTCTATTCATAATTTCAAAATAAATAAAGTCTATAGTATCTGTTATTCTTTTAAACTTTAAAACGGAGAGAAAATTTTGAAAAGTTTGTCATTTTGGCAGGGTCGTACGTGCCTATTCAATAACAAAAAAAAAAAAAACAATGACTTACCAGCACTTGATTTCATATAAAATTTAGGAGGTCTGTTTACAAATATGTTTTATTTTTTATCGTAATTAAACAAATGCATGCGAAAAAGACAGGTAAACACTTGGGGATCACGTTCCTTACCAACGAATAAGTCGCTAAACAACAAAGGCAAGTAGGCAACTCGGAAAAAGTACTTCGGAATTACCAGAGAATTAATAAAACAGCAACTAGAGATTCACAAACGTGCTGCCAAAGTTATTGATTTAAATAAATCAGCAACTAGAGATTAACAAACGTGCTGCCAAAGTTACTATTCTGTTAAACGTGTTTTTCCTGATTTGATCTCTGTTGGGGTCGGTTTCCACCCAGGCGAAATCAATCAAAGAAAAGATCAAGTATGAAGGGTGATTCCTTATCCGCGCATACTCGGTGCACAAACCGTGCACGAATCGAAATGAGTCATTTCGGTGCACAAACTGTGCATGGACCGAAGTGAACCACCTCGGTGCACAAACCGTGCACGAACCGAAGTGAGTCACCTCGGTACACAAATCGTTCACGAACCGAAGTGAACCGAAGTGTGCATAAACCGAACACAATCCGGGTTCAGCTCGGTGCACAAACTGTGCAGAAGCCGAGCCGAACCGAGACGTGCACAAACTGTACAGAAACCCGATCGAACCGTAAAGCATACAGACTATGCACGGGCCGAACCAAATCAATATCTCCCCTCGATAATCCGAGTAATAGGCCCATGAAGTATTCCGAGCTTAAAACTAAGGCACGAGGCCGAGCCCAAGACGGATCGCTATGCAAATGGGCCGAGGCCTAGCCCACAAGGAAATCCGAAGCGAGGTTCGCCCTAGAAGACGAAGCCTCACGGAAAGGAGCGCCGCGGAGGAGAGATAAGGAAGAATCTACTAGAAGATTCTCAGAGATCTTCACTTAGATTTACGAGTAGATATGTATAAATAGGACCCTTAGCTCATTAGGAGGGGATCCGCGTTTTACCTAGCAAAAATACCTGTACCCTAAAAAGCTTATCAAAGCAGCTTGAATAAAATTCTCATCTCCGGATCTTTGTGTCGTGTTTAACTTAGAATCTTTTCGTCCTCTTTTGTTTTTATTAACAGATTATCTATTGTGCGAAATCCAGCACGCACAATTTAGCGCTAGAAGGAGGGGAGTTGAGAATTCTTACACCGAAAACCGACGCGCACCAGATCCGAAAAGATGACCACCGGAGTGACCGACGCCGACAACACCACCGCAGCAGGTAACGTCACCGGAATGAATCCTCCCGCAGAAGACGGAATACCCAACGCTGCTCAGCAAACGCCGGAGACCCCCGAGACGATCTCTGCGTCCTTGGCCGAGATGAAAACCATGATGATGGCGCTGGCAAATAAGACGGCGGAGCAAGGCAGAACTCTGGAGAACCTCACGACGGAGAGTCGAGCCCAAAGCCAGCGAATCGGCAGTTTGACCCCCATGATGAATCCGTCTGCCAGGAACAGGAGGCTCGGACTCAACCCGATGGCGCTCAACTTCACAACTCCTGGAGTGAACAACAGCCGAGCAGGAGGCTCGGGAAATTTCCAATCCGGAGAAAGAACCCCCACAGCCACGAGCCCCAACACCACTGAGCCACCGCGTCTGGTCCGAAGAGGAGTTGTTGAGCGAGATCAGCAGATCGGCGGAGTCCTACACGAACCCACCAACGGCTCGGCGGCCACAACAGGAACTGTGGAGGAGCGAGCTGATGCGACGACATCACAACCAGACGAGGTGACCGTCACCGCGGCACTACGAGATGGAGTTTCGGGAGGCAGCCTCGGCTCGGAGCAAGATCGATTCCACATGGATACTTCACGTAGACGGTTCATCATCAAGACAAGGCTCAGGAATCGGGATTCGCCTGACATCTCCAACCGGCGAAGTCCTAGAGCAATCCTTTAGGCTGGCCTTCCACGCTTCTAACAACGAGGCCGAATACGAAGCTTTGATCGCGGGACTCAGGCTAGCACAGGGAATCAAGGTTCAAAAAATTCGGGCCTTCTGCGACTCTCAGCTCGTCGCTAACCAATTCAACGGGGAATACACGGCAAGAGACGATAGGATGGAGGCGTACTTAAGCGTGGTCCAAAAACTTTCAAAAGAATTTAAAGAGTTCAAGCTAACGCGAATTCCCCGAGGCGAAAACGCTCAAGCCGATGCATTGGCGGCCCTCGCCTCGTCATCCGACCCCGGCCTCAAACGGGTAATCCCGGTAGAATTCATCGAACGACCTAGCATCGAAAGTTCTGAGACCGTCAACTTGATCGAACCAGCCGAAGATCTTGAGGAGCCCGGCGACGAACAAGAAACGGTCATAACTAAAGAAGACCAGTGGAATGAATACGGATGAGACCAAGAATGGATGGGAGCGATCCGAACTTACATAATGGATGGAGAAGTCCCCGCCGACAAATGGGCAGCTCGCAAACTAAAGGCCCAGGCAGCTCGATACATCCTACTCGATGGAGAAGTCTTCAAATGGCAATTCTCGGGACCACTAATGACTTGCGTGGAAGGAAAAGAAGCACGTAGAGTAATGGAGGAAATTCATGGAGGATCCTGCGGAAATCATAGCGGCGGAAAGTCTCTAGCAATAAAGATAAAACATCACGGGTATTACTGGCCAACCATGGTGAAAGACTGCGAAATTTTTTCGCGGAAGTGCGAAAAATGTCAACGCCACGCCCCGACGATTCATCAGCCCACCGAGCTACTCTCCTCAATCTCGTCACCCTACCCATTCATGCGATGGTCAATGGACATCGTCGGCCCGCTGCATCATTCCAAGCAGAAGAGATTCCTGCTAGTTTTAACGGATTACTTCTCAAAATGGGTCGAAGTAGATTCTTTCGCCAGCATCAAGGACGTCCAAGTCGAGAACTTCGTCTGGAAGAACATCATCTGCCGACATGGAGTCCCGTACGAAATCGTGACCGACAACGGCTCGCAATTCATCTCAACGCGTTTCGAATCTTTTTGCGAAAAGTGGAAAATCAGACTAAGTAAGTCGACACCTCGATACCCACAAGGCAACGGACAAGCCGAGGCAGCAAACAAGACGATACTCGACGGGCTGAAAAAACGCCTCGATGCCAAGAAGGGAAGATGGGCTGACAAACTGGAAGGAGTCCTATGGTCGCATCGGACGACCCCGAGACGAGCAACTGGCGAAAAACCGTTTGCACTAGTCTACGGGACGGAGTGCGTCATCCCCTCCGAAGTGGAATTTCCGGGAGTACGACGACAACTCCTCCCGGGACAAGAGGGCCTCAACCACCTTATGCTCTTAGACGAAGCAAACCTAATTAACGAAAGACGCGATCAGGCACTCATTCGCATTCAGAACTATCAGCAAGCAACCACAAAGTACTACAACTCCAACGTCAAAAGTCGGAGATTTCACGAAGGAGAGCTAGTCCTCCGCAAAGTCTTTCAGAATACGGCCGAGCGAAACGCCGGAAAACTGGGGGCTAACTGGGAAGGACCGTATCGCATAACCAAAGTGGTCCGCCAAAGAGTATACGAACTCGCCAACCATTCAACAGACGCTTCGGTACCACGATCATGGAACGCGATGCATCTGAAGAAGTACTACTACTAAGACACTTGTCACAAAAACACGAACTACGGGGCGGTTTGATCCTCGAAAGGGGTACGTAGGCAGCTCGTCTCATGACGAGTTCAACTGCCCCCTCCCTAAAAAGGGGGGGGGGAGTGGGGTACGTATAATATACTCCCACGCTATGTAAACCAAAAATACTCTTGAATAAAAATTTTACTTAGCTCTTTTCACCAACTCTTATCACTTCGTTGTTGTGGGCCACAGTATACGAACACCTACATCCCAAACGGGGTCTCGACCTTCACATTCGTTACGAATCATAAGGTTCTCTACATCTTCCACGGATTTCAGCGCGCTATATAAATCAAACCGAGTTTACCTCGGTCCAATCTCTATTGGGTATATCCCGAGAAAGGTTCTAACGGCTATTCTCGATACGAGCTCGCTTTTAGTCAAAACACGCAAGTCCTAGCTAAGAGAACACCTAAACACCAACTTTCGCTTAACGTTGGTCATTGACACCCCGCGAACATCGTGCCGCTTGAGCGTTTATCACCTAAATACGAGATAACTAAATACATTCGGCTAAAACCCTGAATCGTTAAAAGACTCGTCTAAAACTAAAGCTAACTCGGGGTTTCGAAACGCTCGATTCAGCGAAATCATAACGTAAGAAAGATACTTGAGCAGGATGACGGAAACATAAAATCAGGCATCTTTGTCATAAAATCAGAATCACATAAATATGATAGTTCAGATAAAGCCATCCAGGCATCTTTGTCCAAACATAAAAAAAACTAACCAAAAAGAAGACAACGATACAACTTAAAAAAAGAGAGGGAATTAAGCGTCCACGACGCCAGGCTCGACAGTATCGACCGCGTCATTCTTGACCTCATCCTCGGCGACATCCTTCGAAGGAGGCTCAGTGGATCTCCTCTCAGACAACATCTCTTCTACCCTTGGAGTGTTGACATTTGTTCCAGCCGGATGCACGACTTCGATTATCGACGCTGAAACCTCAAGCGTCTCTCCGCCCGGAAGGTTCGGCAATAAGACAGACGGCACGGGTGAAAACTTCAGATCATCACAAAGATCCGAGGCGAGTTGCTCGAACTCTTTGTAAGCGTTTTCCAGGCCGGCCTTGCATCCGTTCAGCCTCGTCCTCTCTCCCTCCAGAGTAGGCGGGTCGGGACCTTCAAGAGCATCGATGAATTGGAGATTCCCATCGATCTCGGCCAAATCGGCAACCTTGTCCCGAGCTTCTCCCTTGAGCAGAACGACCTTGGCCTTGGCGCGCAAGACCCTTTCTTGATATTTACCAGCAAGCTCGCGCCTCGCCTCTTCGTGCGCTATCTCGAGGTTCGCGTCGCGCATCTCCCTCTCAGACAGAACTTGCCGGTTAAGGCCAGCCAGTTCGGCCTCCAATTGAGTATTTTGATTCAGGAGACAGGACATCTTTTTCTCCGCCTCATCGCGCTGACGCTTGAAAATATCCCTCTCGGCCTGAAGGACCGTGTAGTGTTTCGCGAACTCCTCCTGTTTGAGGGCCTGATCTGCTTCCGCTTCCTCGAACTTCGTCTTCATGATAGCGGCGGCACCGCGGGCATTGTCGACCCGTCTTTGGTCATCCCGAGCATCCTTCTCATACTCGTGTATGATCTCGTTGGCTGCGGCAGCAAACTACACAAAGAAAATTGAAAAGCATGAGTGTAGAACGGAATACAAGGGGGGAATGGATGACTGCCTAGGCTAACAACGAATCTTACCTTTATCCCTTTGAGAGCCATGTTTGCATATTTCTTCCGCTTCGCCAGAGTGTCCGGGGGAGGAAAAGAGCTGCCCGGGGCGAGGATCCTAGAGAAGAAAGTAGCCGCGACCTCGGGATCATTATAGGTCACCTCGGTGACCCTGAGATCAGCCTCGGGAACGTCCACATGATCTTGCGTCGCCAGAACCTGCTTGGATATTTTCGATTTCTTGGCCTTGGGTGCAACGACATCCTCGGCGGCAGATCTCTTCCCAGTTTTCTTCTCCTTTTTGGCCGCAGCCTTGACACCGCCGCGGTGCCGAGAAAGGGACGATCCATCGGGCCCCATCCCAGATTGAAGCCCAAAAACTATCTTTTTAGACCCGCTCGGGGTCTTCTGTTTAGGGACGGAAGCCTCCTTCGGGCTCGGGCCGCCCATCGCCACATTCTCCTCGGGGGACCTTCTCCGCATGAACGAGCTCGGGGACATCTTGTGCATCCTTACGCTCGGGAATAGATCCCTGAGGAACCGAACTCTTCTTCTCCTTCTTCTCGGCGACCCTCCTCGCATCGAGCTCTTGCCTCTCACGAAGCGTCATCCTCTTCGCCATTTTTATCCGAGTGTCTTCGGATGCGCTAGAAGAATCAAAGTCGCCTGCTTGATAACCACTAAGATAGAGAGCCCGGGCTCGCTCAATACGCTGGAAGGAGAAAATCTTTTTCCAACGAACGTTCCTCTGGTTGAAAGTATTCGCGATTTCCCAAATATCAGCTGGACACCGAAGGATGAGGCGAGGAGCTGCAAGACAAAAACAACAAAGGAAAAGTTAGTGGAATCAAAATCGAGCCGAAGCATGCGAAAAATCCCTAGAATCACTTCAGTCCTCTACCAATTCGACCCCAATCCGCCTTAGTTCTCTCGAGCCAATCCTCAGAAATGGAGGCGTCGTTTATAAGGACATAGAAGAATCGGCTCTCCCATTCTGAATCTTTACTGGGGAAATCTCGGATTATTCTCCGATCCTTCTTGTTCGAGATGTAGTACACCTCGGCATTAGGTTTGCGTCGAATATCCAGGAGATTTTCGAGGTGCCCCAGCGAGAGTGAGATTCCACACTCGTAACTCAGAGTCAATAACCCCACCAGATGCCGTTAAGCCCGGGGCGTCAGTTGAGCAATGGCGAGACCGCGCGACCATAAGTATTCTGAGATGAGCTGCGGGATCGGGAACCAGAGCAAGCAATCAACAAAGAAAACTTCATACATGGTGAAGTATCCAGCGGGCGGTTTGTTAGCTCGATCCGCTTTGGAGGGAAGCTGAAACTTAACCCCCTCGCTGATCCCGAAAGAGTCGAACCAGGCGAATCGACAACTATCTTCTTTTTTTGACGCCTCGACGCCTTCTCTTTTTGAAGCCGTACTAACTGGTCCAACTCTCGCCTCGCCTTGGCAGGGTCCCAGTTCTAATCTTCATTCTCGAGCTTCGGCTCGACAAGCGGAAGCGGATTTTTGGGCCCTAAAACATGCTCCTCGGCGTGGCTCTCGGCCGAGAGCTCAGCGGAGCGACAAGGAGGAGAAGAGAATATCTTCCTCCCCAACTTAGTCGGGGAGTTAGCCGAGCCAACCGAGTCCTCAAGGACCGAGTCACCTCGGGGCGAAGAACGTTGCGCGCTCGGCTCACCTCGGAGGGGAAGGATCAGAACGCTCGTCGCGCCTCGGGAGGTGCAACAAGTAAAACTTCGGGATCTGTTCGGACTCGTTTCGAGAACCACCTCGGTTCGGGAACCGGAGCACGAAGGCATTGCATCCGCCTCGGATATCACTTCGGTTCGGAGACTTGATGAAGACATCGAAGATTAATCCTTTCCTCGGGGATCGCTTGAAGATGGATCGGAAAACTTGAAAAACAGCCGGAATACTCGAAGATCAACCGGAGAAATAAGGCGGATGACGGCGGCGCGGAAGAAATCTGAAGAATCCTAATCGAAGTCTAAACATAAACGAGAGAGAGAAGGGAGAGTGGAAAAGAAACCAACCTTAAGAATTTTTGAGGAATGAAGATAGTGAGAGAACCAAGAGGAGATCTCGGTGTTTTATAGACGAGCCAGCGCGTCGCCTCGGGAACACGCGAGACGGTTCCGCTTCCCAAGGCGAGCTCGAAACTGGTAAACGGATAGTGGGCCTTAAGAGATAATGGTAGGCCCAAGTCCGACAATGTCGACCCAAAACCGAAAGGCCAGACAAGAAAGAAGAATCATAAAAATTTCCTAAGTGTCAAACGCTCCGAGGTGAATGATTTCCGCGGGAAAAGTCTAGTCAAAAGCCCGGTCCAACAACAACACTACCTCGGTCGCGAATAACACGCTTCGGCGAATGAGTTGAGCGCCGAGCAGAAGAATCAGCACCTCGGCGACAAGTTTCACACCTTGCCTCGGCGACAAGTTTCACACCTTGCCTCGGCGACAAGTTTCACACCTCGCCTCGGCAAACAAGTTCACCTTGGTAAGAAGTCAAGAGCCGAGCCAATCGCTCGAAAACATTTTGGCAATGTTACACATTTCGGCGATAAGTGTTCACCTCGGCAAAAAAGCTGTTCACCTCGGCATACGATAAAAAACAACACATTTCGGTGCCGAGTCATTCACCTCGGCCCTTGAGCACAAAACTCCTCGGCACGAAACTATTCACTTCGTCGCTTAAATAGAATACTCCGGTAACAAAGTAAAGACACCTCGGGACATTGATCTCGCATTTCCTGATAACTCGTCACCCTCGTTTCCGAGCCTAACGAGCTGGGGGGCTAACTGTTGGGGTCGGTTTCCACCCAGGCGAAATCAATCAAAGAAAAGACCAAGTATGAAGGGTGATTCCTTACCCGCGCATACTCGGTGCACAAACCGTGCACGAACCGAAGTGAGTCACCTCGGCGCACAAACCGTGCACGAACCGAAGTGAGTCACCTCGGCGCACAAACCGTGCACGAACCGAAGTGAGTCACCTCGGTGCACAAACCGTGCACGGACCGAAGTGAACCACCTCGGTGCACAAACCGTGCACGGACCGAAGTGAGTCACCTCGGTGCACAAATCGTTCATGAACCGAAGTGAACCGAAGTGTGCATAAACCGAGCACAATCCGGGTTCAGCTCGGTGCACAAACTGTGCAGAAGCCGAGCCGAACCGAGCCGTGCACAAACTGTACAGAAACCCGACCGAACCGTAAAGCGTACAGACTGTGCACGGGCCGAACCAAATCAATATCTCCCCTCGATAATCCGAGTAATAGGCCCATGAAGTATTCCGAGCTCAAAAATAAGGCACGAGGCCGAGCCCAAGACGGATCGTTATGCAAATGGGCCGAGGCCTAGTCCACAAGGAAATCCGAAGCGAGGTTTGCCCTAGAAGACGAAGCCTCACGAAAAGGAGCGCCGCGGAGAGGAGATAAGGAAGAATCTACTAGAAGATTCTCACAGATCTTCACTTAGATTTACGAGTAGATATGTATAAATAGAACCCTTAACTCATTGGGAGGGGATCCGCGTTTTACCTAGCAAAAATATATGTACCCTAAAAAGCTTATCAAAGCAGCTTGAATAAAATTCTCATCTCCGGATTTTCGCGTCTTGTTTAACTTAGAATCTTTTCGTCCTCTTTTATTTTTATTAACAAACAAAATTTGTGGCGGGGGAGGGGAGATTAGTAAAGAGGTCCGGAGAACATGCACTATAAAGGTAGGCACGTCAACCCTTTTCTATAAACCACAACATTTTTCTTCAATTTTAACGATCTGTAATCCCTAATTTGCCAAAACCACACAAAGAAGAACTCTAAACCCATAATCCTCACAAGCTTGAAATTTTTATTTTAAAGATTTGATAGTCCAACAAGAATCCATGAGCTTAACTTTTCGATGAACATTACGATTATTAACCTCTTGCAAATCTGCATCGTTTTCTTTATAGCAGAAAATACTATTATTATCATTATTATTAGTAAAAAGATATATAAGGATAAGTCTATCGATATGATACTTACCATATCGAAAGAACAGACGTCTCGAGTTTTGGGTTAGGGAGAAGACCTGAGCAGAGAATGAGTAGCTCAAATAGCCACCATTCTAGGCTATCAAAAACAATGCAAACGAGATAAGAGGAAGTATTATAGTGTGTGTGTAACTCATTGCTTAACTTGACCGCCAAGATGTTGGAACAAAAAATTAATAAAGACAATTGGGCTTTATTATTTTGTGTTTTGTGTGAATAATTATTTTGTGTTTTGTGTGAATAAGAGATGGGTAGAGGGCCAAACAAATGGAAAGTTTCCATTAACTATAACTTCTTGTGAAAGAGGCTCAAACAAATGGAAAGTTTCCATTAACTATAATTTCTTATGGAAGAGGCCTAAACAAATGAAAAGTTTCCATTAGTAATAACTTTTTGTGAAAGTTAAAATATCGCACATTGAAAACTTGTAATGTTTTCAAGTCCCCTCTCATACACTATATATGATGGGTTAGCCTCTCTTTTTCAATCATCCAAACACAGATCTTCAGATCAAAGCAAAGGCTAAAAACACGTTCCTTCAATCCACTATTGCATCAGGTAGTTTCTTTATTTTGAGAGTATTTGTTGAGATAAAAGTTCGTTAGACCCGCAATCGAGTGATACGATTCGGGGTTGAACGGTTGTATCCTGGGACTCATGAATCGTGATCATACCTGTCACACTACGAGTGATTCTTTGAGTTAAGGAAAGAGATTGCGATCTCGACTCCGTTCCAGTGTTTCGGTTTTACCGATTTATTATTTCCGATTTTCCTTAACTCGTTTTATTCGGTTTTGATTATCCTTTTATATTTTGTGATTAAATTAAATATTCCGTATTTCTAAATTATTGGTCTTACAGTCCTAACTCAAAGAAATCCGTTCGTGTTCTATGAACATCTAACAGATTTTAATCACGAGTAAATAAAGGTTTTTCATCGATCGATTTCAAAACGATTTAGTCGGATTTTTTAATCGGTTTTATTACTCTCGTCTTATTGGTTGCGATCAATAAAACTATATGTATTACAATCGTTATGTAATCGCCGATTTGAATTAGGGTTTGATAAAACAAACGCTTAATCACGCGTTTGTGAACGCTTTGATGAATGCTCTGCAGAGATTCGAAAAATAAATTCGCTATACGCGGATCTTAAAATTTTAATGTTGGTTCATACCAAATTAATTTTTTATAATACTTTGTGGCATCAAGCGTTATAGAGACAAAGATCTCAAAGGGAAATCATGTTCTCCTCCCGAAAGTTTCGATGGGACTGCAGCTGAGTTTAAGATGTGGAAAAAGAAGATGTTCTTCTATCTGACAATACTGAACCTGCATAAGTACACTAGCGAAGTGAAACCTTCTCTCCCTAAAGGCAAACACCGATCCAATGATCCTTGCGACGGTTCAAGCTTGGGAGCACAGTGATTACTTGTGCAAAGGCTACATCATGAACTGTCTCTCCAAACCATTGTACAACTTGTTTGGAGAATTAAAAAGTTCGAGGGAGGTGTGGGATTTCTTTGGCAAGAAGTATCGAATTGAAGATTCTGGATCCCATAAATTCACTTTGGCGAAATTCCAACAGTATCAGATGGTGGATTCGAGGCCATTGATGGAACAACTTGCAGAAGTGCAGAATCTTATTCATGAGATTCACGCTGAAGGCATAAGGCATTATGAAACCTATCGGGTTTGCTGCTTCATTGAGAAGCTTCCTCCAAGTTGGGCGGACTTCCATAACCTTCTCAAACACAAGCAGAATGCAATTTCTCTTGAAGACTTGATAGTCAGACTGCGGATCGAGTCTCGAATCCGCATAGCAAGTGGTGTTCTGAATGAGCACATTGCTAATGTTGTTGTTCACAAGAACAAGAGAAAAATAAAATTTTCTCTAAAAGCCTCTTGATGCGGTGGGGTTTGTTACTTCAAGTTTTACCCCTAAGATAGCTACAAGTGCACAGCAATCATAGTAGTATATTAAGGGATCGAATCCACAGAGATTGTTGTTTTGCGAAAGTCCTAATATTTATAACTTCTTTAAACCAAAAGGGAAGTTAGGGATGTTGTGTGTCACGGTTTGCAGTGGTAATATCAAGCAACATAATAGAATTAAACGGTTGTAAATCAATAGATAAAAGGCGTTGGGTCCAGAGGTATTCTCCGGGGTTCATGGATCGGATCTAACAAGCAATATGATAGGTTCTAAATGATTTAATGGGTTAGGTTCTTAAGCTGAAACGGTCGACTATGACTACCCCGCCTTCGTGGATCTAGCCACTTACGTTTACCTTGCCCTGCAGATATGAGTTCTCATCCCACGATGCAAGACAACCGCGCATACATATCATTCACCTATTTGTAAACACTCGCGGTGCGGTCCGTCGTTATGCCTAAACATCCTACGGTGCGATCCACTCGTTAACCTCTAGATCCAGAATATAGACCACATGTTCGTGTATCTAGTCATCCTGGAATCAGTTGTTAATTGATCAGAGAAGCAAACATGCAATAAGAGCAAGACATAAACGAAGATACCTAAAAGAAACTCTATCTCTATCAACCTAGCGTAATCGATCCATGATTAAACCCCTTTGAAAACCCCCTTAAAAACCCAACTAGATGACTACTCGTTCATGGGAACAAGAGACATCTTTAAGATAAGAAAGGTGCGAATTGTATTGAATAAGAAACAAAGTTAAAAAACTTCTTCAAAGGAAATCCAGGTGAAGGGATCTTCTTAAAGTATTGAAAAGTAAAGAACTAAGAACAAAAGATGAAAAGAGAAGGAAGGTGAGGTGGGGGCTGCAGAAGAAATCTCTCTTGAGGTCTTCAACTCCAGGGCCGTCGATCTCTCTCTCTCTCTCTCTCTGGCGGTGTGAAAAGTGTTTCTGGAAAAGCTCTCTGTGAAGTCACGCCCTTTGTGAAACCCTAAGGCCTCCTTATATAGGCTCTCCTGTCTTCAGAAAGTGAGCTTCGTGTTTTAACCTCGCGAAATATCGAATAAGTGCAAACGGGCTCGGGACGGGCCGGAATGGTCTGGCTGCGCGAGCGACCAGGCGTGGCGCGGCCACTGGTCTTCTGAAGATCTGTGGCGCGGCCGTCCCTCTTCTGAGGATGTGCCTGACGGACCTTCTTTCTTCCTTCGTAACTTGAGATCTAACCGTGGGATTGGACTCGAACCACCCATGTTTGAAAGACAGATGAAAGGGCTATCTTGTCTCCAAATATGAGCTTGATCTTGTGGTGGGAAGGTCGTCGTCTGATGCTGAACTTATGGCTCCGAGCACTTGTCCTTAAAGTTCCCGTTTTGCTCCAAAATGTGTCCTTTTTGTCCAATTTCTCTGAAATGACTCTTAAGACTAGGAAACGTGGAAATCACTTTAAAACCGTTGAAAACCGGGTTAAAACACTTGTAAGTGATCTTGAAATGATAGGTTTTAGGAGTAAAATACGAGTGTTATCAACTCCCCCATACTTAAACCTTTGTTCCTCAAACAAAACGCAGATAAAATCTCGGAAAGAGGTTTGAAAATATGGGAACTAGCAAAAACTCAGCGACCGACCTTCTAAACCATAAGTCATCGAACAAGTCTATCCAAGCTTAGCCTAGAAAATTCTCACTATAGTTCCTTCAACACTAGTCCTTTATGAAGCTTTCACTATCTAAATCTTAGGTTTCAGTCAACTAGCTCTAAGTAGTATGAAGATTGGCGTGATCCTTGTCAAGGGATATTAAGCTAGGTTCAACGAGGTTAGGTGCATAAAGGTCTTTATAGGTGAGGTTTTAGAGTGTTTCGGGTTACCGTATAAATCTCCGGAAGGTGCGAGATATTATGCAAAACAATAGGAGAAGGTGGAACTGTTGGGATCCACGATTTCCAGTCACTCTTTGCACGTACACTTCTGCGAGTTCTTCTTGATATCGCCATACCCCCAGACTTGGTTTCTTGCTTCTGGTTCGGATTGGGTGGCTTCTAAAACTCCTCACCATATTGATCAGACTCTGCCTCTATGAATGTTCCGATTCACTTAAGGCTCTTATGCATTTTCTTCCCGTTTCTTTTTCTCTTTTTTTTTTTTTTTTTATGTAACTCTTCTTTTCTACGGATAAGTACCGTCATCATTCCAAGGAATTCGGGTTCTTAATCCGAGTTACTTTTCATTTTTTTTTTTTATGAAACGGGAAGTGCCTTGATGTAAGAGTCTTAAGGATCACGAAAATATTACCATTCTTTCGAGTTTTCTGGGGCGTGAGTCGTTTGCTTCTGTTGCTAACACTTCCGTTCCTTAACCACTCGATCCTTCGTCTCGCGTGACTAGAAATCGTGTCGTTCCTCCCTCTCCGGCGTTTTTAAACATATCTGCATATGGTGAAAACAAGAGAGTTGCATGAGCTATGAAAAGATGGTAAAGGTTTCGGGTATGGTACCAACTGCTGATGTGTTGGCCGTTAAGGAACAACAAGGGAGTGTGAAAAAAATGGAAAAAGATGTCTGATAGGTGTAGTTTTACCCTAAAAATATATCTGCAAGTTCACTGAATCGCAGTTATAGTACAAAGGGTTATCGTATCCCTAGAGACTTAATGTTGCACAGCAAATTCTCAGAATCAAATCAAGCTAAGTAGTGAATAGATTGTAAAACGAAAATACTAAAAAAAATAAATTGGAAAGCTTGTTGAAACCGGGTTTTAAATCAGTGAGACAAACGTTAGGCCTTGGGAAATTCGCAGGTAAATTCGAATTGTAGATTAAAAACTGTTAGGATATTTATTAAGATCCGTTTTAGAACTCGAAACACAATAGTCAAATCAACCAACTTTCGCTGCGAAGATTATCTATGTCTAAATCTTAGAATTCCAAATTCCTTTGCAAATTCAAACAATTTAGACAAGCATTAAAGTTCAGGTTCGATTGTTCACAAAATCGCTAAGCCAAATTCCTTTGCGAATAGGTACTTTGCTCATCAAAGGTAATTCAGACAATCAATAATACTTCCGTATCTATTAATCAACCTAAGATCTGAATTCTAGATGATCAAACTGGAATTAGCATTAGGCACGATCTAGATGAAGAACTATGTGATTATCCTAACAGAAACTTAAATATAACAATTCATCTTCAACCTTTGAATAATCCTAAACCTAACAAGCAAACTACTCAGACATGGTGATTGAAACAAACATCATGAAAAGAAGAGATTGCATAAAAGAAATAAATAAAAGATATAAAGGGGTTCGAATTCTTCTCTCAAGCGAACAGAGTATCAGAATTGTCTCCCCAAAAGCTCTGGAAAAAATCTCTCTCTAAGTCTCAATAGAATAAAAGGTGACTGCCAACAATGGCTTTAAAAAACCTAAACATAGTCTAAAACACAAGTGGGGGCTAATCTGCAACTTCTGGAAACTTCTGACCAAATATGCAATTTCTGGAAATTTGAGGTAGAAACGCAAGGGGTGTCGATCGACACCCTCCATGGTGTTGGTCGACACCAGTGGCAAAACGTGAGCAATCTTTGTGGTTCATCCGTCCTTCGTTTCCTCTTCGTTCGAATTGGCTCTAAAAGCTCCACAATGCTCAAAAATTGCCTAACTCATGCAATAACCTGTAAAGACTCATAAAGACTCAAAAACACTTAAAAGACTCGATAAAACAACGTATATCATGGTTACAAACCGGTAAAAACCATGATATATCAATGTCCAGAACGTTCTGGCTTTTTCGTTGAATGCTTAAATCTGTTGACAAGGAAATTAGATGTCAGGTTAAAGTCCAATAAAAATAGAGCTAGTATATTCCTTCCCCTGAAATCTCTATAGATCGGCATTCTCCAGGATTTTGCATTGCCGGCTTTCTAGCTACCGCCTAGTCTAATACTAAAGCTTGAAAGATCTGTTACTAGAAATAGCGTAGAAGCACACTTGTCGAATATCATCCTTGGTTTTGCATCATAGTTCCTAAAACCATATCATATATATCGAGATACATCATTCTTAGTTCTAAAAAAACTAATAAAATCAAAACAAAGCAAAGTCATTAGTACGAACCCCCCCCCCCCCCCCCCCCCCCCCAAACTTAAATCACACTATCCCCAGTGTGAAATAGTGGTGATAGATCGGAAATGACTAAAAAAAAATGAAATGGAAAATAAAGCATAATAAAGGATAAAGGTGGAATAGATGAAACCAGGCTCGTAAGCAGAAAGAGTTTCGGCCGAGACTCGAAGTCTTCAAGGCAGCTGAACTTAGGGTCTAGAGGTCGCCATCTATGTGTCCTCTCTCTCGAAGCTGTTGCGCCATCTTCTCAAGCATCTCGTTCTGGCGTGCCAACTGCTCCTGAAGTGCAGTAATCGCGGGGTCAGTTGAGGTGGACGGTTCAGCGGATCGTGAGGTGCTGCGCATGGAGGAAGATGAGGTGTGGTGGCGGGCCCTCTGACGGATTGCCTCTCTCCTAGCCTTAGCAGCTACGTACTCTCCAATGGTGAGCGGCAAGCGTGAGAACTCGGTACGGAACTCCTCATGCTTCGGGATCCACTGTGGGGAACCCTCTGAAAGGCGCGAGACTATGGGAGACGGTAGATAGACCGTGCGGTTGTCTCCCTTCCCTAGTCTGTATCGGTATCCGAACCTGTCTGGGTCTATGGCTGCGCCTGTCAAGTTCCTGTCCGTCTGAAACTGGGACAAGTCGAACCAAGCCTCATCTTAGGAGGAGAAGGGTTCAGCTCTCTTGTTGGCTATTGGGGTGGAGGTGAATTATCGCGGCTTGTGCGTGCTATCCGCGAACCGCGGAACCTTCTTCTTTGTTTCCTAGCGCTGTCTCGTGTTCTTGCTGTAGCGAAGAACTCCTCGAAGAGCTTAGTTGCTCTCTATTCTTCGAACGCACCTCGAAGTTTCGGTCATAGCTCATTGTACCTTGCAAAATAAATCAAAAGCTCGACCAACATGTGAATTTGATGTGTCTCAAGGATTCTCAAGTGCAATGATATACAAGGCATATATCAAGAGCTTCTAAGACTAATAAAAATTGAGTTAATGCATTAATTTTAAGATCAATTTGGTACCCATAATCTATTTTCGGAACTTTGGATTTCCAAACCAAAAACTTTCCAATAAACCGATTTTGTCAACTTTTTCTCATCAAACTTTGGTTCTTAAGCAATACCTAGCATGAATCGAGTCCAAACTAAGCAAATTGTCCAATAATATCACCAAAATTCGTTTTTAGAGCATGTTCTAATTTCAATGTTGCAAAGATTTCAATTTTTTCGAAATTTGGTTGCAAAAATCGAAATCTAGGCAACCTAAAACATCAACCCAAGGTTCTCTACCATTATTCAAGTATCCTAGACAATTATCTAGTCAAGCAAGAGAGATCTCAATATTGAGTTCTCTAGGGATTTATAAAATTAGAGACCATACCTTGTAGATGAGGATAAATGAACTTTAGAAGTTGAATCTTCTTTGAAAATAGATGAGCTTAGGCCAAATAATTTTTGAAAACAGTTCGGATTTGAAAAATCTAGAATCTCTCAAAAATTTCCAAATTTTTTGAAAGAGAAGAAGAAAAAAGGGTTTGATTCTAAAATTTCTTCTTTTGCTTTTAAAAAGGTGTTTTTATCACCAAAGAACCTTTAATTTTCAAAAACTTTAACACGAGAGAAATTATCTTGCGTGTTGGTCACGAATCAATAAAATTCATTAACTTACATTAACGGGAATGATTTTTCGGTGCGGGATTGTACCAAAACGCGGGAAATTCGGTTCGGGAGGAAAACATGAGTTTTCCGGGTTGGTCGCTCAGACGACCGCTGGCCGCGCCATGGCCCGTCGCGGCCTGATAACATGCATATTTTATCTGTTTTTACTATCATAAGTGAGTTCTTTAATAAGCATTTCACTAAGGTTTTGATGCATAAACACTAGATTTCGAGTATTTGGTTGTTCAAGACTTTTCAGGTAAACTTAACAAAAGACGCATATTTTGGAGCAAAATGGACAATTCCGGAAACAGTGCTCGAGGACAGAAGTTCAACATCAAATGAAGGCCTTCCCACCACGATATCAAGCTCATATTTGGAGACAAGGTAGCCCTATCAACTGTCTTTCACCTCGAAGTGGTTTGAGAACAATCCCACGGTTGGATCTCAAGTTATGGAAGAAGCAAGAAAGTCCGTCAAGCACCCGGAAGGACAAGCTGGTCGCGCCATGGCCGAGCCAGACGACCAGTGGCCGCGCCACGGCCGAGCCAGATGACCAGTGGCCGCACCACGGCCACTCGCTCGCGCGGCCAGGCCACTCACGGATTCCCGAGCCCATTTGAAGCCCAACTTAAACCCGCAGCCGTCTTATGCAAGCCAAGACCTAATCCACGACCTAGGGCACTTGAAGACCTATATATACTCGATGTTTAGGGTTTTTTTAGGGCATCACCACATAGCTTCACGAAATTCTCTTGTTACAAACTTCTCTTGGCGGCCGCGAATCTCTGATTCGTGGTTTCCACTTTGTTTTTTGAGGGATATTGATTTGTTCTTGAACCCTCTTTTGTTTTCATCGATTTATACAAGTTATGCATTCATCAATCACGTTTTCTACTTCTTCTTTTATGTCTGAGTAGTTTACTTTCGTTGGGTGTTCTTTAAGGGGATCTATGGGGAATTTCATTAACTGTTGTTGAACCGATTGTTTAGGCCGAAGATTAGGGTTTTATGTCTCACCTTATTCGTTCTTATTGCATGAGTCTAGCGTCATGAACTATATTCTGATCGCAGGATCTTGAGAGCGACGAATGTCCTGAATCTCAGATCTAGACCAAAATAGGGTAGAGAGCATCCTTTAAAAGATGTCTGAATATTTATTGTCCCGATCTTATTGCGTGTTCGTCTAGGACGCAGGATACGAGAGTATACCTGCGGAATATAAGTTCGCAGATCGACCTTGCTTGATAAAGTTAGGTTGTTAAAACCAGTGAATCAGTTTGGGGAAAATCGCCTAGTCTCGTTTGCTTAACTTTTGTGTGTTTGATTTCTAGTTAGAACCCCATAGATTTCCCGAGAAGATTCCCAACATGTTCGCCCCATCTGCTTTTACATCGAGATTTACGCACTTCAATACTTACTTTTTCTGCACTGCTTACTTGATTTCCTTTTTACAAGTCTTTAAGTTTATTTTCCTTTTTCCGTTGGTTATAGAAAAGGCTGACAACCTTCTATATATAAGGCGTGGTACTGCTCTCTTTATTTTCTGCAAAAACCGTGACACTTACCCCAAAACTCCAGTTCCCTGCGTCGTTGGTTGCCCTGATTCTTCTGTTTTGGAGTTGACCTCCTCCCTGTGGATCGATACCCTAAGTACTACAACGCACGCTGTGCACTTGCAGCTTAGGGTCCTACAAATTCAAAGCTCGACGAGTCCCCAATAAAATCCTCCAATCTCGGAGGACTATTTAGACCCCATCACGGCCGCGACCAGGTATCTCCTCTCCGCGCGGTCCTGGCCCGTCGCGCGGTCACGGTCCGTCTCGCCGCGGCACGGGCCGGTGCGCGTGCGGCCAGCCTCCTTCCGGGGATCCTCCTCATATTTTTGAGTTTTTCTTGGTTTTTTATATATATATTTTTTTTTCTTCATATGTCTAAGTACAGAAAACTTGCAAAAACTAGTTGTTAGAAATGAAAGGAAGAAATTAAAAACACGTACCAGATGAGTTGCCTCCGGGGTTGAGGAAAGTGCTTCTGTAGTTGTCTCTCCTAAAGCTTCCCCTTGGTTCCGTATTAGCAGTGTGCCTCTGTTTCCATTCCGAAGGATCTTGGCTCCTAGGATCACCTGCTTGGTTTTCTCGACCTTTTTGACCATTTCTTCTTCACTCAGCTCTTCCAGCTTGGGAGGAATCAGGATCTCGATTCTAGAGAAGGGACTCGAGTGGAGTTGACCCACTCTTGATATCATACCCTTTTTCTCCTTTTTAGTCGTTTGGCTCTTCCTTTCCGGTGGTGAAGTGTTTAGCTCCTTCAGATAGTATCTTTTCTGGCTTATGTGTAGAAAGACTACGAATTTGCTTACGTGGTCGATCCTTTCTCCTACCGTGGCCAAGAAGGGTCTTCCAAGTATCAAGGACTTGTCTTTGTCTTCCCCCATATCGAGCACGTGGAAGTCTGTAGGTACTATCTTATATCCGACAAGAAGTTGGACGTTGTTCACTACGCCATTCGTTCTCTTCCTAGACTAATCTCCGAATACTAGCTGCATAGGTGAGGGGAAATATGTCGTTATTCCTAACCTTTCAGCGATTCTCGTGGACATGACATTGACATTAGCTCCTGTGTCGCATAGACAATCTTCGAAGTTAATTCCCGTGATCGAGCATGGGAAGGTAAATGTGACTGGGTCTTCTTCTTTCTTTAGCCTCTCGAACCTGTAGCGTTCCGGAGTATCAAAAGGTGGCTCAGCCGTTCCTTTCTTTATTGTTGGGAAAAGTGGGACGAATCTGCATTTATCTCCCATCGCTAGTTCTGGCTCCTTAGCTTTGTGGGCGGTTGCTCAGATCGCGTTACATAATTCTTTCGGATTATCCTCTACCTTTCCGGGAAGGATTCCCGCTTGTCTCTTGATAGTTTCAGCAGTTTGTGCGACTTGCATGTCTAATTTCTTCACAAGGGAAGATAGAGATTCGAATTTGCCGTTCAGGTCGTTGTACATGCAATCTAACTTGATGTTGAGATCCTTGACCGATTTCTGCTGAGACAACAGCAGCTGTTGCATCAATCCTTCGAGTTTGTCCTCTCGTGATGGGTACGGTGCGTTTGATACAGCTTGTGGCGCTCCTTGGTAATTGTTGTAGGGCGCGAGCTGGGAGTTGTAAGGTTGCTTCGGCTGGTAGCCTCCGTTGCTTCCGTAGTTCACGTTTTGGAACTTGTTCTGAAAAGGTCTCCCCTGAGGTGGATATACTTGGTCTCGTGGGTTCTCCACGTTCGGGTTTTGGTATGAGAGGTTGTTGTTGTTCCTGAAGTTGTTGTTGAATCCGTTGTTGAAGTTTCGGTTCAAATATGAATTTTGGCCTCCTATAAAATTAACTTCTTCCTCTCGCGTGTAGGATTCATCTCCCTCGTCTCCCGGATTAGATTCTTCTCTTTCTCCCGCGGTTTCACACACATTGATACTGCGTTGCTGTCCTTTGAATTGCTGGCTCATCATGTTCTTCAGCTCGGCTATTTGCTTGGAATCCGAATCTTCGGTTCGCGGATTTCTATCATAATTCGGACAGTTGTTTCTGTTGCTCACAGCGAGGTTCTCGATGAGTGCGCGTCCTTGTCGCTCTGTCTTTGTGGTAAAGTCTTCATTGCTGGCCATGTCGAGTGAGAGCTGGTACCTAGCTTGCAGTCCGCAGTAGAACGTGTTTAGCAAGCTGGCTCCGGAGAAACCATGGTGCGAAACAGTCGTGTTTGTAGTCTTTGAATCGCTACCATACTTCAAAGAATGACTCGACCGGTCCTTGTTGGAAACCTTGGATCTTGTTTCTCAGCAGATTGGATCGCGACTTCGTGTAGAAGTGATTGAGGAAATCGGATTTGCATTCCACCCAGTTAGTGATCGATCCTGGTGGTAAAGTCTTCAGCCATCTATGAGCCTTGTCACTCAAAGAAAACGGGAATAGCTTACACTTTAGATAGTCGGGAGGGATTCGGTTCGTCTTCGTGGTGCTGCAAATCTCTTCAAATAGTTCGATGTGATCCACCGGGTGCTCGTTTGATAACCCGTGAAACTGATTTTGCTTGACCAAGGAGATGATTTGCGGTTTGATCTCCAGCTCGTCCTCATGAGGGGTGTTCACTTGAATCGCAAGCCGATTTTGAAAGTGCTGATCAGGAGTGTCGTGATCGGCTATGGTGCGGTTCCTCGCTCGCCTGGGTTGATTGGCGGGTTTAGGGCGATAGGGTTTGCTTGGTTCGCGCCATTCCCGATGATCGGATTTTGTCCTCCTTGCTGCAAGGCATGATCGCGTTCTTCTCCGTCCGAGTCAGCCTCGGGAATTTGGTTGACAGGGTTTCCATTGTTGTCGAGTTGTGGCTTGAAACACAAGAGAATTGTGAGCAATGAGCGGAAAAGCTTGAAATTTAACGTGGTCTAAAAGAGAAATTAGAAACTGAAAATTCGCAAATGCAAACAATCCCCGGCAACGGCGCCAAAAACTTGATGCGGTGGGGTTTATTACTTCAAGTTTTACCCCTAAGATAGCTGCAAGTGCACATCAATCACAGTAGTATATTAAGGGATCGAATCCACAGAGATTGTTGTTTTGCGAAAGTTCTAAGATTTCTAACTTCTTTAAATCAAAAGGGAAGTTGGGGATGTTGTGTGTCACGGTTTGCAGTGGTAATATCAAGCAGCATAATAGAATTAAACGGTTGTTAATCAATAGATAAAAGGCATTGGATCCACGGGTATTCTCCGGGGTTCATGGATCGGATCTAACAAGCAATATGATATGTTCTAAATGATTTAATGGGTTAGGTTCTTAAGCTGAAACGGTCGACTATGACTACCCCGCCTTCGCGGATCTAGCCACCTACGTTTGCCTTGCCCCGCAGATATGAGTTCTCATCCCACGATGCAAGAAAACCGCGCATACATATCATTCACCTATTTGTAAACACTCGCGGTGCGGTCCGTCGATATGCCTAAACATCCTACGGTGCGATCCGCTCGTTAACCTCTAGATCCAGATGATAGACCACACGTTCGTGTATCTAGTCGTCCTGGAATCAGTTGCTAATTGATCAAAGAAGCAAACATGCAATAAGAGCAAGACATAAACGAAGATACCTAAAAGAAACTCTATCTCTATCAACCTAGCAAAATCGATCCATGATTAAACCCCTTTGAAAACCCCCTTAAAAACCCAACTAGATGACTACTCGTTCATGAGAACGAGAGACATCTTTAAGATAAGAAAGGTGCGAATTGTATTGAATAAGAAACAGAGTTAGAAAACTTCTTCAAAGGAAATCCAGGTGAAGGGATATTCTTAAAGTATTGAAAAGCAAAGAACTAAGAACAAAAGATGAAAAGAGAAGGAAATCTCTCTCGAGGTCTTCAACTCCAGGGCCGTCGATCTCTCTCTCTCTCTCTCTCTGGCGGTGTGAAAAGTGTTTCTGGAAAAGCTCTCTGTGAAGTCACGCCCTTTGTGAAACCCTAAGGCCTCCTTATATAGGCTCTCCTGTCTTCAGAAAGTGGGCTTCGTGTTTTAACTTCGGGAAATATCAAATAAGTGCAAACGGGCTCGGGACGGGCCGGAATGGTCTGGCCGTGCGAGCGACAAGGCGTGGCGCGGCCACTGGTCTTCTGAAGATCGGTGGCGCGGCCGTCCCTCTTCTGAGGATGTGCCTGACGGACCTTCTTGCTTCCTTCGTAACTTGAGATCCAACCGTGGGATTGGACTCAAACCACCTTGGTATGAAACAAAGCTGAAAGGGCTATCTTATCTCCAAATATGAGCTTGATCTTGTGGTGGGAAGGTCGTCGTCTGATGCTGAACTTATGGCTCCGACCACTTGTCCTTGAAGTTCCCGTTTTACTCCAAAATATGTCATTTTTGTCCAATTTCCCTGAAATGACTCTTAAGACTAGGAAACGTGAAAATCACTTGTAAGAGATCTTGAAATGATAGGTTTTAGGAGTAAAATATGAGTGTTTTCACCTCTACTAGGTTTATGAAGCGAAAGGGTGCAATGAAGTTCTTGGGAATTTGTCACAAGCATGGCAAGGTGGATCAAAAAGCTGATGCAAGTCGTAGCAAGATTCACAACGGCAAAGACAAAAGAAAGTCTCAAGCCAACATGATTGATATGTGCGATGTGGTCACAGAAGTCAACAAGTTGAGGACAACCCAAGGGAATGGTGTTATGACACAGGTGCCACAACTCACATATGCATTGATAAGAACATGTTTAGCACTTAAAAAAATATGAAAGAGTGACGAGCGCCTGTTAATGTGTAACATCGGCTCGTCCAAGATTGAAGGTCGTGGCGAAGTGAAGCTCAAGATGACTTCATGACATTAGATAAGTCTCAAGAATGTGAAGTATGCTTACAAGCAAAACTCACAAAAAACCGCATCCCCTCGGGTCGAAAGTACAACCGAACATATCGGTTTAATTCACATAGATTTCTGTGATTTAAAATTTGTTCAAACTCGAGGCGGTAAAAATATTTTATGACTTTCATAGATGATAGTGCAAAATATTGTTATGTCTATTTGCTAAGAAGCAAAGATGAAACCTTGGAAAAATTCAAGGAGTATAAACTCGAGGTTGAAAACCAACTCGATAGAACTATAAAGATAGTTAGAAGTGATAGAGGAGGCGAATATGATGGACCCTTCAATGCATTCTGTAAAGAACATGGCATTATCCATCAAACGACCGCTCTCCATATTCACATGATGAATGCAATGTTGCAGACATACCATATATCCATGTTAATACAACCATGGAATCAAAAAATGCATCTTTCTTTGAGCATGTGTTTCCGTATAAGGATAAACAAAATCCCAAACGAACTCGTGAAAAAAGTGATGCAATCACCTCTGGAAATGAAGTGAGTACATCTTGCACATCGTTTGATGCTGCAGAAGCGGTTGAAGACGAACCTAGACGAAGCAAAAGAGCTCGTAAGGAAAAATCTTTTGGTGAAGATTTCTTAATAGTCTTTCTTTTAGAGAATGAACTAAGAAGCTTCATTGAGGCCATGTCTACACCCGACGCACCTTAATGGAAGGAAACCGTCAATAGTGAGATCGACTCAATTATGCAACACAATACATATGAGATAACCGATCTGCCACAAAGGTTTACCGACCTAGGGTGTAAATGGATCTTCAAAACGAAAATGAAGATTGATGGTTCAATCGACAAGTACAAGGCAAGACTTATAGTGCAAGGATTTCGTCAAAAGGAAGGATTATACTTCTTTGACACTTATTCTCCTGTAACGAGAATAACATCGATCCGTACGCTGATTGGCATTGCAGCTATAAGAGATCTAGAAATCCATCAAATGGATGTTAAAACTGCCTTTCTAAATGGTGATTTAGAACATCAGATTTATATGAAACAACCCGAAGGGTTTTGTTGTCCCAAGACAAGAACACAAAGTCTGTCGACTTGAGAAGTCGTTGTATGGACTTAAACAAGCTCCAAAATAATGGCATGAAAAATTTGACAATGTAATGGTTTCAGCATTAATAAATGTGATTAGTGCATATACATCAAAAGTAGTCCTCATGGATACGTTTGGCTCTGTTTGTACGTTGAGGTCATGTTCATTATTGGTAGCAATAAAGACGTGATTGGTCAAACTAAAAACATGCTAAGTAACAAGTTTGATATGAAAGACTTGGGACTAACGGATGTTATTCTAGGGATTAAGATCACTAGAAATTCTGAAAGAATCATCATGTCTCAAGCTCATTATTCTGAAAAGATACTTGA
Source organism: Alliaria petiolata (assembly GCA_020283515.1). Taxonomy (NCBI): domain Eukaryota; kingdom Viridiplantae; phylum Streptophyta; class Magnoliopsida; order Brassicales; family Brassicaceae; genus Alliaria; species Alliaria petiolata. The sequence continues at coordinate 52,392,386 of JAHZTW010000004.1, forward strand.
GAGGTTCAATACCTACTCAAAAGGAACAACAAAAACTCCAGTAGACACTTGTATTCACTTGACAAAAAAATACGGGTGAATAAGTGTTACAAGTGGATTATGCACGAGTAATCGGAAGTCTGATGTACTTAACGAATTGTACTAGACCCGAGTTAGCGCATGGAGTCAATGTACTGAGTCGCTATACGAGTAATCCAGGACATAAACACTGGAAAGCCATAATGACACTATTGGACTACGTACGTCATACTAAATGTTATGGGCTGCACTATGGTATAGAACATGGAGTTTTGGAAGGATACAGTGACATAAACTGGATTTCCGATTCCAAAAACTTTAAATCCACGAGTGGATACGTCTTTACGCTAGGCGGTGCAAATGTTTCTTGGAATTCTTCCAAACAAACTCTGTTGGCCAGATCGACCATGGAATCAGAGTTCATAGCTTTAGGTAAAGCAGCAGAAGAAGCTAAGTAGCTCCGGAATTTTCTAGAAGATATTTTGATGTGGGAGAAACCAGTGCCAGCTTTACGGGTACACTGTGACAGCCAATCGACTATATCCCGGGCACTAAATACTATTTACAATGGCAAGTCTCGCCACATTCGACGGTGACATTAATGAGATTCTCCCTGAATCGGCACTCTTTGGTTGAGAATAGATGATCGGTTTTGGCTGAGAAGCCGTGATGATGGAATAGAAGTTGAATGGTCAATGGATATCACAGAAGTTTGCGGAATAACTTCAAGATATCGACTCAAATTCCTTTGGATATACGCACCAAAAGAGTTTAAGGATTTTGCTGGATATGCACACCAACAAGATGATCTTCTTTAGAAAAGGGTTTTTGATTAAAAAGAAAGATAAGTTTCTGCAAAGAGAATACAGAGAATATAAAGAAGAAAGAAGAAGAAGACAAGTCTACATGCAGACTGTCTTGGAAATAACAACTAAATTAAAACAGAAAAATGCCCTCTCTCTTCCTGGCTTCAATTTGGACGAAAATTGCTTCTCTTTTAATGGGTTTGGGCCTTTGTTTCAACAAATGGGCAATTGAGAAGTGAGACAATTACCTCATTAAAAACCTTGTCAAGAAAACCCATTGGGACAAAACTTGACAAGGGAAAAAGAGTATAATTGAAACACTTTTCCCATTTGTTGAAATCACTTAGCTTGAATCAAAACCAAAGTGGTTTGATAAGCTTTACCTCCAAATTCGCTGGCTTGGTCATCTTGGTCCCATATGTGATTAAGGATTTCACAAGTCTGCTTTGCATCTTCAGAAGTCTGCTGACAAGTCTGCTTTGTATTTTCTGAAGTCTGCCGACAAGTCTGCTGTTGATTTGTTGTCTCAGCTTCTTTGATCCTCTTGACTCTAGAACGAGTCATTGGTCCTTCTGGTGTAGCTACATCGTCTTCATCTACAAGCTCATCCTCAGCTACAAGCTCCACGTTTCTAGTGCTGTCCATGATCATATCATCCTCTCCCTCTTGAAAAGGATTTGACCTCAAATCCGTTTCATCTGCAATAAACGGAACCAGATCAGAAACATTAAAACTAGAACTGATATTATACTTACCTTGTAGATCAAGCTGATAGGCATTATCACTGATCCTTCTTGTTACAGTAAAAGGACCATAGATCCTTGGCATTAGTTTAGACTTTCTTTCATTTGGAAACCTCTCCTTTCTTAAGTGAACCCAAACTTGATCTCCAATTTCGAAAATCACTTGGCGCCTTCCTTTGTTAGCCTGCTTAGCATAAAGCTTAGTCTTTTCTTCTAGCATTCTCATGGATCTGTTGAATCATTTCAGCCTTCTTTTTCCCGTCAATGCTAACTCTTTCACTCAAAGGCAAAGGGATTAGATCCAAAGGAGATATGGGATTGAACCCATAGACGATTTGAAAAGGAGAATACTTAGAAGCAGAATGCACAACATGATTATATGCAAATTCAGCGTGAGGCAAGCATTCTTCCCATGTTTTTAGGTTCTTTTTGATTAATGCACGCAGAAGAGTTCCTAAGGTCCTATTAACCACTTCTGTTTGACCATCAGCTTGCGGATGACATGTAGTAGAGAACAAAAGCTTAGTTCCTAACTTAGACCAAAGAGTCTTCCAGAAATAACTAAGGAACTTAGTGTCTCTATCTGAAACTATAGACTTAGGCATCCCATGCAAACGAACTATCTCTTTAAAGAACAGATTAGCTACATGTAATGCATCATCAGTTTTATGACATGCAATGAAATGAGCCATTTTCGAAAATCTGTCAACCACAACAAATATAGAGTCCTTTCCAGTTCTAGTCCTAGGCAATCCCATCACAAAGTCCATAGAAATATCATTCCAGGGATGAGTAGGAATAGGTAAAGGAGTATACAAAATGTGTGGCTGAACTTTTGACTTAGCCTGTTTACAAGTGGTACATCTTCCACAGATTCTTTCAACATCACGTTTCATGTGTGGCCAGTGAAAGTGATCTCTCATGACTTCCAGTGTTTTAGCAATGCCAAAATGTCCCATTAATCCACCTCCATGTGCTTCCCTGACAAATAAATCTCGTAGAGAACAGTTAGGAACACACAAACGGTTCGCATAAAAGAGAAACCCATCTTGTTTATAGTAATGCCCTGAGGCAAACTTTTCACAAGCTGTATAAATCTCTTGGAAATCAGGATCAGTTGCATACAACTCTTTTATTTGTTCAAATCCCAGAAGCTTAACATTAAGAGTAGAGAGTAAGGTGTACCTTCTGGATAATGCATCTGCAACTACATTATCTTTACCTTTTTTGTACTTGATGACATATGGGAATGTCTCAATAAATTCGACCCACCTGGCATGCCTCTTGTTAAGTTTCTGTTGTCCTTTTAAGTGCTTGAGTGATTCGTGATCAGTATGAATGACAAACTCCTTAGGCCACAGGTAGTGTTGCCACGTTTGGAGAGCTCTAACCAAGGCATACAGCTCCTTATCATAGGTTGGGTAGTTCAGTGTAGCTCCTCCAAGTTTCTCACTGAAAAAGGCTATAGGTTTCTTATCTTGCATTAGTACAGCTCCAATTCCTATACCCGAGGCATCACACTCAATTTCAAATGTTTTAAGAAAATCAGGTAATATCAAAAGAGGGGCATTAGTAAGCTTCTCGTTAAGCGTCTGGAAAGCCTCTTCTTTTGCTTTTTCCCACTTGAATCCCACTTCTTTCTTGATAACTTCTGTGAGTGATGCAGCTATAGTACTGAAGTCTTTAACAAAGCGTCTATAGAATCCAGCAAGACCATGGAAACTCCTTACTTCGCCCACTGTCTTTGGACTTGGCCAGTCTCTAATAGCCTTAACCTTTTCCTCATCAACCTTAACTCCATCTGCACTTACAACAAAGCCTATAAACACAAGATTATCTGTGCAGAAAGTGCATTTCTTAAGGTTGGCATGAAGTTTCTCTTGTCTAAGCACATTCAAAACAGATTCTATATGCTTTACATGTTCAGATAAGCTTTTGCTGTAAATCAGAATGTCATCAAAGTATACTACAACATAAACTCCAATGAAAGCTCTAAGAACATGATTCATTAATCTCATGAATGTACTAGGTGCATTTGTCAGACCAAATGGCATAACTAACCATTCATATAATCCATGTTTCGTTTTAAATGCAGTTTTTCATTCATCACCCTCTTTCATCCTAATCTGATGATAGCCACTTTTAAGATCAATTTTAGAAAATATGCGAGAACCATGCAATTCATCAAGCATATCATCTAATATAGGAATGGGGTGTCGATACTTCAACATGATATTGTTGATGGCTCTGCAATCAACACACATGCGCCAGCTGCCATCTTTCTTAGGCACGAGCAAGACTGGAACAGCACATGGACTCATGCTTTCTCTGATATGTCCTTTCTCCATGAGCTCATCCACTTGTCTCTGCAATTCTTTTGTTTCCACCGGATTAGTTCTGTAAGCAGGTAGATTTGGCAATGATGATCCTAGAACAAAGTCAATCTGATGTTCAATGCCACGAATGGGAGGTAAACCAATGGGGTTATCCTCAGGAAACACATCATTGTAATCCTGCAAAAGAGATTTCATTTCAATAGGCAGCACCGGAGTAAGGTTAGTTAAACTCATAAGAGTTTCCTTAAACACAAACATAAGCATAGTTTGTTTTGAAAACATTGCTTGTTTAACTTTATCAACTTTAATAAAGAAATTAGGTTGTTTGATTAACCTGTCCTCCTTGCGTTTGAGATGGATTTGATCCTCATAGACTTCTTTTGGTGACATAGGAACCAGAACAGTTTTCCTGCCTTTAAACTCAAAAGAATGGCGATTGGTGTAGCCATCATGGATAACTCTTCGGTCTGATTGCCATGGACTCCCTAGAAGAATATGTCCAGCCTCCATTGGTAACACATCACACAAGATTTCGTCCTCATACTTCCCAATGGTTATTAGCACAGTTACTTGACTTTTAACCTTCATTTCTCCACTGTCATTGAGCCACTGAAGCTGATATGGTTTAGGGTGCTTCTGCTCTTTTAAACCAAGTTTCTTTACCATAGTAACACTTGCTACATTGGTGCAGCTACCTCCATCGATGATGAGACTGCAGATTTTTCCTTAAACTTGGCATCTTGTATGAAACGAGTTCTCTCTCTGTTCTTGTTCCTCAGCTTGACTTTGAATGCTAAAATTTCTTCTTGCTACTAATAAATCTCCTCTAGTTGCTCTCTCTTCATACACATCAGGAGAAGAAATAGTTTTTGGTTCCTCTTCCTCAGATTCAATCTCTCCATTGTCCAGAAGAACCATAACCCTTTTATTAGTACACTCATGCGCATAGTGTCCTCTTCCTTGACACTTATAACACCTAACATCACGAGCCCTTGAAGTTGTCACTTCTGCCTTCCCTTTATCTCTGTCTTGAGTAGCAGGAACTGGTTTAGTTTCAAACTTTGAAGTAACAGCTTGCTTGCTTTCTCTTTGATAACTTGGTCTGATCGAATCAGCTCCATAGCGTGAAGTCCCCTTTCTTTTTACTTGATGTTCGACTAAAATAGCTTTATGCAGCATCTCTTCCAGTTCTTCATAGTGTTGCATCTCCACTCTGTCTTGAATTTCTCTGTTTAGACCTCCTAAAAACCGAGACATAGTTGCTTCTTTATCCTCAGAAATGTTAGCTCTAAGCATGAGAACCTCCAGCTCTTGATAATAATCTTCTACAGAACGGTTCCCTTGAGTGAGCTTTCTAATCTTTGAATGAAGCTCACGGTGATAATGGCTTGGCACAAACCGTCTTCTAATAAGGAGCTTCAGTTCTAACCATGTTAACACAAGAAAATCTCCATTACGATTTCTGGAAGTAACTATTTGATCCCACCAGCTAAGGGCATAATCATAAAACTCTGTAGCAGCAACCTTTACTCTGTTGATATCTGCATAATGTTGGCAATTAAAGACCAGCTCAATCTTCTTCTCCCAATTCAGATAAGCATCATGATCATTCTTTCCATGAAAAGGTGGAATTTTAACTTTAAAACCCCCCTGATTTTCTTGTAAGAGATTTCTGCCTTCTCTTGCATGTCCTGTTCTTATGTGGCTTCTTTGAGAAGAACTACTGTAATTGCTATAGTAGTTGTCTGCTTCTTCATCTCTGGGATGTCTCCTTCTTTCTCTGCTCTTATGAGATCGGTCCTTCTCAGATTCATGAGCTTTCCCATTTGACGTCTGAGTTTGATTTGGTAACTCACTGCGGAATGCTTCAAACTGGATATCCATCATTTGTTTCATCTGAGCAGTGACTTGAGCAGTGATTGCCTCAATCAATAGCTTATTGTTGGCGGAGTTACTGGATTCTTCATGTTCAAACACCATCATGAAACACAAAGGAACAACAAACACCAGTAAAAAGTCCTAAACAAACGATTACTTAGAATCTATATTCCAACAGATTCATATAGAATAGGATTCACCATAGATACATAGAATAGAACTCGGTACACAGCAACAAATATAGATCTAGAAGAAGAACAGTCACACAAAACCCAGAAATTGCAGAAAACCGATCTGCAGAACTCTAAGCCTAAATCGTCCAGATCTAATCTAACAAGTAGGTGAATAGACACGAAAATGGTAGGGATAGAAGACTCAACTTCAGAGTGTGCTCTGATACCACTTAATGAGATTCTCCCCGAATCGGCACTCTTTGGTTGAGAATAGATGATCGGTTTTGGCTGAGAAGCCGTGATGATGGAATAGAAGTTGAATGGTCGATGGATATCACAGAAGTTTGCGGAATAACTTCAAGATATCGACTCAAATTCCTTTGGATATATGCACCAAAAGAGTTTAAGGGTTTTGCTGGATATGCACACCAACAAGATGATCTTCTTTAGAAAAGGATTTTTGATTAAAAATAAAGATAAGTTTCTGCAAAGAGAATACAGAGAATATAAAGAAGAAAGAAGAAGAAGACAAGTCTACATGCAGACTGTCTGGGAAATAACAACTAAATTAAAACAGAAAAATGCCCTCTCTCTTCCTGGCTTCAATTTGGACGAAAATTGCTTCTCTTTTAATGGGCTTGGGCCTTTGTTTCAACAAATGGGCAATTGAGAAGTGAGACAATTACCTCATTAAAAACCTTATCAATAAAATCCATTGGGACAAAACTTGACAAGGGAAAAAGAGTATAATTGAAACACTTTTCCCATTTGTTGAAATCACTTAGCTTGAATCAAAACCAAAGTGGTTTGATAAGCATTACCTCCATATTCGCTGTCTTGGTCATCTTGGTTCCATATGCGATTGAGGATTTCACAAATCTGCTGACAAGTCTGCTTTGTATTTTCAGAAGTCTGCAGACAAGTCTGCTTTGTATTTTCAGAAATCTGCCGACAAGTCTGCTTTGAATTTTCAGAAGTCTGCTGTTGACTTGTTGTATCAGCTTCTTTGATCTTCTTGACTCTAGAACGAGTCATTGGTCCTTCTGGTGTAGCTACATCGTCTTCATCTACAAGCTCATCCTCAGCTACAAGCTCCACGTTTCTAGTGCTGTCCATGATCATATCA
>JAHZTW010000004.1:52400966-52472127 GCA_020283515.1 Alliaria petiolata
ATGGGATTCCGTAATGGAAGAATTGCTTGACACAAGACACAAAATCATCAGATACAAAGCCGCGAGTCTTCTCGCAAGAGCTGGAGAATCTCACATAGCAAGCGAGCATCAACGGATAAAACCAGAAAGACACACTAATAGCCAAAGCAGCTCCATTGCTTCCCAGACCAGACACGGAAACCAAAATCCAGAAAACCGGGATATGGAACAAAAGGGTGGTCACGGCAGTGTAGAGCAGAGGAAGAAACAACCCTTGTGTCATTAGAAACCGGGTTAGTGGTATGACAATTGCGTGGGCGAACAAAGCCGGTATGAGCCTGTTGGATATGATCAAGTCTTCATCTTATTTTATTATTTTAGAAGAGTCGCATATTATATAGTTAAGTAACTGATTTATGTATAAACTATTCGTATCACACACCGAAGAGATACGAATAGAATTGTTAACTGCAAAACAGTTACATGTGTGTGTGTCTCCACATAGGGTTGTCTTCTAGAGACGTGTCCCTTAGTTAAAGTGTGTTATGTAAACCTATAAATACAGTTTATATATTTAATAAAAGTGTGTGGTTTTTCGTTTACAAGAGAATACATTGAGTGTGGAACAAGAAACAGAGAGAGAGACAAAAACAGAGTAAAATCTGTGTTGTCCGATCCTTAACGACTTCGAGAGTTCAAAGTTCTACATGGTATCAGAGCTATGGAGACAACAATGCAGCAAGTTATTCCAATCTTCAATGGTGAATCGTATGGCTATTGGAAAATCAAGATGACAACCATCTTGAAAACACGAAAGTTGTGGGATGTTATCGAAAAAGGAGTTACGTTGAGTTCGTCTCCTGAAAACTCACCAGCGTTAACCAGAGAGATGATCAAGTGATGAAGGATATGATGTGTAACGACCCGGGCCCGGCCATTTGAATAAGTTTAAATATATTGATTTGGTTACCTATGTCATCAAAGTGCACTTACCTTTTCCGTTCACTTACCCAAAGAGAACTCCAGAGTTAAGCGTGTTTATGCTGAACTACGACTAGGATGGGTGATCTTCCGGGAAGTCCTCTGCGTAACCATATGAGTGAGGCTAAAACACGGGAAAAGGTCACGTGGTAATTGCAGGGACAAGTAAATCAGTCGGTCGGGCCACCAAAAAAAATAATGCACCGATCGTCGGACAGGAGCAGGGCCCACAGCCCGTGAAAGGTATGGGATCTCGCTGGTAGGGGCGGTCGGGGTGTTACATGATGGCTCTTTAGATCATTCAAAGTGCAGTTTATGATTCAATATTTCCGAGAAGCGCTCCCGCATCAAGCACAAGAGAAGCATGGAACGCTTTGGAAATGGAGTTCCAAGGAAGTCTACAAGTAAGGCTGATTAATCTTCAGACCTTGAGAAGAGAGTATGAGAATCTTAAGATGGAGTAAAGTGAAACCATAAATGATTTCACAACCAAGTTGATTAACATGAGTAATCAAGTAAGAGTTCATGGTGAAGATAAGACCGATTACCAATTGGTTCAAAAGGTTCTTCTCTCTTTGCCGCAAAAGTTTGTTAGCATCGTTGCTGTCCTTGAACAAACAAAGGATCTATCAACTCTCTCTATGACAGAGATGATAGGTACTTTGAAAGCGCATGAGAAGCGCTTAAGTCTCCGAGAAGAACGTATCAATGAGGGTGCGTTTTATGGAGAAAAGCTTGGTTCGAAAAGAGGAAACAAGCAAGACGAGAAACACCATGAGAAGACTAATAAGTGGTGTGGCGTGTGCAAAAGAAACAATCACAATGAGGTAGATTGTTGGAGAAAGAAGAACGGAGGTGTTTTGCAAAAGAGTGCGGAAAACGAAAGAAAATGCTATGTGTGTGATAGACCGGGGCACATAGCTAAAGATTGTAAACTTAGACGAAGTGAAAGAGCACATCTAAGTTTTGAAGAGTCAGAAGATGACAATGAAGATGAATGTCATATGCTCTTTAGTGCCATTGAAGAAGAAGAAGCTTCAACAATTTGTGAAGAGACATGGTTGGTGGATAGCGGATGCACCAATCATATGTCTAAAGATGCAAAATACTTTAGTACCTTGGATCGTAGCAAGAGAATCACTATAAGAATAGGAAATGGTGAGAAAATCTTGTCACAGGGCAAAGGAGATATACGAGTCTCTACGAATAAGGGAGTACATGTCATCAAAGATGTACTTCTTGTACCCGAACTAGCAAGGAATTTGCGAAGTGTCTCGCAAATGATATCTAATGGATATAGGGTTATTTTTGAAGACAATAAATGCATGATTCAAGACCCAAATATGAGAAAGATCTTGGATATCAAGATGGAAGACAAGAGTATACGTTGGAAAATTCAAGTGAAGATGCTTATGTTGCATTTGAAGAGAAGATCGAAGTGTCAAGAGATTGACATTCAATGAAGAGAAGACATATATGGAATTGGGATAAGAAGGAAGTGAAGAAATCGATTCTTTCACAATTCAAGATCAAGTCTTCAAGGGAACAAGGAGATCAAGGAGCAAATAACGATATAAACGCTCAAGTAGAACAAGTAAGTGATGCATTCAACCAACTACAAATCTCAAATAGAGGAGTTCAAAACATGGTTGAAGAAGGAGAAACATCCGTTTGTCCAAGAGGATTCAAATTGATCAACGATTTGATGCAACAAACAAATGAAGTTGAAGAGATGGCTCATATACACGAGATGTGTCTTATGATGGCCGAAGAACCTCAGGCTTTGGAGGAAGCAATGAATGACGTGAAGTGGATAGAAGCCATGAGAGAAGAGTTGAGGATGATAGAAAAGAACAAGACGTGGCAAGTTGTGGAGAGACCAAGCAATAAAAATGTGATTAGTGTCAAATGGATCTTTCGTTTGAAGACTATTGCAAGTGGAGAAGCAATCAAACACAAGGCGAGATTGGTGGCTAGAGGATTCACAAAAGAATACGGTGTGGATTATCTTGAAACCTTTGCACCGGTTTCAAGATACGATACGAAAAGAACGTTAATGGCGATTGCGGCTCAACACAAATGGAAACTCTTCCAAATGGACGTGAAGTCAGCTTTCCTAAATGGAGAGTTGGAAGAAGAGATTTATGTAGAACAACCACCGGGATTTGTAGAAGAAGGAGATGAAGGAAAAGCCCTTAAACACAACAAGGTTCGAGGTTCTACGAGAAGAGCTAGGCGTAACGATGAAGCCATGATCAAGGAGGAGTGTTGGATGTGATCAAGTCTTCATCTTATTTTATTATTTTAGAAGAGTCGCATATTATATAGTTAAGTAACTGATTTATGTATAAACTATTCGTATCACACACCGAATAGATACGAATAGAATTGTTAACTGCAAAACAGTTACATGTGTGTGTCTCCACATAGGGTTGTCTTCTAGAGACGTGTCCCTTAGTTAAAGTGTGTTATGTAAACCTATAAATACAGTTTATATATTTAATAAAAGTGTGTGGTTTTCGTTTACAAGAGAATGTTGTCCGATCCTTAACGACTTTGAGAGTTCAAAGTTCTACAGAGCCAAAAGGCGTAGGAGCCTGCGACTCTGGAGATCTCAGGGTCTTGTCCGAGTGAGATCAAAAGCTTGTCGATGTAAATCCATAGAATTGATATGAGGAAACAAAATGGGATGTTGGAGGCGATTGCAGAGTATGTGTAGGTTCCGATTTTTTCGTATTGTTTGGCTCCATAAGCTTGGCCACAAATAGTCTCCAAAGCACCTACTAATCCATACTACACAAAGCGTTTTCAAGATTTGAGAGTCTATTGGATTCTTTAATTGAAGAGGAGAGAGTCTATTGGATTCTTGAATTGAGGAAGAGAGAGTCATATCATAGTTACAATAATGCTGAAACCGGAGACGTTTGTGAAGGTGAAGGAGGTGGCAAGAGCGACGCCATAGAGCTGGAGCTGGCCGTTGTGGCCGGCGACCATGACTGAAATGACAGGCAAAAGGTATTGAGCAATGGTCACGGTGGCCATAGGAGCGGCCAAGCTTCTCACTTCCTTCAGCTCGACGGTGAACTGAGTTCTTTGCCATGTCTTTGTACTGGGGACTAACTCCTCGTCTCTCGGAAGAAATGGCTCAATTCCATTGTCCTCTTCCTAGTCTTGAAGGCCTGCTTGCTTTTGATTTCAGATAATATGGAGTCCTTTATAGACAGAAGAAGCCAATGTAAATGTTTATGAATAATTTTCTTTTTATAATTCGTGGGAATATAATTCCTACTAACTATAAAACCGAAATACGCTATTATTAATTTTTTAACCGAGAATTTCTATTAGTAAATTCAGAATAAATAAAGTCTATAATATCTGTTATTCTTTTAAACTTTAAAACAGAGAGAAAATTTTGAAAAAATATCATTTTGGCAAGGTCGTGCCTATTCAATAAAAAACAAAATAATGAATTAAGGCACTTGATTTCATATAAAATTTAGGAGGTCTGTTTACAAATATATTTTATTTTATATGGTGTAAATTTGTTTTCTCCGTACGTACAAATGTACACCAAAAACCAAAAGTTAAACTATTAACTTTTAATCCTTTTTCCTTGTATTTGTTCATACACTTATTTATATTTATATACACCTATAGTCAAATAACATAAACAACAACAAATATATCATATTTATTTTTCAGTTATACGTAAAGCATTTGTTAACACATAAGACGGATAAAAAAATTTCAACCTGTGATAGAAATGAACAATTGTAGAAAGAATAACTTATACCAAAATTATAAACCGCAATACAAAATGGTAAAACCAATTTATTATCTCCACGAATAGTGAATAATATAGTACCTACTGATTACACTTTGGGGATCACGTTCCTTACCAACGAATAAGTAGTCGGTAAACAACAAAGGCAACTCGGAAAAAGTACTTCGGAATTATCAGAGATTAATAAAACAGCAACTAGAGATTCACAAACGTGCTGCCAAAGTTATTGATTTAATAAAACAGCAACTAGAGATTCAATATTCTGTTAAACGTTGTTTTCCTGATTTGATCGTAATTTAGGTTTTTTAATCTCGGAGGTGGAATTGGACACCGAAACAAAGTTCGGAGAGTTTTTGTATCCATCATCGATATAACGTTAGTTTGACGGAGAGGTTAATAGCGGATGACTTTTGAGATCGGTAGATTGATATATATTTTTTGAGGTGAAGGTTGATCTTGTAAGAAAATATAGTTTGAGGGTTTTTTAGCAGAAAATATTATTATTATTATAATTAGTAATGATAATTAGAATTGTGAGTTTACATAATAAAAAAGGTGTCTGGGTAGCATGTGAAAATAAAGCGGAGAAAGTAGTAGTTGAATATTTTGATAAATTATTTACCTTTACTTTTCCAACATAATTTGAGGATGCATTAAATTTGGAAATTTGAGAGAGACAATGAAATCTTGACGGCATTGGCAACAGAGGAGGAGGAGTTAAAATCGGCACTTTTTATGATGCATCCAGAAAAAACCCCAGAACCGGATGGGATGACTGCACTATTTTTTCAGCGGTCATGGCATCTAATAAAGAGGGAAGTGGTACACATGGTTAATAACTTCCTAATTTTGGGATCTTTTGATCAGCGTTTAAACATGACAAATATATATCTCATTCCAAAAACGGATAGACCCACTAGAATGACGGAATTAAGACCTATTAGTTTATGTAATGTGGGATACAAAATTATTTCGAAAGTCTTGTGTCAAAGACTGCGACGATTGTTACCCCAACTGATTTCGGACAATATTTTAATTGCCCAGAAAATGTTCCATGGATTACGAACGAATAAAACGTGCAAAAGTGAGCATATGGCGGTGAAAACATATATGAGTAAAGCTTATGATCGAGTTGAGCGGTCTTTTATAGAGCACTTACTACGAAAAATGGGTTTTTCGGAAAGTGGATTACATGGATGATGTGGTGCATTGAGTCGGTGCAATATAAGGTTCTCATTAATGGCCAGCCAAGAGGACATATAAAACCAAAACGGGGATTAAGGCAGGAAGACCCTTTATCTTCATACTTCTTTATCCTATGCACAGAGGTATTAAAAGCTAATCTTCGGAAAGCGGAAAGCGGAAAACTGATTACTGGAATTAAAATTGCACGACCAAGTCCCCCGGTCTCTCACATGCTCTTTGCGGATGATAGCTTATTTTTTTGTAAGGCAACCAAAGAGGAAACCCAAACTTTGCTCAATATTTTACAACAATATGAGGCAGTGACGGGTCAAAAATAAATTTTGACAAATCATCAATACAATTTGGGTATACAGTGGACGACGCAATTAGGGTGGAAGTTCATCAAACATTCTGGATTATGAATATCGGGGGAATGAGAACATATATGGGGTTACCGGAGAGTCTAGGAGGGGCAAAAACCAAAATCTTTAATTTCCTCATAGAAAGGCAACAAAAAAGGGTAAATGGATGGACATCTAGGCTACTTTCGAAAGGGGGGAAAGAAGTGTTGATCAAATCAGTAGCGACAGCAATGTCGACATACACTATGTCGTGTTTTAGGCTGCAAAAAACAGTAACTACGAAACTCACAAGCACGATTGCACAGTTCTGGTGGAGTACTAATGGACAGACACGGGTATGCATTGGTTAGATTGGAAGAAACTTTGCAAACACAAGGCGGTAGGGGGACTTGGCTTTCGAGTCATAGATGATTTCAATACGGCACTACTTGCTAAACAACTTTGGCGCCTTATTGATCACCCAGACTCTTTATTTTCTAAGGTTTTCAAAGGACGATAATTCAGGAATGCCAATCCTCTAGATCATATACGATCGTATTCACCATCGTATGGTTGGAGAATCATTATCTCAGCTAGATCTCTGGTACAAAAATGGCTTATTAAAAGAGTTGGATCGGGTACTTCTATATCCGTATGGAATGACCCCTGGATTCCAGCGTCTCACCCGAGATCAGGATCATGCAAAGGGTACAACTACTACCCTGAGCTAAAAGTCAATCAACTAATTGACCTTCTAACATCGATGTTGAATTTTCCACTACTTGAACAACTTGTTGTTCCGGAAGATATACCCCTGATCACTGGAATCCCAACTACCAAGGAAAACATGCTAGATTTATTGGGCTGGAGTTTTAAAAAATCTGGAAGATATACGGTTAAATCTGGGTACATAACTGAGCAAGAATCACTAACAAGTGGAGATATCCACCAACCTTTTGGTCCGGACGTAAGTAAGTTACAGGGTCAAACATGGAAGGTTAAGTGCCCGCCAAAAATGAAACACTTTTTATGGCAAATAATATATGGTTGTATATCGGTAATGCACCGTCTCCACTGCAGAGGCATTAACTGCGACCCTCAATGTGGACGATGTGGAGCAGAAGAGAAACAATAAATCACACATTGTTTGAATGCCCACCGGCTGTCAAAGTCTGGGCATTATCGGCGATTTCCACACCTCCACATCGGTTTCCGACGGATGCTTTATACGCTAATATGGCACATTTGTTATGGCACCTACCTCATGAAGAATAAATGTCAATATATCCATGGTTATTGTGTATATTTGGAAAGCAAAAAATGATAATCTCTTCTCAAATATAGATCGCGACCCCCACGAAGTGCTAAAACTTGCAAAGGCGGAAGCAATGGCATGGGCATTGGCTCAGATGGATGACGACATGGTAATTACACAACAAAGGTTACCAGTATCACAATTACGAGTTACCGACGGGTTAAGATGTCAAATAGATGGTTCCTGGAAAGAAACGGTCACTAATGCTGGTTTGCGATGGTACTGCCAAGGCGCAAGCCGGAGGACACACTAATGGGTGCAAAGAATGTACGACGAAGTATCTCTCCATTGCATGCAGAATTGGAAGCACTGATATGGGTCATGCATTGCATGCTCGACGCTAGGCGATTGACGGTGACATTTGTCACATACTGTTCCGATTTGGTGAAGATGGTGTCTAAACCAGAAGAATGGCCGGCTTTTTAATTACACCTGGAGGAATACGAGACAAGCAGGAAGGAGTTTTGCTTCTTCTCAATCTCACAGATCTCACGCGCTCAGAATACGAAGGCGGACAAGTTGGCACGAAGTTCCAGGGACTACCTTTATCGTTTAGAATATGTAAACTCACAATACAAGAAAACAAGGGTTTTGAGACTACCAAAATCGTCCTAATTTGGTCACAAATGCTCTATTTACGACTAATTTGTAACAAAAATTATTAGTCTCTTATATTTGATCGCAAATTATTATTGTATCAAAATAGTCGCTAATTTCCGACTACTTTGTGACATCTAGAGAGTGACGCAAATAGTGACGTTGTTGAGACTAAATAGAGTTGTCGTATATTGAAGACTAAATAGTGACATCAGCAACTTAGCGACTCATTTGTGACATGATTCAATAGAGACTACGTTGAGACCCCTATTGTTGTCGTTGATTTGCATCTGTTCATATTTGCAACAATTTTTATATAATTTTTTTTTTCAAATAAAACGAAAATAAAACAGAATTACCGAAATCCAAGTATTGTATAACCAAAAAAAAGTCTTAAATCCAAATCGTACGTGATAGATTCAGTGGCAGAGCACCGAACCAAACATCTTCGGATAGTTCAGATGATGACGAGCAGCATGTACCAGAGCAGGATATGGATGTTACAAGTGAGGTTCATCAAGGAGAGACCAGCATTGGCCGCGAACATGTTCAGTTTGACACAGCCGTGTTCCGCTTTGATCCAACATTGTCCGGGAATAACTTATGAAGAGAACTCCATCCTGATGACCGAGTCTCTAGACCAACTCGTGTCCACTCTAGAAATCAAATTATCCAAGCCGAGCAATTTGGAGATGCATTTAGCGGGCTTAATTCAAGCAACTCTGGCCAGAAAAAGATGCATAATTCGTTTGGGAATGTTAGCTACCAAGATCAGCCTCTTTTGAACTTAATTCAAGCCCAAGACATCCCAAAATAATTACTTTATTTTGTGGTCAAAGGAGGGTGACGAAAATGACTTCAAGAGTCACATACGAGAAGTCACTTTGGAGTTCAAGGGTTATTCTACTTAGTTTTAATTCTAGTCTTCCATTTTCATTTTCTAAGTTTAGGAAATACACAAAACTTTATTTCTCTTTTCTTTTTCCGTGATACGAATTCTATAAGTATTTGTAAGATTCATTCTAATAAAATATCCAAGTTTTTATCATCTTCTTTTGAGAGAAATCTCTTTGTTCATCTTGAACATTTTGTTGAGTTTGGCTAGGCTTACTTCCAAACGCAGCAAACCTCCTAAGATCCGTGGTCAAGGGCTACTTCCTCGGTTCCGTGGAGTGGAGAATACCAAGAGACTTCCGCATCTCTTGACGGTCTCATTCGATCCACCATCTATCCAATCTATCCAATCTATCCGATCTATCCAACGCGCCAACAAAGAGCATAATCCATCCTAGGGTTCCATTATGTGGTATCAGAGCCACTCTTTGTTGGTAAAGCTGTTCATCTTCTTTTCTTCTCAAAAAAAAAAAAATATTCTATATAATCTGTTCTCTTCTCCCTCTTTCCATTGTAAATCCGGGCCATCCTCTACCCTCATTCAAAAAAAAAGAAAAAAAAAAAGAAGAGAAAACCGAAAAGGTTTAAAACAAACTGAGGAGGAATCCAGTTTGTGAGGGTGGTGGAAGAGAAATCCTGCTGGCTGAGGAGAAATCCAGTCAAGAGGTGGCTAAACGGATTTCCCTTCGAAATTTCTGTATTTTCTTTCTCCTTTGTTGCGTGGGAGTACTTGCGGGATTTGCCTTGAATTGTTTGATAAGAACATCGAGAAAATAACTCAGTGTGATCACCATAAAACCAGTGAGCAAAACACGTGTGTGGGTGAGGCAATAAACACTTGAGAGAAAGAGAGTTTTTTCTAATCGTTTGTTAAGTGATTTTCAGGAAAGCAATGGATGATAGTGGAGAAGAAGGAAATAACAATCCTGGATCCGGATTGTTTGGTTTACAAATGAAAGCACTAACCAAACATTTGATGAGATTTCTAAACACAGGTCTTGAAGAGATTAATGTTTGGCTTGATAGAATTCAGGAGGATCAACAAGGCCGAGCGCGGCCAGTCCAAAGGAAGAACCGGGAAAGGAGACATAGCCATTCCTTTGACGGTCATGAAGAAGAAGAACAATTCGATGACAACCGTTCTAACCTCAGGACAAGGAGAGGTCATAGAAACCAAGATGAAGAGAACCCATTCTCTAGAAGGTCAGATGATGGACTTGGTGGTCTCAAACTCAAAATTCCATCCTTTTCTGGTAAGAACGAACCCGATGCATATTTGGAATGGGAAAGAAAAACTGAGTTAGTTTTTGATTGTCAAAATCTCTCGGAACTTAAGAAAGTTAGACTTGCTGCTTCTGAATTTAATGGCTACGCCATTAGTTGGTATGATCAAGTTATTTCTCTTAGGAGCAGAAGAGGTGAAAGACCAATAACTACTTGACAAGAACTAACCGAACTAATGAGAAAGCGTTTTGTTCCAAGCCATTATAACAGGGATCTTCATCAAAGGTTGAGACGTTTGACTCGAGGCACAAAGAACGTGGAGGACTATTTCCAAGAGATGAAAACTCTTATGCTTAAGGCGGGCGTAGAGGAAGACATGGATGCAACCTTGGCTCGTTTTCTTGCAGGTTTGAACCGGGAAATTCAGGACCGGCTGTAGCTTCAAGAAATTGAAAGTGTTGAGGACATGCTCCACAAAGCCATCTTGATAGAACAACAAGTCAAGAGGAGGGGTATTTCAAAACCAGCTTATGCTCCAAAACCCACTTATCCACCTAAGACGAGTTTTCAAGATAAAGGTAAGTCTTTTACTTATGAGTTTAAGACTAACCAACATTCTCGTTTTGACAAAGGCAAAACCATGGAATCCACGAGTAGAGCCAGAGATATCAGGTGCTTCAAGTGTCAGGGACTAGGACATTATGCAAACAAATGCCCTAACCAAAAGGTGATGATTCTACTTGAGAATGGAGAAATAGAGTCCGAAGCTGAAAACGATGAAAAGGAGGATACCGGACCCATCTATGATGAGGAAGAACCTTATGATTATCCGGCTCAAGGAAATCTTCTAGTGACCATGAGATCACTAAGTGTGCAGCCCAAAACCAATGAAACCGAACAAAGGGAGAACCTTTTCCATTCTCGCTGTTTCATAAATGATAAAGTCTGTTCATTGATCATTGATGGTGGGAGCTGCACTAATGTTGCTAGTGATGTGCTTGTCAGGAAACTCGGATTAGAAACCAGACCGCATCCGAGACCATTCAAGCTTGAATGGCTGAATGAAGATGGTGTTCAGCACGTCAAGGAACAAGTCACGGTACCAATCACCATTGGCCGATACCAAGATGAGATCATATGCAATGTTTTGCCTATGGATGCCAGCCATATACTTTTAGGACGACCTTGGCAGTTCGATAAAAAGGCTGTGCACGATGGCTACACCAATCGGCATATGTTCGATCATCAAGGCAAGAAGATCACTCTTATTCCTTTGTCGCCATCCGAAGTTCACCAGGATCAGCTGCAGCTTAGAAAGAGCCGTGAACTTGAGAAACAACAGGAAGCAGCTAATGCACCGGTCAAAAGGTCCAACTTCTACATTAAACCAAGTCAGGTAAAGAAAACTTTGTTTTCCAAACCTTCTCTCATTTTACTTGTGTTTAAAGAATCACTAATGGCCACTAACTCTACACCGGAGCTGCCGAGTGAACTTAAGCCGTTGATGAGCAGGTTTCAGGATGTGTTTCCGGAAGAAACTCCGAGTGGATTGCCACCTATCCGTGGGATAGAACACCAAATCGATCTAGTTCCCGGAGCGTCTCTTCCAAATCGCCCTGCTTACCGTACCAACCCAGTTGAAACCAAGGAGTTGCAAAGACAAGTGGATGAGTTGATGGGGAAAGGCTATATTAGAGAAAGCCTCAGTCCTTGTGTCGTTCCCGTGCTGCTCGTGCCTAAGAAGGACGGATCTTGGCGGATGTGCGTGGACTGCCGAGCCATCAAAAACATCACGGTTAAGTATCGCCATCCCATCCCTCGTTTAGATGTTATGTTGGATGAATTGCATGGTTCTAAGGTCTTTTCCAAGATAGATCTTAGGAGTGGATATCATCAGATTAGGATGAAGGAAGGGGATGAATGGAAAACGGTTTTCAAAACTAAGCATGGACTTTATGAATGGCTTGTGATGCCATTTGGTTTGACTAATGCTCCTAGTACCTTTATGCGTTTGATGAATCATGTTCTTAGGGCTTACATAGGGGAATTTGTTGTCGTATACTTTGATGACATTTTAATCTATAGTAAGAGCATGAATGAGCATATTGGGCATTTGGGAAAAGTCTTAGGAGTGCTTAGGAAAGAATGCTTATATGCTAATGAAAAGAAATGCATCTTTGGAGCGGATCACCTAGTTTTCTTGGGTTTTGTTGTAGGTGCTGATGGTATCCGTGTGGATGAGGAAAAGGTTAAGGCAATCAAAGAATGGCCTAGCCCGAAGACCGTAAGTGAAGTTAGAAGTTTCCATGGATTGGCTGGCTTCTACCGGCGCTTTGTCCAGAACTTCAGTACCATTGCAGCCCCTCTTACGGAAGTGATCAAGAAAAACGTGGGGTTTAAGTGGGAGCAAGTCCAAGAAGATGCTTTTCAAGCCTTAAAAGGGAAGTTAACTCAAGCTCCATTACTTGTTCTCCCAGATTTTACGAGAACTTTTGAAATTGAATGTGATGCCTCAGGCGTGGGTATTGGTGCTGTTTTGATGCAGGAAGGAAAACCCATTGCGTATTTCAGTGAGAAGCTAGGTGGTGCAACTGTTAACTACCCCACCTATGACAAGGAATTGTACACTTTGGTGAGGGCTCTTCAAACGTGGCAACATTACTTGTGGTCCAAAGAGTTTGTCATACATACGGATCACCAATCCCTAAGGCATCTCAAGGGACAACAAAAGCTTAACAAGAGACACGCCAGGTGGGTTGAGTTCATCGAAACCTTTCCATACGTCATTAAGTACAAACAAGGTAAAGAGAACATAGTTGCTGATGCTCTTTCACGAAGGTATGTTCTTCTTTCTTCTCTTGGAACCAAGCTTTTGGGGTTCGAATTTATAAAAGACTTGTATGAGGCTGATTCAGATTTTAGGGAACCTTATTTGGCATGTTCTAGACACGCACATGGCAAGTACTTTATCTCTGAAGGTTTCTTATTCTTTGACAATCGATTGTGTGTGCCTCACTGTTCTTTGAGAGAGTTGTTCACCAGGGAAGCTCATGGAGGAGGATTAATGGGTCACTTTGGAGTGGCAAAAACCTTTAAAGTGCTCGAGGAACACTTTTATTGGCCAGGCCTGAAGAAGGACGTTGAAAGAATCTGTAGCAGATGCGTGACATGCAAGGAGGCTAAGTCCAAGAACACGTCCCAAGGTTTGTATTCTCCTTTACCGATTCAATTTCACCCGTGGACTGATCTTTCTATGGACTTTGTTTTGGGATTGCCTAAGTCTAGGACAGGAAGAGATTCCATCTTTGTGGTTGTAGATAGGTTTTCTAAGATGGCTCATTTCATTCCATGTTTGAAAACCAATTATGCATCTCACATAGCTGCACTGTTCTTTAAACAAATCGTTAGACTTCATGGCATGCCTAAGACTATAGTTTCTGATCGTGATGCTAAGTTCTTAAGTTACTTTTGGAAAACTTTGTGGACTAAGCTAGGCGCTAAACTGTTGTTCTCTACTACTTGTCATCCTCAGACCGATGGTCAAACGGAAGTAGTTAATAGGACGCTCTCTGCCTTGCTTAGAACTTTGGTTAAAAAGAACCTTAGAACATGGGAAGAGAATCTACCGCATGTAGAGTTTGCTTATAACCATTCTTGCATTCAACTACAAAGCATTCACCTTTTGAAATTGTTTATGGCTTTAATCCGTTGTCTCCTCTTGATCTAGTTCCTTTGCCTTAGAGTGAAAGAATCAGTTTAGATGGCAAAAAGAAAGCCAAACTTGTCAAACAGATTCATGAGAAGGCCCGAGCCAACATTGAAGCCAAGACAAAGCAATATGAGAAGTACGCTAACAAAGGAAGGCGTAAGGTGGTGTTTCAACCAGAAGACCTCGTATGGATTCATCTTAGGAAGGAACGGTTTCCTGTGGAACGAAAGTTCAAGCTCATGCCAAGGAAAGATGGACCATTCACGGTGGTCAAGAAGATTCATGACAATGCTTATCAGCTAGATCTTCAAGGTAAATATGACATTTCCACAAGCTTTAATGTTTCTGATTTATCTCCTTTTGTTTCAGATGATCCAGATTTGAGGACAAATCCTTTTCAAGAGGAGGGGAATGATAGATTCCGTGGCAGAGCACCGAACCAAACATCTTCGGATAGTTCGGATGATGACGAGCAGCATGTACCAGAGCAGGACATGGATGGTACAAGTGAGGTTCATCGAGGAGAGACCAGCATTGGCCGCGAACATGTTCAGTCCGACACAGCCGTGTTACGCTTTGATTCAACACTGTCCGGGAATAACTTACGAAGAGAACTCCGTCCTGATGACCGAGTCTCTAGACCAACTCGTGTCCACTCTAGAAATCAAATTATCCAAGCCGAGCAATTTGGAGATGCATTTAGCGGGCTTAATTCAAGCAACTCTGTCCAGGAAAAGATGCATAATTCGTTTGGGGATGTTAGCTACCAAGACCAGCCTTTTTTGAACTTAATTCAAGCCCAAGACAGCCGTAAAAACTTATTTTAAAAAAAAATAAAAAACAAAAACAGATCACCCATGTGAAAACATAAAATAAGATTAAGAACATCAAAGCGAAACTACCAAACAAAAAAATCTTAAATTTATTTATTTATTTTTATCCTCATTTATTTCAAATTTAATTTATTGCATATTTCTAAATATATAGAGTTTTTATATTCCTATGAATTAGGCTTGTTGACATAAAAAATGGACTATTTATAATGATTTATCTATTTATATATTTATTTATCCTAAAACTTTTGACGAATTGGTCATTTTACTTTTGTTTGAATTAGAATTATTTATTTTTTACCATATTTGACTTTTTCAAAAATGAAAAATATTAATTACATGTGTCGAAATCTTATTGACTGACTCATGCATCACAATCATTTTAATCTAGAATATGATCGGAATATACATTGATTTATAATTTATTATTTCATTACTCATTAAAAGAAAGACAAAAACGAAAAAATAGAAAACAAAATTAGATTACTTCACACATGTCGCGATTATGTTAATTACTAACTTTGAAATATCAAGTTTTATATAATAAAAATTTCTTTTGTTTAAGGATCAATATTTGATTGTATATTTTTCTAAAATGAAGTTAATTTGATTTACTTTTGTTTTTATTTTCCTTTTCGAAATAGAATAATATCTTGTTTTTAATGAATATATTTTGATTGACTAACTCATATGCATCACAATCATTTTAATTTAGAATACGGCATATACATTGAGTTATAATTTATTATTTCATTACTCGTAAAAAGGAAATAAAAAACGAAAAAATAGAAAACAAAATTAGATTACATAACACGTGTTGTGATTATGTTAATTACTAACTTTGAAACATCAAGTCTTATAAAATATATATTTTTTTAAAGATTAGTATTGATGGTATATTTTCTCAAATTGAAGTTAATTTGATTTACTTTTGTTTATTATTTTCTTTTTCAAAATATAAATATATATTTTTTATTATTCTTTTTTGAAATTTTTTTATGAATATATTTTAATCGTAACATGTGTCAAAATCTTATTAATTAATTTGACATGTGTCACAGTGATGTTAATTAGTAACTTTGAAGTTCACAACTTTATATAATAAACTTTTTAATTAATATAGAAAACACATATGTATAAAATACATATTCGAATCTATATATTAGAATCTACTTCTAATTTTGTAAGTAACTTTACTATCTCTTGTAATCCTTAGATTATCTACTCCCTAACTTCTCTTGTAGTTGTATATAATCTAGTTATCAACAAACGCAACAAGACAAAATACAATTCGGAATTAACTAGACAAACGTGACACCGAAGAAGAAGAAGGTATATCAAATTCGTTTTGACTTGTCTTCATACTTGTGGTCGGAAAATCCAATATCAATTTATATTTCAAATTAAATGACGTTTAGTGCGTCCAAAACAATTATGATCCCTAAGACTTAACTCGGGTTTGATAAATGAGATTGTAGATTTTTAGATGAATTTGGGAATTTAAAAACAGTGTGCTGTTTATTTAACAAATCGTGTCGTTTTGAACAATACTCGTGTTGTTTTTTAATAAATTTAAAAAAAAACGTTTTGATTTGACGACACTATAGGGACGGGTATATAATACATTAATAGAAGATATAACTTGTGAGAGTTTCTATATTAAATTTCTGCAGTTGATATATTTTTTTCGAACCATGAGGGGTTCTTGCATTAAAAACCCTTAAAGAAACTGGTGGTAATTCTACTATCATCTTGGCAACGACTTTGTTCTTAATAATATGTTTTTAAATAAAAATATCATTACATTTTCAATGTTTTACGTCTCTAATAATATGTTTCTAAACGTTTTTATGTCTCCCATGTAATATTATTATGTTTTAGTTATCTTGTAAGATATGGAAATTTAGGGCATAATTGTGTGAGCTATTTACTTATTCCAAGTCGTCTCTGCAAATATAACTCCATAGTTACACTTGAACGTAATAGTTTGGAACCAATGAGCTTTTTATTCTTTAATTTGTTGGCTATGGAACTGTTACATTTGTATACCAAAATTGAAATAAAACAAAATTGATTAATTAAAAAACACCCTTCGTTTATGTCAATCCCTTTTCAGTTGAGACTATTCTCTTCCTCGCTTTCTCAGCCTGCAAATCATAGATTTTAATCACTTTAACATATAAAAGAAAACAGATCGTAAAACCTGTTCTAAGTACTAACATATAAAAGAAAACAGATCGTAAAGCAAATCAAAGATTCCAATTACTTCAGAACATATGAAACAAAACAAAACAGAATGTAAAGTTGAAATGGCTTATCTTCTACAATAAGTTCTAACCTGTTCCTTCCAATTCATGGAACCTGTGACGATAGCAAGTATAGTGGCTTGCACGGCGGATCCAACCACAACACCGCACCATAAACCTTTTCCGTTGAACTCACGATTGAAAGCTAAGTAAACTCCAACCGGAGCTCCTACAAGATAATAAGACACCACGTTGTTCCAAGCTCCAATGTGTTGCCAACCACTTCCCCTAGCAACCCCATTAAGAACTACAGTAAATCCGTCGAGGACGAAGGAGAGACAGAGCAAAGATGATATGTCCGCGACATAGTCCACGACTTCTTTGCTATTGCTGAATGCGTAGCCTATAAAATTCCTGCATGTGAAGAGAAGTATGCTAAAGAAAGCTGACTCTATCAGCCAGAGACAAAGCCCTGCCAATACTGATACCCTAGCAACTTGAGGATTCCCAGCTCCCAAATTGTTTGACACGCGTGTGCTGCAAGAAACCAATCACAAATGTTGAGGAAAAGAATTGTTGAAGATGTTTTGGTTTGAGAACTGAAATCATACCTCACAGACGCGCCGATTCCAGCTGCAAGCACATAGTGCAAAGTTTCGATTGTAAGACTGAAAAAAAAAAATCGGGTTACCATATCGAAAGAGAAAACAAAAGATATAAAAGAAGAAGCCTATCTACATATGATACTTACCATATCAAAAGAGAAAACAAAAGATATATAAGAAGAAGTCTATCTATATGATACTTACCATATCGAAAGAACAGACGTCTCGAGTTTTGGGTTAGGGAGAAGACCTGAGCAGAGAATGAGTAGCTCAAATAGCCACCATTCTAGGCTATCAAAAAACAATGCAAGCGAAATAAGAAGAAGTATTATAGTGTGTGTGTGTAACTTGACCAATAAGAAACATAAAAATGACATACCAAGTCATTGCTGCTGATGGGATTCCATATTGGAAGAATTGCTTGACACAAGACACAAAATCATCAGATACAAAGCCGCGAGTCTTCTCGCAAGAGCTGGAGAATCTCACATAGCAAGCGAGCATCAACGCATAAAACCAGAAAGACAGACTAATAGCCAAAGCAGCTCCATTGCTTCCCAGACCAGACACGGAAACCAAAATCCAGCAAACCGAGATATGGAACAAAAGGGTGGTCACGGCAGTGTAGAGCAGAGGAAGAACCAACCCTTGTGTCATTAGAAACCGGGTCAGTGGTATGACAATTGCTTGGCCGAACAAAGCCGGTATGAGCCAAAAGGCGTAGGAGCCTGCGACTCTGGAGATGTCAGGGTCTTGTCCGAGTAAGATCAAGAGCTTGTCAATGTAAATCCAAAGAATTGATATAAGGAAACAAATTGGGATATTGGAGGCGATTGCAGAGTATGTATAGGTTCCGATTTTTTCGTATTGTTTGGCTCCAAAAGCTTGGCCACAAAGAGTCTCCAAAGCACCCACTAATCCAAACTGCACAAAGCGTTTTCAAGATTTGAGAATCAATTGGATTTTTGAATTTAGGAGGAGGAATTTTTAGAATAGTTATTACCATAATACTGAAACCTGAGACGTTAGTGAAGGAGGTGGCAAGAGCGACGCCGGAGAGCTGGAGCTCGCCGTTGTGGCCGGCGACCATGACTGAGATGACAGGCAAAAGGTACTGAGCAATGGTTACGGTGGCCATAGGAGCGGCCAAGCGGCTCACTTTCTTCAGCTCGACGGTGAGCTGACCTCTTTGCCATTTCTTTGTACCGGGGACTAACTCCTCGTCTCTCAGAAGAAATGGCTCTTCCATTGTCCTCTTCCTAATCTTGCTTTTGATTTCAGATGATATGAGATCTTTATGGATAGACGAAAATAATGTAAATACTTTTTTCGTGTAACACGTGGGAATAGAATATTGAATTAAAAAGAATCATGGTTTGAACTTTCATATCATGATATTTAATGAAATATATATATATATATATTTTTTTTGCAACAAACAAATAAATATCTCAACCTATATACAGTAAAACCTCTATAAATTAATAACGTTGAGACCGTGAGGTTTTATAAAAAAATATTAATTTATAATGATTATTAATTTATAGATATATTATTTGGTTGAAAAACTAATTTTAGAACTAACAAAAAATATTAATTTAGCGAGATATTAATGAATCGAATATTAATTTATAGAGGTTCTACTGTACGTAGTTGATGTTTAGTTTTTTTTTTTTGAACTAACTAAATTTTTCAATAGTTAATGTTTAGTTAGAAGTAGAACTAGGGATATAATCGGTAAAACAATATAAAATTAGGTAGCAATTCACGATTCCACGCCAGGGGCGGAGCCAGGTAATGGGAGGGGGAGCAACTGCCTTCTGTAGATTTAAATATAAATTAAAATCATTAGTATAATATATAAAAATTTGTTGTTATAGTGGTAGTTGCCCCTGGTAAATTTTCTTGTCTGCCTCCTGTGTCACCTCTAGTTCTTCTCTCATTCAATTTTTTTTTTTTGTTTCATTTTTTAATAATATTTTATTTCATCAATCTAAAGAATCACCGAGTTTCCATATCTTCTCAGATCTTAGCCAAGTTACCCTTTTTATTAAAGATAATATATTTAATATATTTTCTTTTTCCATATCTTTTTTATTTAAATAGTTGATTATTTTTTTTTTAGAATCTTTCAATCCGTTGAGAATGGAATTAGTTATTTATTTACTTATCCTCTTGTGTTTAGCTTAATTTTTTTGGTCTTAACAAAAACTATATTTTTACTAAGAAAATCCTAGCATAATGTGTTAAATCATACAAATAACAATATAAATAAAATTTTATGTGTTTAAAGGTGTTTAAAATACAATAAATGATTATTGTTGTAAAATAAATAAATATTTTTATACTATATCAAAAATAAATTTACATATTTTTCTATAATAATATTTTAATAATAAATATTTTTTTATATAATTTTAAATTATTGTATGCCCCGGTTAAAAATATTTCTAGCTCCGCCACTGTTCCACGCTATGTGTGTGTGCTAACAAATTTATAAACTTTTATTCAAAATACTTTTAAAATAATTTGAAAAGTAAATAACTTAATTAGTTTTATATATATGATGAGTAACAATATAATTTGTATTGGTAATGCAATTATAAATATTCTTGATGATTATAAGATTTTATAAGGGTAATTCTTGTAAAGATATATATGAAAAAGATATGCCTAAAAACCAGATCCAAAAAACCAGATTTTATAAGGGTAATTCTGGTAAAGATATGTATAAAAACCAGTTCCAAAAAACCTTTGTAAATATATGCATGAAAAAAGACAGGATAATACACGTGGGGATCACGTTCCTTACCAACGACTAAGCCGCTAAACCAGACATCAAAGGCAACTAGACAGTCACATAGCAAATTTCGTTTTGAGTTGCTCGAAAGTATGAATGCTTTTTTAGCAAAAAAATAATATCTGTTATAAACAATAAATATTATTTGATGAGATTTATGTATTTATATTTTAATATATATAATTATAATATGTGATTATAATATGTAAAGAGACGTTAAGGAAAAAAAGAGAGAATGAATTATGTTTCACTTGTGCATACATGATTTGCTTTACATCACTTCTATTTATACACGTCGTAAGTCGGTTAAACTTAGGCGATAGAGATAATAATAAAGAATAGAAGATGGATAATTATCTCATTATTTATATTTTTCTTTAATTGTCCATCACTAATGAAATATTACGTACTGTTTCGTTAAAAATTTTATCATGAAAAAATCTATATGGGATAAAAACCGTGACAAAATAAAAAAGTGCAGTGACGCTTTTTCCTTAAATATCCATCATTGTGAAGTTGTGTGCTGCCTCGTTAAAAATATTTTTATGGAAAAACCTAATGGGATAAAAACCATGACAAAAGGAAAAAGAGTACAACAACAGCAAATTCTCCTTGGAAATGATAGATCTCATATTCTCTTCACAAAACTCTTAGATGTCACATTCCAATACTATGACCATGTTTCTTGAATGTTGTAGTAGGAAACGCCTTTGTGAAAAAATCAGCTGCGTTGTCACTTGAGCGAGCATACTGAATATCCACTTCTTTATTTTTGTCTAGCTCTTGAGTATAAGAGAAAAATTTTGGAGGTATATGCTTCGTTCTATTGCTCTTGATATAACCATCTTTAATTTGAGCGACACAAGCAGCATTACTATCAAACACAAGCTACATGCTTTATGAAGCACAATAATCTCTGCATAATTCGAAGAAGTGGCGACCAAAGTTTGCTTCTCGGATGGCCAAGAGATCGATGTTCCACCAAATGTGAAAACATATCCTATTTGCGATCGAGCCTTATGCGGATCAGATAAATATCTTGTATCTGCAAAACCAACCAGACCAATCTCGAGATTTCTAGAATAATAATAGCAAAAAAAAATCATACCTTTAAGACAACGGAATACATGCTTTATTCCGTTCCAATGTATGTAAGTAGGAGATGAGCTGAATCTTGCAAGTATATTAGTAGCAAAAGCTACACAGGTCAAGTAAAATTTGCAAGATATATAAGCTCACTGATATGGCTCATACAAGGTACTTTTAGAAACAATTAGCATTTTCATTACAAATGCTTTTAAGTAATATCCTTCCAGGAAATTTCAAGATAACATCTTATTCATTAGATGTTCAATTTGGAATAACTGAGGACAATGTTGTCCTTCTTAAGTCTTTTATTCCAAAATATTATACGGCTTTTAATAACTCTTCAGGAGTTCTGATGATCATCATTCTTTGATTTGATCAAGTAGTCTTCCCGGGAACATAATTTCGATATCATTAATCCTTTAGGGATCATATCTTTGAGACACAATTCAAGTCATTCATGGACTGCCAGACATATCAAATTGCATCAATCATACTATCATATTTTTTCAATGGCCTTATGAAGCAAGCCGCTTTACATATCGTAAGGTCATTTTTTTCTTATTCATTTTTCTGGAAAAATATTTACTCTTTTGATGCTTGGACTGTCGGTCCAAAAATTTCTCCTTTTTCTTACGAGCTTAATATAGACTTGATTGTGTCTTTCACTTTTTGGCCAATACCTTTTCTTTCTACTCTCATCCACAGAGGTAGATTTATGATCCTCATTTATGTTAATCATATCGCGTGCTATCTTATTTCTTGTCGACAACTTTTATCAGTGAATATGATATGTTAGAGAAAACTCTCTCCACTTTTCATCCTGAAAATGTAATCCTACAGCAGCAATACCGGACAAGATAATTCACCCTGTACTCGGAGTTGATGCAAATCCTCCTTGTAGCTGAACAGAATAATCAACTCGTGATGTTGAACCATCATACTCGTCTAACTGGATCTATGTCATTCCCTGAAGCGAATACTGCGTCATCCAGTCAGAGTGATAAGAAGCCACGACGTGAACGCAGACGCAGTAGAGGTCGTGGCCGCGGTCGCGGTCGAGGGCGTGGACGAGAAAGGGAAAGTGATGATGGTCGAGATGTTAAAAGACAAGGTGAAAATCCTTGCTTCATATGCGGCATAAAAGGACATTGGGTACACATGTGTCGTATGCCAAAACATTTAGCAGATCTGTACGCATAATCACAAAAGATCAAAGAAAATGATGCAGAGACCAACTTCATCTTGGATGAAGCTGGAACTTCCTTTGATGGCTTAAGTGATAACACTCATCTTGATGTTGCTAATTTCCTTGTTGATCCTGAAGCATCAACGAAGTCAAAGAAACTTAAATCGATAATAGTGTCTCCCTGTAGACACCAAGAATAACAAACACTTAATCTGGCTTTTAGTAAGTATAATATATTTTCGTTTTTGTAAAACGTTTTTGGTGTAATATATTAACCTTTTGATGTAATATATTAACCTCTTTATAAGTTGATGTTTTTGGTTAATTATTGCATCTTTTAAAATTATTGTGGCCAAGAAAATGTCACAATTTGAGATTCAGGATGGAGATACTTGTCTAGCAGACAGTGCTACGACACATACAATCCTTAGGGATAAAAAATATTTCTCCTGTCTCAAAATGAAAGTCTCCGCCGGAAGCGTGAGTACTATAACTGGTATTACAAAGATTATACTAGGCTCCGGAAGAGCGAATTTTTCAATGCCAAGGGGTACAGAGTTTGTAGTGCAAGATGCATTACACTCCTCTGAGTCTAAACGAAACTATTTAAGTTTCCGAGATATCCGGAGAAATGAATATCATATTGAGACTATTGATAAGAATGGCATTAAATTTCTTTACATTACAACGGAGAGGAAACATCAGTTGGAAGAATTACCAATGATGTTCTCCGGATTATATTGCACAAAGATAACCATGGCTGAATCACATGTTGCGGTAAACCAGAAGTTTACCAGCACTTTTAAAGTGTGGCATGAAAGGTTGGGCCACCCTTGTTCAGTCATGATGAGACTGATTGTGCAAAATTCGAGTGGCCACCCATTGAAAAACCATAAGATTTTTCAATCGGGAGAGTTTTCATGTAAGGCATGTTCTTAAGAAAAACTCATAAGTAGGTCCTCACCAGTCAATGTTGGGAATGAATCCCCTGTATTTCTAGAGAGAATACATGGTGATATATGTGGGCCGATTCACCCACTGTGCGGGCCATTTAGATATTTCATGGTATTGATTGACGCATCTAGCAGATGGTCACATGTGTGTCTTTTGACCACAAGAAATATGGCTTTCGCAAGATTCATTGCCCAAATGATCAGGTTGAGAGCGTATTTCCCTGATTGTGCCATAAAGAAAGTCCGGCTTGATAACGCTGGTGAATTCATTGCAGCGGCCTTTAACGACTATTGTATGTCTTTTGGAATCGATGTTGAGCATCCGGTTCCGCACGTACTGATAAACAGGATTTTAACCGGTTTGATAATCAAAACCTAAAGGTCTTTTTGCAGTTGTAGTACTTTAGGTGTCAAACCAACCTTGGGGTGAAAGCTACTAAGATTACAAAAGTTATATGAAGTTAAGCAAAATTCGAGTTAAATGGGTGAAGAATTCTAAATTAATTACTTGCGGTTTGTAAATAGACACGAAAACTATTTTAAAATCCCTACAGAAGGGTTATATAAGTACTAGATGACTCCTAAACAATAAAACAACAGATCTACTAATTTAATAAAATACAAATCTAAAACCGGATTTATTATACAGATTTGATGGTGAGTAGCAAGATAATAAGAAAAACTATTTCTAAAATTCAAACAATTACCAAATCAACAACAGGTAATAATACAAGACTCTAAGCAATTCCTAAAAATAATAGAATGATAAAAATACAATTTTATAAATTTATAAAACTATATTGCATAATTAAACTATTTAATGGAAATTTAATCAAGATAAACAAACATAAAACTAGAGGAAAATGGGTTTTTGGGTTGTAAATTATTAAAAACAGATTCTAGGTTGGAAATCATGCTTAGGGAAGTTGAAGATTCGAACTTGGGGTTTAAAAACATAAATTCTTACTCTTTTAGTTATTTCTCTAAACCTTAAGAAACCAAATTAGATTTATCCATGATGTGTGGCATAAATCCTTTCTTCACCCTTTCCTCCTAACCCATGATGTTTGGTGGAAAGAAAAGGTGAAGAACATTAAGAATGGATCTTAAAAAAAATGGTTTAACTAGCTCCCTAAGCATCCATGATGTGTGGGAAAGGATGAGCTAGTCTCTTGGATTTGGTTTTAAGGGATTTCCTAAGTCTTGTTAGGATAAGGAAATCCCTAGATTAAAGAGATCTCGTTAGAGAGTCTCTAGACCTTAAAACCCCCAAATCCAAGAAGAGAATTAAAATGAAGTACATGATGAAAACAAACCAAGTTTTTAGTCTCCAACTTCCTTAATCATCACAACATTAAATCTTAGGCGGTTTACTCACAAATCATGTTCTTATCTCCTTTAAACTTAAGTTTAAAGTTAAGGAACATGACCAATGAGGTTTTTAAGAAAGATTGAAATTTAATTAAATATTTGTGGAAGATAATAAAATACAAGGATTTTCAAAAGATCTAAATAAAAACTAAGAAGAAGGATTTGACTTTAGAATAATTTAAACATTTGCTATCTATAAAATAAGAGTTCTTAACAAAAGATTTAAACAAGAATTAAGAAGAAAGACTTAACTTTAGAATATGTTGAATAAGAAATTTATATAATAAAAATACAAGTTTTAAAGAACTAAAATAAGAAGAACTATAAAACTCAAGAACAAGGGAAAGCTTATAAGAACACTTAAGAAAACTTTGAAAGAGAGAATATAAAGACTTGATTGTTTACTTGATGAAAAACTGAATGAATATTACAAACACATAAACACTCCTTATATAGAGTTTTAAATATGGCTCTTGGCCTTAAAAGAGGGGTTAAGGGGCAAGAGACAAGGGGCAAGAGACAAGGGACCTATCTAATCCCACTTACTTAAAGCATAAAAACTTTTATGAATCAGCTTCCTTTTTGGTCCGCGTGGTTGGGTCGAACGGTCACTCGATCGTGTCGTCAGATCGGGTCACGTGGTCGATTGTCTAGTCGATCACTCTTTGATCGACTCATTTTGCACGATCGTCCAGTCGATCACACCTTGATCGAGTCATTTCGCTCGATCTTCCTCTCGATCTTGATTGAATCGACTGGCCTTAGTCGATCTACCAGTCGATCTCGGCTCCTTTTCTTTTGTCCGAGTTTTTTTTTTTTTTTTTTTTTGATTCCTGCCAACTCTTATGTTCTTCTTTCATCTTCTNCCTCTCGATCTTGATTGAATCGACTGGCCTTAGTCGATCTACCAGTCGATCTCGGCTCCTTTTCTTTTGTCCGAGTTTTTTTTTTTTTTTTTTTTGATTCCTGCCAACTCTTATGTTCTTCTTTCATCTTCTTGTTAATGCTCAACATCCATCACAGCTCCAAGTACTCAAAACAGCCTGAAAAAGATGCAAATATGCAAGAAACATGCAAATGCTAATGCAAAGTTCTCTAGGACTTAAAATGGTACAAATGATGCAAAATAGTCTATTATGAATGATGTATGCATAAAAACCTATTCTAAATGTAAGCTAAATATGCGAAATATATGAGTATATCACGTACATACACAAAAATGCATGGCTGAGTCTTTGATTAAACGGTTGCAGTTGATTGCAAGACTGTTAATCTTGAGAACAAAGCTTCCAATCACTGTATGGGGACATGCTATATTGCATGATGGGACATTGGTCCAGGTAAGATCAAGTGCATATAATGAGTATTCCCCTGTACAGTTAGCGTTTGGCTATAAGCCAGATGTATCCTATCTTCATGTGTTTGGGTGTGCGGTCTATGTCCATATAGCTCCACCTCAAAGAACAAAAATGGGACCACAAAGAAGATTGGGAATATATATCGGGTATATGTCACCAAGTATAATTAGGTATCTTGAACCGGCAACTGGTGATATGTTCACGGCACGGTTTGCCGATTTCCACTTTGATGAAAGTGAATTCCCTGCGTTAGAGGGAGGATTAAGAGAATCACCAAATGATATCACCTGGTGTACACACTCTTTGGCTTATCTTGATTCTCCTACTAATCAACGCGAGGTGGAAGTTCAGAAGATTACATATGCAAAGTTTGGCAAACCAGTTACCTGATGCGTTCATAGATACGAGGAGGGGGGGGCAAAGTCCTATAACCCCGCAACTAATGCTCCATCAAGGGTAAATGTTTTTGAAGAACATATTGATGTAAGTAGAGAAAATTAACCGAGGGTTCACTTGAAGCGCGGGAGGCCTATGGGATCAAAAGATAGAAATTCCCGACAAAGAAAGAAGTTGGGAGCAAGGGTTCTGGAAGAACCAAATAAAGCCAAATGTCTGGAAGACATTTGTGTCAAATGTCCTGAAGACATTTATGAAAAGGTTCCTGAAGAACCAAGTAAAGATATATGTCCGGAAGACATATATGAACCGGTTTCAGAAGAACCTGGTAAAGAGATTCGTCCTGAAGACGAATCTCGAACAGAAAAATATGAGATTTCCATCTCCTTCGTCCAAAGTGGAAAATTATGGGCTAGAAGTGAAATAGAGGATGATGATGGAATGTTCTCTTTTTCTGTATCCAAAGAGATCGATCATGAAAATGATGATCTAGATCCAACTTCTGTGTCAGAGTGCCAGAGAAGGCCTGACTGGGATAAATGATCGATCATATCATTTTCATGATCGATCTCTTTGGATACAGAAAAAGAGAACATTCCATCATCATCCTCTATTTCACTTCTAGCCCATAGTTTTCCACTTTGGGCGAAGGAGATGGAAATCTCATATTTTTCTGTTCCAGATTCGTCTTCAGGACGAATCTGTTTACCAGGTTCTTCTGATCCAACGCAAGTGGCCATGGGGAATGAAATATTCTCCCTTAATAAGCGGAAAGTATTTGGACCGATAGTTGTTACACTCTGATCCAACGCAAGTGGCCATGGGGAATGAAATATTCTCCCATAATAAGCGGAACATATTTGGACCGATAGTTGTTACACCTGAAGATGTAATGCCGGTTGGATACAAATTGGTCTTTGTAAGAAAGAAAAATGAGAAAATGATGTCACAAGGTATAAAGCTCGCATTGTGGCACAAGGATTTTCTCAAAGATCGTGAATAGATTATAAAGAAACTTATTCCCCGGTCATGAATGCAATCACATTCAGATACTTAGTAAGCCTAACGGCCTCTAAGAATTTAGAGATGTACATGATGGATGTTGTGATTGTATACTTATATGGTTCACTTGATAGTGATATACATGAAAATCCATGAATGATTTAAGATCCCAGAAGAATCAAAGATGCCTAAAAAGAGCTATGTTCGGTCAATCTACAACAATCACTTTAAGGATTAAAACAATCTGGATGCATGTGGTATAATCGCTTAAGTGAGTACTTGTTGAGTAAATGTTACGTCAACAATGCGATATGCCCTTGTGTGTTTATAAAGAATCCGCATCAGGATTTGTGATCATTGTTGTGTACGTTGATGACCTGAACATGATTGGAACTCAAAAGCAGATTGATGATGCAAGAGCTCATATGAAAGATGAGTTCGAAATGAAAGATCTTGGAAATACAAAGTTCTGTCTTGGGCTCCGGATAGAGCATTTCCAAGATGAAATATTTTTGCATCAATCAAATTACACCAGAAGGGTGTTGAAACGCTTTAGTATGGATAAAACGACTCCTTTGAGTACTCCAATGGCCAATAGACCGCTCGGTGTTGACAAGGATCCATTTCGACCTTGTGAAGGTAATGAAGAAATATTAGGTCATGAAGTGTCTTATATGAGCGATATAGGTGGAATTTTATATCTTGCAAATTGTACTAGACCAGATATAGCTTTTGCTACTAATTTAATTGCAAGGTATAGTTCATCACCGACGTGCATGCATTGGAATGGAATAAAGCATATATACCGTTATCTTCAAAGTTCGATTGATATTGGATTATATTATTCTAGAAACCCCGAGGTTGGTCTAGTTGGTTTTGCAGATGCATGATATTTATCTGATCCGCATAAAGCTCGATCGCAAACTGGATATGTTTTCACATTTGGTGGAAATGCGATCTCTTGGCGATCACAAAAGCAAACATTGGTCGCCACTTCTTCAAATTATTCAGATATTATTGCGCTTCATGAAGCATGCAGATAATGTGTATGGCTCAGATCCATAGCTCATAATATACAAGATCCAAGCGGAATAATCACGAATAAAGAACCAACAAATGTGTTTGAAGACAATGCTGCTTGTGTCGCTCAAATTAAAGAAGATTATATCAAGAGCGATAGAACGAAGCATATCCCTCCAAGATTTTTTTCTTATACTCAAGAGCTGGAGAAAAATAAAGAAGTGGATATTCAGTATGTTCGCTCAAGTGACAACGCAGCTGACCTCTTCACAAAGGCGCTTCCTACTAAAACATTCAAGAATCATGTTCATAGTATTGGAATGAGGCATCTACTAGATTTGTGAAGAGAAGATGAGATCCATTATTTCCAGGGGGAGTTTGCTGTTGATGTACTCTTTTTTCCTTTGACATAGTTTTTATCCCACTACGTTTTTCCATGGAAAGATTTTTAACGAGGCAACACGCAACTTTACAATGATGGATACTCAAGGAAGAGCATCACTGCACTCTTTTTCTCTTATCATTGTTTTTTTTTTATCCCAAATAAGTTTTTCCATGATAAAATTTTTAAAAATAGAGTACGTAATACGTTATTGATGATGAATAAGGAGAAAATGTTATGATAATGATGAATGATGAGTCATCATCAAAGTTAACGTTTACCATTTCACCGATTTAGTTGGTTTGACATACGTGTCAATTAAATAGCTCATTTCTTTACCTATATAAAGACGAGTCCATGTTGTAATTGAAGTAGATTACATGCAACGTAAAAAGCATAAATAGATAGTTTCTCTCCTCTCTCAATTATCTCATCTCTCTCGTATCTCTCTCCTCTCTCAATTATCTCATCTCTCGTATCTTATTATATAAAATTGGATGAGTTATTAATTCACATGATCGCAATACATGGTAAATTAATTGATAAGATTTCGTGATTAAAATATATTATAAATAAAAAAATATATTAATACTAAAAGAAAAAGGAAAATACACCTATTTTTAAAAGAGAAATAAATAAAATAAAAGGAAAAATTTTGACATGTGTCAAGTTTATCGATTTAGATTTTGAAACGTGTCTCGGTAAAATATTATTTTTAAATTAAAAAAGGAATTTCCAAAAAAAATTAAAAAATGTTAAATTTATCGATTTAAAGTAAAAAAGAAAAAAAAATGATCTATTTCAATTCAAGGAGAATAAAAAAATAAAAAGTAAATTAGATTAACTAGGATATATTTCAATTTAAAAATAAATTCTAGATGCAAATGATATGGTATTTGACGATAATGAGTTCAATAAAGAGAAAGATAGCAATAATCATGTAAAGATCCCTTTGATGCGAGTCTAGAGAAGCATAACTTCTCTAGAGAGCATAGTGATCATATACGTGAGATGAATGTGAAGAGAAAGAGAGATTTTATTTGCTTGAAAAGAGAATGGGAGATCGTTAATATACTCAAAGGATTCAAATTGCATACCCAAGTTTTTAACGCAGCGGAACAGAAAAATGTAGTTGGCAAAGTGTGTGAACTATATGAGAAGTATGGTTAATGTTGCTTAGGATCCGTAACAGATTTTGTGTTTTGAATATTTTAATTAAAAATAATTGAGAATTAAAATAAATAAATAACTCTTAGATTTAGATTTTGCGTTTTTCATATATTTTTTCAGTATTGGTCCGATATTGTTTTATTTTTATTTTTAATTATTTTAACGTGTTTTAAATTTTATTATTATAAACATACGTATACGCGGATCCTAATATAGATTTTAATTATGATAAAAGTAGGATAAATAATTCGTTAAAATTTAGAATAAGTAATTATATCTATATATAGATAAGACATTAGAAGTAAACATAATTCATATAAGAATATTAAAACACATATATTTGGAAATATTAATAAAATTAAATTTTATTTTTTTCTTATAGATTATCCAATTTTGTTTTCAATTTATTTTTACGAATTTAAAATATCTTATTAAAAACCCGCATATATGCATGTCCTATTTTAGTTATAATAATAATATCTTATCTAGTATAAAAATTTTACAACAATCATGATATTTTCAATGGGTGTAAAATTAAGTGGATGCATAAGTAGATTTTAGTCATCTCATGTATCAAATATTTTAGAAATTTCTATACCAAATTGTAAACATAAAGAATATACTGGATGCACTTGCACCTTTAACTATTTCGCTAGCTTCACCTCTGAGTATGAATACTAGTTGTCGGAAAATCCAACATTTGTTATAAAATTATGTATAGAGAAATTAGCATGAGTGACCTAATATGGTCGATAATAAATAGAGTAACCAAAAAAATAAATCAACATAATATTTTATGTATTATATGTATAATATACATGAAAATGACGTAACATTAGTGATTTCATTTGTAAAAATTATATGTATATTCACAAAAAAATAACGAAAAAGCTACAAAAAAAATTAGTCACGATCGTATAGTCACGAAAAAAAAGTCATGAAACTTTTTTGGTACATATAGATTCTTTACTAATTTTTGTGTGTCTATATTGGCTTTTCGTATATTTTTCCGTAGTTTTTTTATAGATTTTTTTAGATAGTCATCAGAAATGTACGACTATTTCGTTACTATACAAAAATAATTTACTAGTGTTTATATGGTATTTATCATCTTTCTATTAGTACAGTTTATTTACATTTTTAATATGATTTAATATAGATTTAGACATGCCCATCCACGATTTTAAAAATATATATATTTTTATATTTTATCCTAAATCATAAAAAATAATAATAAAAATTACAATTAAAACCTTACAAAACAATCCAAATATATAATTTCAAACAAACAATCACATTTTATAAACTGTTTGTAAAAGAAAACAGAAAAAAAAAAATTCAGTGTAGAAATATGGGTATATTTACATTTTTACCTACAAAATCATTCATTAAACTCACGTAATCGAGTTTTTCATTATAGCTGTCTCAATCGATAAAAAAGCCAACATATTCAATATTTCTTGTGACATGGTATATCGCAAATAATTTTTAATCAACTTCAACTTCGAAAAACTTCTTTTAGCAGTGGCAGCCGATACGGAAATATTTAATTTTTTCCTAAAATAGAATTTTACTAATAATATTAATTATTATTGGGGAATTGTTTTTTTAACTTAAAAGTTGGTTTTGTTTGCAAAAGTAAACCCCCTATTGTATGTTTGGCAAAAGTACCCCATAGGAGTAATAAAATTACAACTCCCTCCCTTATGACCAAACAAAAAACATTCGCCACAATGACGGTTTTAACCTACGGAAGTCTGCTTACGAAGTATACTCGTTGTAGACTTCTAAAAAAGACTTCGTTTGTAGACTTCTTTAGAAGTAAAGAAGTCTACTCCATAATTATTTCTTAAATTTTAATTATAAAAATTATAATAAATCATTTGATTTTGTATACATAAACAAAACATATATATTTTGCATCTATAAAAAAAAAAAATTTCATACTAATGAATCAATTTAAATCAACAAAGACAAATTAGGTTAGAAACCAATACAACCCTATGAAGTCTTCTAAAGATGTCTACTAAATAAATAAATTTTATTTTATTTAATTATAAAAATTATAAAAAAATATTTTGATAAAAAATTATATAAATAAACAAAACATAGACAATTGGGGTAATTGATCAAATTCTATATGAATCATAGTTGATGGTTCGGTTAATGATTTATGGTTCATATCTTTGTTATTTTAACTTTAAATTGTGAACATGCTAACAAAATTAATGTATCATATAAATTTTAATCTAAAATATTCGATTTAGGATTTAGAGTTAAGGAGACTTTATTGGAAGACTTCTTTTGTCAACTTCAAAAAGAAGTCTGAAATCAAATTAAACCTAGTAAGAAATCGAATTTTTTAACTAAATGGGCAGGAACAGGATTTGGAGACTTCTTCAGGAGACTTCAAAAGAAGTCTACTTGACCAAAATTTTTAACTATTCTGGAAAATTTATCTTCATATATAAAGAGAGTTTAACCAAATTGTGTTAAAAACAAAATATGTCTCTCTCTCTAAAACAGCGCCTCCCTCTACTCTCCCTCCTCTCTCGCCGTGAATCTCCTCTTCTTCCTCTCTCGCCGTCAATCTCATTTCTGTATTCCTCTTGCTTTTGTGTTCGTACTTTTCAGTTCGTGGATCTACTTTTCTTTGTCCGTCTACATCTCGTATTCATCTCCTAGAATTTTATAATATCCAGATCTGAGTTTCAACATTTTTCTTTTCTTATGGTTGCGATCTGTGTCCATATTCGTAGTAATACGTTTTGAAAAAAATATTTTGTAATGATTTATTGCTTAATTTTACACAGGAATGGGGCGATACAGCTACAGTCAACCTTCAAGTGATTCTACAAGGTTGTGGAGTAACGGAGAACCAGAAGTGAGCTCTACTCCTCTGCGTCGATCTATAGATTATGGAATTCCTAACAAATGTTACTGCAGTTTGCTTTCGGTGTTGAAAAAAATGGACAGTACATACGAGTATCCAGGTATGATGTTCTTTGGATGCAAGGATTATAAGGTAAGTAGACTGTTTTGATGTTTTTTTGTTATTTGATTATATTTGAATACGAAAAAAATGTACGTTTTCTGTTGTTCTCGTATAGTATGGTCCCCACCATCTAGTCAAGTGGGGGATGAGGCTATGATGGAGGAATTTCAAGAGCTACGATGTGCCCTGGACAACCAAAGTGATCGCATGCGTGTCCTCGAAAATGGTGATGGGCAGGAAGCACATAATCGGATTGAGGCAGAGATAGCTTAACTAAAGGAGCTAATTCTGGAGAAGAACCATTTCAAATGCCTCGAGCTGAGGAATGTGATGGTGCCTGCTGTAGTTCTTGTAGGTTTGATCATCTACATTTGTGCTAGCTTTAGTAGATCTTAGATTGTTCGATTGTGTAATGTTTTGTACTATATTTCTAAATCATGTGTATTTTTTTGTATTCTGCAAAATATAGGCTTCGTTGTCAGACTTCATTACCAGACTTCTTTCCTAGACTTCTGTCGCAGACTTCTGTCGCAGACTTCTTTCGAAGTCTAAAATTTATATTAAATCAATTAACAGGTTTTATATTTAGATATTTTAACTGTAAATTGTGAATATGCTAACAAAATTAATGTTTCATATAAATTTTAATCTAAAATATTCTATTTATGGTTTAGAGTTAAGAAGACTTCTCTGGGAGACTTCATTTGTAAACTTCAAAAAGAAGTCTAAAATTCAAATTAAACCGGTGGAAATTGAATAAAGGGTTTCGAATATTTTAATAAAAATATTTGATATAAGGTTTAGTGTTAAGAAGACTTCTTTGAAAGACTTCTTTGAAAGACTTCATTTGTAGACTTCAAAAAGAAGTCTGAAATTCAAATTAAACCGGTGGAAATTGAATCATCTTAGGGTTTTGAATATTTTAATCTAAAATATTCGATTTAGGGTATAGGATTAAGAAGACTTCTTCGGGAGACTTCATTTGTAGACTTCAAAATGAAGTCTGAAATTCAAATGCACCCTAGAGGGAAATCAAAATTTTTTATTATCTGGAGACTTCTTCAGTAGACTTCTTTTGTAGACTTCAAAAAAAGTCGAAGAAGTCTACTTAACAAAAATTTTTAATTATTCTGGAAAATTTACCCTCATCTGGAGACTTCTTTTGTAGACCTCAAAAGAAGTCTGCATAACCAAATTTTTTAACCATTCTGAAAAATTTACCTTCATATATAAAGAGAGTTTAACCTAATTGTGTCATAAACAAAATCTGTCTCTCTCTCTAAAACGGCGCCTCCCTCCTCTCCCGCCATGAATCTCTTCTCCTTTTCTTTCTCCGTCGCCGACGCCTCTTCCCAGTCGTCGCTGCTGGTAATCTCTGTTCCTCTCGCCGTGAATCTTCTGTCCTTCCTCTCTCGCCGTTATTCTTATCTCCGTCTTCATCTTGCTTTTGTGTTCATACTTTTCAGTCCGTGGATCAACTTTTATTTATCCGTTGCCGCCGCCTCTTCCTCTCGCCGTGAATCTACGCTGATTTTCTTCGCTTTCGCTACTCGGGGGTAATTTTTCTTCATCCCCTTTTTCCCGAATTTTTTACCCTAGATATCATCGCCGTCACCTGATATCTTTGATATTTCTGGTTTAGTTTTACAGATATGACGGCCTTGGTTGTCTCGGCCGGATTTCAGGTTATTATGTAGACTTCGTATCAGACATATTTTTTAACAAGTTTGCTTGGTTTTGCTCAGACTTATCTAATTTTCGCCCATATATCTCGTCCGTTGTTGAGCACGAAGGAGAAGGTCAAATTTCCAAAGAGATTATCCACAAATGGAGATGGAGATGAGCCCCAGCCGGGAAAAAGCATAGGCTACTACAGCAACGACTCAAAGTTGTTTCATGTCTTGGAAACAGTGCTGAAAGAGGATGAATGGGAAGAGCTTATGGATTCAAAGCTGGGTATATTTTAAAAGTTCTACAAACTGAATTTTGGTTGGGCATCGAGGGTGGTTCATTATATACTCGGTTATAAGATTTTTTGCAAGAGGAAGTACGAGATATGGAGTTTGATCGGTGTAAACCCATTGAGGTTTTCACTGAATGAGTTTGAACAACTCATTGGTCTCAACTGTGGCTATGTAAAGGATCTGGAGGATCCATAAGTTGAAGTTACCCCTGAGATTGCAGAATTTTGGGAGAAGCTTGGCGTCAATGGAGAGCTTGGTACGACTGTTGAAGAACTTACAGAATCGTGTATGTATGTTGGAGAGTGGACAAGGGAGGATAGGATTAGGTTAGGATTTTTATCCATCTACGCTGGATTCATTGTGGCACGGAAAAGGGATACACCCACACATGTTAACATGGCAAGGCTAGTCATAGATTTAGAGGCATTTAAAAATTACCCGAGGGGA
Organism: Alliaria petiolata; assembly: GCA_020283515.1. Taxonomy (NCBI): domain Eukaryota; kingdom Viridiplantae; phylum Streptophyta; class Magnoliopsida; order Brassicales; family Brassicaceae; genus Alliaria; species Alliaria petiolata. The sequence continues at coordinate 52,436,793 of JAHZTW010000004.1, forward strand.
AGAGTGGTTTTCAAGAACCTCATAGAGTCTGTTAAAAAAGAGAATTTGACCAAGACATTCTCGCTTACGGGTTTTGCTGAAGTACTCCAAGTTTGGGCATATTATGTTTTGCCGGAATTCGGAGGTGTTTTCGGAAATCCCTTTCCCAACAACTCCACTCCACCGGTGCTGGCTTACAGTGGTTACCGAAGATGAAAATACATCAAAGACGCTATGCTGAAACAGGTATGGAGACTTCTTTTGACTTCTTTTACATCATTCAGACGTCTTTTGTAGACTTCTTTTGTAAACTTCTTTTGTGACTTCTTTTGTAGACGTCTTCTGTAGACTTCTTTCGCTTACAAATATGCCCCAATTGTTTGCAGGTCAGTTTCAACCACCTTAATCTTAAGAAAATGGAGGATATGTTCCCAGCTTGGGATGGTGATGTAGAGGATCCTCTAATCCAGAACATAGTCAAAGCCATGTATGGGGAGTTTGGTGGTGTCACTTGGAAGTGGAAGTCAAGTGATTGACGGGTCAAAGGTGTTATGGTGTCTCCCATAGTGAAGTCAGAGGCCACGACCAGCAAAAAAGAAGAGTTGCATCGGACGATGAAAGTTGGAAGAGGTTTTGTTCAGAGAGTCCTTCTGTGGATGAGGATGTTTTGAAGAGTCTGATCGACACGATGAAGCAACATTTCGAGAAATGCTGCACAACATTGTCTGATGAAATGAAGGCTGGGTTTGAGTCGTGTAATAAGAAGTTCAAACTCCTACCTGACACGGTTGTGGCTATGGAGCATACCATTGTGAAGATTAAGGAGGCAATGAATGAAGAGCATGTCAAGTCGAACAACAGCACCCTTAAAGAGGATGCACCTTCTGGTCGGGTTAGTTTCGATCCCTCTCCCAAACCTACTAAAAAGACCTCAAAGACTTCTAAGCCTTCTTTGACTCCAGTATTTACTAGGGCAAGAACAAGGACTAAGAAGTAGACTGCTAAGCCGATTTCATGTTATTGTATTCACAGAACCTTTATTTTTTCTTTCTTTTTGGTGGGTGGTTTGTTGATGTTAACTTCAGTGTTGATTTTTCTTGTACCTTCCGAATTTTGTGATGTTACGTCCACTTGAACCTAATAAAAATTTTGAAGCCTTTTTTTATGTTCTTGTCATTGACATCTACAATGCGCAATTGCAGAAAAAACAAGTAACTCCACGTGAGAGTGTGAACAGTGGCAAAGATCCAAGTGTCATCTTTGTAGGGACTGTCAATCCATCAAAGAAAGATATGAAACTTCATTTAAAGAAACAAAAGTCTATGAAGAGGGCGGCACAAATTGTGGCAAGAGCTAAGACTGATATGCTAAGGAGGCAAGCTTGTAGAAATAACACCCCTATTGCTCCCATTCCTAACAAGGTAAAACAAGGCGGCGGATATGATCCTATTGCTCCCATTGAAAAAAGAAGAGTATGGCTCTGTTTGATTGGCTGAAAACTTTTCTGTAAGTCGTTATTGTCATAACAAATTCTTTAAAGTCTATATATTGAGTAGTATTAGTCTATATAGTCTGAATGATATCTACTCGTTACGTCTCTGCAGTAATTGACCGAAAAGGGACAATAAGAAGTTCCCATTAAACCATTGGCGGTGGCTTCTGAGGACTCCAGAAAAGTGGCTGTTAGACATGGTAGACTTCTTTCTCAGACTTCTTTAACAGACTTCTTGAGTAGACTTCTTTTCAGACTTTTTTTCAGACTTCTTGTTCATACTTCGTTTAGAGACTTCTTTTTGACTGATTTAATTCTCTATTTCTCAATGTAGCACTTGGATGCCGTCATCAACCTGCTGAGATTTTGAATGAAGAAACATCCTGAATGGTTTAGGAGTGACCGTCTTTGCTTGCTTGATTCCCTGTTGGGCTTGATGTGGAGTAACAAGTTCAAGGAGTTTAATGTCACACCACCGAATTTCGATGGCTCGGATAGAAAACTGTCCCCCGGTGCGTTTAATTATTACAACGGTGAGGCACCGGCTTACTGCAGTATGGACAAGACATGGGTGAGTTCTACAGATTGATGACATATACATGCCCTTGAATGTAAAAGGGGATCATTGGGTTGCCCTGTGGATATCATTATCGTAGAGGCACATTGTGATTTGGGACAGCCTCCGAATTCATTCTATTGATGAATAAATAGCCAAATCAGTGGAGCCTATTGCAGTCATGGTGCCTTATCTGCTCCGGGAAGTGGCTTCCCGAGATGATAAAGATAAGTTCCCTTTTGAGACTTCCACGCACACACGGGTAGAGGGAATGCCACAACAAGGTCTCGATGGTGATTGTGGAATTTATTGCCTGAAGTTCATTGAATTTCATGCACTTGGACTGTCATTTCCCTCGACATTGTGTCATGACAACATCAAAGTTATCAAAGAGAACTTTGCGACTAATATATTTCATGAGATCGACTGCCGTGGACCTAATAATCGTGACTGGATGGATTTGGACATATACAAAGGTTCATGATGTTAGTTGTTGATAATTTATACTTACTAATTATGGTATTTGATAAGAAAGTGATATGATGGGTAAAGTTTTTGTTGTAACCCACCAATTAACGTTGTTATTCTTTTGTACTTGTTGAAGTGGTAGGAAAGTTTTAGTTGTAACCCGTCAGTTAACATTACATGTTCGGTAATATAACAAGGCTTAACATCTGTATTCTTTAGTAGACTTCTTAAACAGACTTTAGTTTTTTAGACTTCTTGAATAGACTTCTTAAATAGATAAAACACAACAACATCACAGGTTTTTTACCCATATAACAAGGCTTAACATCAGTATTCAACGTAGACTTCTTAAACAAACTTCAATTCCAGACTTCTTGAATAGACTTTTTAAATAGATAAAACACAACATCACAGGTTTTTTACCCACCATATAACAAGGCTTAACATCAGTATTCTACGTAGACTTCTTAAACAGACTTCAATTTCAGACTTCTTGAATAGACTTCTTAAACAGACCACAATCAAGGTAAGTCCTATATTGAGATTAACTTACACAATGGGGGCGAGTATGTCTATGCTGCTTGCACTTTGAACAATTGTATTTCTTTTGCCACCTCGACGTTTTCTTTCTTCCCGGAGTAATTTTCATGACCGGAATATGAAATGTCGACATTAACACGTCGTAGTCATCATAAATTGGGGGGGGGTAAATGGGATGCGAATATGTCGCGTATAATGAATCTTTCGAGTAAGTTGGACACACAAATGTCGACATTAACACGTCAGCCTTTGTTGCGGCTGCAATGACATGTGAGCAAGAAATTTTTTCAACATCGAAAACACCACACGAACACTTTCCTTGTTCTAAATCGACAATACAATCATGTGGTCCACCCTTAACAAAGAAACGCCAGCCATCTATGCGTTCTACCTTCATCTTTCCCGCATAATGTTCTCGAATTGCCAATAGATATTCTACTCCCTGGGAATGCCAAGTTGTGAGACCTAGAGCATCTTCACGCCTTTTAGTATACCATCTCCAGAGCTTCTTTCTAATAAACTCCAACAAAAATGTGATGGGAAACCCTTTCGCTTGCTTAACGGCCGCTTTAATCGATTATGCGATGTTGCTCGTCTTTATATTGTATTTATTTTCCATCGAATGAACTGGTGACCATAACCTTGTTACCATAACCTCGGGTCCGCTTCCTCCAAGTATGTTGCAAGAGCGGGGTTTACATCTCGGAGCGTGTCCATGTATCGATTATAATCGTAAAGCGTATGCGCATAGGCGGCGCCTTTCACCAAGTACATGAGTTGCTTCCCGTGAAAGTGTGTCACTATGTTTTGCTGTAGATGATAGTAATATATACCTCGTGTTGCCTAAGGTATCACATTGTAACATGCGTTAGTGGTGGAGTCATGCCGGTCAGAAACTATGACCATCGGATATTCATCTAAAAAACATCTACTCAATTTGGTGAAAACCCAATTCCATGAAGTATGACACTCAGAATCTACAACTGCAAAAGCCAATGGGAATATCTGAAAGTTACCATCATGTCCACCTGCCACTAGCAAAACACCTCTGTACTTCCCATTTAGATGAGTCCCATCCACCACAATCACTCGCCTCAAGTACTAAAAACCAGCTATGGACGCTCCAAAAGAAATAAATAGATATTTAAATCGATTCATCTAATCGCATACAAGGTCCGTGACACTTCCCGGATTGGCTCTCTCAATTTGGCGCATATAAGAAGGTAGCTTCTCATATCCATCTTCTGCTGTTCCTCTCACCAATTATTGGGCATACATCAAAGCTCTATAAAAGTGGTGTAATCGAGGTTTAGACCGAACATCACCTTCATCTTTGATATGCTTTGGCACAATTTTATCGATTATGCCAACACGTTTTATAAACAAAGCTCCAACGTACTTAGGTGTACAATGTCTACGGTGAGCTGATCGGTCTGACACAGAACAAGTATGAACCTTCAAATATTTTACCACCCATAATGTGTTTGCTTCGTTTTTCACACCCGCTCTAAGATATTAGAGGACCAACATTCTACTTGACCACCACAAGGCGCTTTCAAACCCTCACCAACAAAAGACATATCCGCTTCATCCTCATCCTCATCTTTCACTTTCCCGTACCCACTGTAATCAACATCCGAGTCATCAGACTCATCAAACTCATCTTTCGCTTTCACATTTGCATCATCCTCGTTCAGATTATTATCCCCATAATCATCAGCGTCTTCATCCCAATCTTTTCAGCATTTTTACTCGCATTGTCATTACAGTCATCCGTCTGTCCACCCACATCATCATTCAAACGCCAATGCGTACACCATGCATCATATTCAACTCAATCAAGCTCTGAACGTGTCTATCATTTGTGACATAAATAGGAAGAGAATGAGGAGGCATTTGTTGAAGCATCAGAGGTGGTAATGGATAGGATAACTCCACAAACTCTGCTTCCTTTTCCAGCATATAATCCTCTTGTGCCATTTTAAGAAGCTCACCGTGTGTGCAACCATCTCTCAAGAAGAACATTCGCCCTCCTTTGCGATTATCCACCTCGAAATGCCACAACATTTCCTTTCTCACCCATTCTCCAAAAACAGCGGGTATGTAAACCATTCTCTGTAAAAAAACAAATTCAAACCACATTAGAAATCAATGTCGAATATGTAGACTTCTATACGAAGTCTGCTACTAATAAGTTAAATACCTAATAACACAAGAAAATTAATTAAAGCTCAACTATAACAAACAAACATGTCAAACTCATACATAAGCAAAACCAATAAATAACACAAACTCAAGAGTATTTTTTTGTTACAAATTTCAAGTAAATGAATTTTATAAAACATTCATGTCGCAGACTAACAAAGAAGCCTAATTTAGTAGACTTCTTTAAGAAATCTGCCTAATAAGTTGACTGCCTTAAAAAAAAAAAATCTGATTCACCATATCTATAAAACATTATCATGTAAAACTGATACAAAAGCAAGTACACTTACTAACACAAGCGTTGGACCAAGAAAATCTTTAAAATTCGTTTTAAATTTGATTAAAATGCGTTTTTAAAAAATTTAGTAAAATCAAACTTCAGAACGAAGTCTACTATAGTAGTCTACCAAAGAAATCTACTATAGTATCCAACATATGAAGTCTACATTTTAGGTTACTTTTGCAATTTCCAAAAGATAGTAGACTTCATGGAGAAGTCAACCCCACGTGGAGAAGTCTACTATGAAAAGTAAACTTCTTGGAGGTTAGTTTTGCAATTGATCAAATTTTGTACTTTTTCGGTGTAGACTTCTCGAACCTTAGTAGACTTCTTGGAGGTTAGTTTTGCAATTGACCAAGTTTGACTCAGAGTAGACCTCCAAACGAAGTCAACAATGGGTTAGTTTTGGGGTTGACCAAGCATTGAATTAATTAATTAGTAGACTTCTAAACGAAGTCTGCGAGGAGAGTAGACTTCTCTACGAACTCTGCTATTTAAATAATATTTTCGTCACCCAAAAATAGCCTATGAAGTCTGCGAAAGAAGTCTGCAGAAAAGTCAAACATTGGTCAATTGCAAAACTAACCTCTCTTTTTTACAGACTTCCAAAGTAGACTTCGTTAAAAAAGTCTTCGTCTTACTCAATTGCAAAACTAACCTTTTCTAAAAAATCTTCTTTTGAAGTCTACACAATTTTTCTGTTCTAAAGAAAGGCACAGACTTCAACCCAAAGTCTACTATCAGAAATCGGAACATACAGTCAATTTCAAAACTAACATGTGCGTTGACCAGCAGACTTCTTGGAGAAGTCTACTACTCTAGAGTAGACTTCCAAAAGAAGCCTGCTTTCGCGGCACATATCAGAAATTTCATGAAAATCAAATGAAAATTACCTAGAAGTGGTTTTAACTTCTTCGACCGCTGAGAACTTCGATTCTAGCCACTACCAAAGAAGCTCAATCGCTATGCACGGCCAAATCACCGGATATGGTAATATCTTAGAACTTCAAGTTTGGAAAAGGTAAATTAGAGTGTTTTGGGATGAAAATAGAGAGAAAATTGAAGAATATAAGGTTACGAGAGGAGATAATGAGTTTAAAGAGTTTAAAAATCGGTTATAGAAGCTTTAAAAGCATCAAATTGGTTGAAAATGGTGGTTGGGTGAATTGATGATGATGGCATTTTCGTAAAAAAGTGAGGAGGATGTGGATTGTTTGGTCAATTGGATTTTCGAAAAAAAAAAACCAAAACCGATTGCAATTTCGTGAATAAGTAGAATTGAGAGTGATGGTTTTTGGAAGAAAGTGGTTAATGTTGAAGAGGGTAAAATTGTGGGTTAGTTTTGCATTTGACCAAGAATTGTAGGTTAGTTGTGAGAAGATCCCATTATTATTTGACAAAGTACATATGCAATATGTTTATTAAGAATATCCCCATAAACATTGCTATCAATATTACATGATGTGGTTTCGGGTCTATAGGTCAAAGAATAGAGTGACACTTGGTTCACAACTAATATTACATGATGTGGTTTAGGGCCTAAGAGGATTACGCGTTTCGGCACAAAACCTTCTCGTAATCCAAAACATTACGAGAGAATCCGCGCTATGTGTGGATGTTTTTTAATTTGTGTTTTAAATAATATGTTTTAAAACTTTTATTTTGATTATCAATTTTCTCTTCCGTTTTTATGATTTTTTAACGAATTTCACCATGTTTCCCTTTTGTGGGCTTAGTATTCTCTATCTCAAAAAAAAAATTTCGTCTTTAAGAGATTAGGGCTTTTGTTTGGAATAACTCTTTTCCCTTAAGTGATTTTACCATGTTTAGGTTCTTTTTACCTGTTTTTTCAGCCGCCTCGATTTTCCATCAAGGTTTTTCGAGTTCCTGATTTTCGATTTCGAAAAGTTAATTCTAAGTTTTGAAAACTGTTCGAATTAAAAGGATCATCGTTTGGTTCTGGTTCTTTTGATTGGAGCTTTTTCTCGTCTGGTGTTCTTTGGTGGGTTTCTGTCTTTTGTCAGTTGTTAGAGGTGAAGTTAAGATGTCGACAGGTATGGATAAAGCCTTAATGGCAATGTCCTTGGAAGAAGAGGAGGAACCTTTCCTCATGCCGGATCTGCCCCATCTCTGTTCCAGTGAGAGAAATATAACGAGTGTGATTGGAAGGTTTTTGAATCCGGATGAGGCAATACCTTTTGATATTAAGTGGTGATGAAAGAATAGTCCGGGAAGAAAGAGTGAAGAAGTCGGTCTCGGAATCAGAAAAGGATCCGATTTTGCAAAAACTTAATTTAAGTCTTGAGCCTTCTCCAATAATTACTCGTGATCTTAATAAAGGCAAGGGATTAATCTTTGGTTATGACTGAAGTGACTCCAACACAGAATCTGATATCTTGCGTCCCCTATCGCAAAAGTTAATGTCAGCGGCTATCTCTTCAGCTAAAGTTGTTCGTAGGCCGCAAGACAATTTCTCTTTTCCTCCTGCAGTTGTATCTGATTCTGTCTCTTCGGTTTCTCAGTATTCTCAGTCTCATTCAACGGTTTATAGGATCGGCCTCATTGAGGTTGGACCTTCCGGGATGAAACAGAAGAATTCTAAACCAAGAAAGAGACCTCCTAATGGAAAAAGGAAGCCTAAACCATTGACGGAGGAAGATAAGTTAAAACAAAAGGGAAAGAATATAGTTGTGAATCGTAGATGTGTAGAAAAGAGAAAACCAGAAGAAGATATCTCAAGACAAGCCAAAGTCTATAAGCATGGCACCCCCGAGATGGTCCCAAATGAGGGACTGTCCAAATCTCTATGAGCATGCTGAGCTGGAACTATCAGGGATTGGGGCGGCCTCAAGACTTGACAGTTCAGGGTCTCATGGAGATGCGAAAATCGCACTTCCCTGAGATTTTCTTCCTCATGGAGACCATGAATTGTAGAAATGTCATTGTGGATATCCAGATGTTATGATCATGTTTATACTGTTGATCCGGTTGATACTTGTGGTGGTCTGGCTTTGTTTTGGAAGAAAAGTGTAGATGTGGTTTTCAACGATGTGAATAAGAACCTTTTGGACTTTCAAGTTCAGTTTGGTGACTATAGTTTCTTTGTATCATGCGTGTATGGTAATCCGTGTAGTAGCAGAAGAGATGAAGTTTGGGAAAGGTTGACTCGGATTGGTATTCATCGAAGTCATAGTTGGTGTATGCTGGGTGATTTTAATGAAATTCTCAATAATAATAAAAAATCGGTGGCTTTATCCGAAGTGATTCAACCTTTCTGCCTTTTGCTAATATGTTAAAGGATTGTGGGATGCAGGAGCTACCTAGTTCAGGTAATAGTTTTACTTGGGCTGGAAAAAGATGTAAGTTATGGATCTAATGTAAGTTATGGATCTAATGTAAGTTAGATCGTTGCTTTGGTAATAAGGATTGGGTGAAAACTTTTCCTGCTGGGAATCAAGCTTTTCTTGATAAGAGAGGTTTTGATCACCGTCCGGTTTTAGTCCATCTTGCATCCTCTCAGGATTCTTACAGAGGCTCCTTTCACTTTGATTAAAGATTGCTTCATAAACCTATGGTTAAAGAGGCGGTTTTTTCGGCGTGGAATCATTCTCACCAGTTGCGATCAGTATCTGTTTCTGATCGTCTAAGGATGTGTAGAAAGGCTTTGAGTAATTGGAAAAAAGTTAACGATTCTAATTCTCTGGTGAAGATTAAATTATTACAAAATGATTTAGAGGCAGAGCAGTGTTCCAGCTATCCATCTGCGGTTCGGGTTTCAAGTCTAAAGTTTAAACTTGTAGAAGCTTATAGAGAAGAAGAGAGTTTTTGGTAGCAGAAAAGTCGTGATAAATGGCTCTTTGAAGGGGATTGTAATTCTAAATTCTACCATGCCTCAGTTAACTTTACCAGATCGAGGAATGAAGTAGATAAATTACTTGATGTTAATGGTATTTTGCAACGCTCAGAAGCTTCGAAGGGAGAGGTTGCAGCTGCTTATTTCAGTAATCTTTTCTCCTCTTCAGGGCCTTCTATTTCGCAAGATATATTCAGAGGGTTTGTGCCTCGTGTTTCTGTTAAGCTTAATGAGATTCTGCTTAGGAAGGTGTCGCCTCATGAGGTGAAATGTGCAGTTTTTGCCATTAATTCTGCTAGTGCACCTGGAGCAGATGGAATGTCAGGGTTGTTTTTTCAACATTATTGGGATATAGTTGGAGATAAACTCACAGATGAGGTGATCAAGGCTTTTGATACGGGTTGTTTCCCTAAAGAGTGGAACTTTACTCAGTTATGTCTTCTCCCTAAGAAGATTAATTATCCTCTGATGAGTGATCTAAGGCCGATTAGTCTTTGCTATGTTCTTTACAAAGTGGTTTCGAAGTTAATTGTTAGCAGATTTCAACCTTATCTCAATGATTTGGTGTCCCCTAATCAGTCAGCCTTTGTATCGGAAAGACTCATTTCAGACAACATTTTAATCGCTCATGAAGCTGTTCATGGTTTGAGAACTCATTCTCAGATTTCAAAAGAGTTCATGGCTGTCAAGACAGACATGTCTAAAGCTTATGACAAAATGGAATGGAGTTACATCCAAGCTCTTTTCAATGCGTTGGGGTTTGATAAACGGTGGTCAAAATTGATTATGTTCTGCATTACTTCAGTGACGTACATGTTCTAATTAATGGTCAACCTTTTGGACTCATCACTCCCGAGAGAGGTCTTAGACAAGGTGATCCTCTGTCGCCATTTCTCTTTGTATTGTGTGTTGAGGGACTTACCCATTTACTCAATAGAGCTGAAGAGGAAAGAAAAATAAGTGGTATTCAATTCTCTCAGAATGGTCCGGCCATTCATCATCTGTTGTTTGCAGATGATAGCTTGTTCTTGATTAAAGCTGATGTGCCGCAGTCTTCTACGCTTCAGGAAATTTTAAATTAAAGCTGATGAACGATCTAGTTCCTGCCAAAATCCGTGAACCTAGCTTCCAGCAGTTTACCTTCAGAAGGAGGAGTGTCTCCAGGGTCCCTCAAAACGTACAAGTTGGGGACTGTGGCGTGTACGCGTGTAAATTTGTCGAATGTCTAGCGCTTGGTTTAACTTTCGATGGCATCTGCGATCAAAATATCCAGGCTATACGGGAGAAGATGGCAGCAGAGATCTTCGATGAGGCACCTGATATGCTTGCACAGTTTCAATGATAACGTTCTGTTTTAAGGATTTTAAGCATTTTAAAATGTTGTTTGTGTCTGATTTAAGGATTCTGAACATAATCGTTTGTGGTTTATGATTAATAGTGAAGTTACGGTTGGTTTATGATTAAGAATTAAAGTTTACATTTGACGGCTGAGTTATAATAATTAACGGAAGTATACTTATACTAACTCAGCCAAAACACGAATGAATCTGCGTTAAGTCAGCCATGTCGTTATAATAACTCAGCCAAACCACGAATGAATCTGCGTTAACTCAGCCATGTCGTTATAATAACTTAACCAAACCACGAATATGGGATATCTCGGCAAAACCACTAAAATGGCAGATAACCACAAATATTTTTGTAGCAAATTACTCACAAAATGATCACAAATTTATAGTGGAAATATAGACACCAAAAATATAAATCCCCAAATACAAATTCTAAACCCTAAACATTTAATTCTTAATCATAAACGATTTATTAACTTATAAACTTTGAATAAACATCAAATGATATACAAATTACAACACATGTAACTAATTTCAAACTTTTCAAAGTTTATAGTTAATATTTATTTATTGTAGACAACAAAGAACTTGCTTCTCATTGGTTAATTCTTAGAAACAAGGATCATGCTTTATTTTATTATTAACCATTGATAAAACTAAATCCAACGGACAAGAATCTCCTCTTTTGTGCTTTCTTCTTTTATTGTGTCTCCAAATGTCTTTCAGATATAAATCTTGTTTTTATTTCAGATTCAGTTTTTTCTCAGATTTTGGGTAGGGTTCGTTTCGTAACTCAGCCGTGCGTTATTCAAGTTACGGCTGATTTATAGTCAAGTTACGGCTGATTTAGAGTCAAGTTACGGCTGATTTATAGTCAAGAAAAGACGATAATAGATAGATAAAACACCGGGAACACCAGTATATAGGAGTTCATAGAAAAGATGATAATAGATAGATACATAGAAGTTCATAGAGAAAACAAGTTTAACAATGGAATTCACGTACTGAAACCGACATCATCTGGGCCAAATTCCTCAAACATAGCGACCAAATTATTCCACACTATCCTATTAATCCACTCGGGCTTATCGCCACCACGCGCCCATATCCTCTTCAACGCACGCATCTGGTCTCAGAATAACGTTCTAGCACACAAATTAAACTGCGTCCAAACCGTTGAAGTATGTTTTGGATCCCACGTGTATTTACGCTACAAATGAAGAAAAGAAAAGAAGTTATAAGAGTATAGAACCATATTAGGGTTTTTGTTTTTAGTGCTTACCACGAGGAGGAAAAATAATCGTGTCTTATAATCGACGGGAAACAAGCGGTACGTCGGCCACTCATGGTGCCAGTTTTGTTGAAGGATCTCTCCGATCGCGACATAGAGAAAGTGATTGAACTTGAACCATGTAACAGTGGTTTTGTCAATCCAGAAACCCACACCAGGGTATAGAACGGGAAGATTCTCCCGATCAGCAGCGCTAAGGATCGCTTCAACATCTCTGAGAAATTGTCCTGCGATGGGAGGAACAACGTCCATGTCGAAAGGTTGTAACGGAGAGAATGAGGTGGAATATAAGATTTAGGAGAATCTGATATAAAGAGAAAAAAGAGATAGGAAGACGAAAGGTTGCCTAGGTTAACTTATGGTTTCGCGGCAAATTTACATTTCATGGCTGACTTATAATACTTCACGGAAGACGAAATGTTGCGTAGGTTAACAAATTAGGGTTTCGTGGCTGAGTTATAATGCTTCACGGCTGAGTTATAATACTTCACGGCTAAGTAATTATACTTGACGGCTGAATTATAATACTTCATAGAATACGAAAGGTTGTGTAGGTTAACTTATGGTTTCACGGCAAATTTACATTTCACGACTGAGTTATAATACTTCACGGAAGACGAAAGGTTGCGTAGATTAACAAATTAGGGTTTCGCGGCTGAGTTATAATGCTTCACATAAACATAAAGCATATAAACCAACAGTCATGTTCGCCATTACCAAATAGGGAAACGAAAATACATGCCAACAATACTACGTCGGACAAGTTTTCGCATTATGCCCAACTTGTTTACATCGAGAACATGTGTGTTGCTTCCTAGGGTGTTTATTTCCAAGGGCAACTTCCAAAGATGACTTAATCCTAATTTTCTTGGGCCTTCCTGGCTGGTTTACAACAATTGGAGGCAAGCACGGTTGGATAGTTACAATTTCAGGAACAGGTAGTGCTGTATCTGAAGGCATGATCGAATTAGCGTATGCGTTAACCAAATAACCGCTCTTATAGTAAGGACTGCACAGGGATATACGAGAGACACACATATGCTCTGCAGCTGCGATTGCATGGACGCTTGGTATTTTTTCGTGGTCGAAACGACGGCATGTGCATCTTTATTGCATCCACATTTACAACATGCAAATATGTTCCATATGTTACTTGTACACGTAAAGCATCAATCGTTTGTACATCCATAAGTTTTTCTGCGGTAACACGGGCCTATTTGAGAGAAGAACCAAAAAAAAAACGTTAAGGCTGATTTATCAAAATAATGTCTGGTTTATGAGCATTTGACGACTGACTTATGTAAACGATTATGGCTGAGTTACCTGTAACAGTTTTTTAACACCTCGTGAGAGCGTTGTTAGCTGCGATTTCGCATCCTCTCTCCGTTCAGCAAACCATTTGGTCATCATAGTCCGTATCGATTCTAACAGTCGAATTATGGGAAGACTTCTAGCATTTGACAGTTCTTTGTTCATTGATTCCGCAATATTCGTAGTCATCAAATTGTACCTTTCACCCGGAAAATGAACACGCGCCCACATTCGGACACCAGCTCTTTGGAGGTATCCATGTAGTTCAGGATGAAGCGCTTCAATCTCATTGAACGCCTCAGTATAATCAGCCAGCCTAAAACACCTTGCCGTTTTTTTCACCATAGGGAACAAATGTTTTCCTTTGAATTTCACCAGAATGTTTTTATACAAATGGTAAGTGCAAATTCCACGAGAAGCCAACGGATACACAACACCAATTGCTTTCCCTATTGACTTATGTCTGTCCAAGATTATAGCAAGATCCTTATCGTCAGGAATAACAACTTTGAGTTGCGTAAAAAACCAACGCCAAGAATCATCATTTTCAGTGTCAACAACACTGAAAGCTATTGGGAAAATCTGAAAATTACCATCCTGAGCTAGGGATGTTAGAAGCGTCCCTTTGTAACTACCATGGAGAAACGTACCGTCGACAACAACAACTTTGCGCATGAAAGGAAACCCAGCAACACGCGCACCAAAAGCAATGAACACATATTTGAATCTTTCACACTCATCAATTTGAAGACGCGTGACTGTACCCGGATTTGCCTGTCTTATCGTGTATAGGTAAGAAGGCAATTCTTTAAAACTACTCTCAGGAGTCCCCAGATCGATATGCCTTGCAAACCTTAGCGTCCTATGTGACTTCCAATAATCCATCTGTTGACACAAACATATTAATAAATCAGCCGAAATGAGAATAACCTAGCCGTATCGTAATTATAAGTCAGCCATAATATATCTATAACTCAGCCGTAAACAATCCTATAAGTCAGCCGGAGTGTATTAATAAATCAGCCGAAATGAGAATAACCCAGCCGTAACGTAATGACATTTCACCCATAATATATCAATAAGTCAGCCATAAAGCAATTTATAAGTCAGCCGCAAACAATCTATTAACTTTATACTAAAATGCGTATAACGAGAAAGACGAAGACGACGTTTCGTATTTCTTTGTTGATGATGACATGGAAATATGCGTCTGACGTCATTTTTTAATTGATGAAGTGGCAAGTAAGCCACCAAACGAACACGTAAATCAACTGTCTTAAACCAGCCATCAAACAAAACTTTAAGTCAGTCGTAACATGAATACTATTACAGTAATTAAAAAACAAAAAAAAGGGCTGCCAAATTCATCCGTTTAATGTCGTAACTCAACTGAAAATCTTTAGCTCAGCCGTATCGTTTAATAAGTCAGCCGTCAAAGCATGCTATTGTGGTAATTAATCTTTCGCTACTAAATCAGCCGTAATTAGGCCGAGTTTTTCGTTAACCCAGCTCATTACGGCTGATTTATGACACTTACACGAAAATCAGCCGTAACGAAGCAATAACTCAGCCAGCCGGAGAAAGTTAATTCAGCCGTGTCGAAACAATAACTCAGCCAAATTTTGACAAATCAACCATCGGGCTATAACTCAGCCGTAACTTATGGCTGGGTTATGCTCGTAAGTCAGCCGTTTTCTCATAACTCAGACATATTTCATTAAGTCAGCCGAAACACCAGGCTGGGTTATACACGTAAGTCAGCCGTTAGCTCATAACTCAGCCATTTTCCTTAAATCAGCCGCAACATACCGTAACTCAGCCGTCATTGCCGCTGTAGCGCTTTACGGCTGATTTCATTAATACACGTCAGCGATTTCTGACGTGGCGGCGCGTTTTTTCTGATGTGGAATTAAAAAATAATGGCATTCTTTGTAATTACGTTTTTTCTTATAACATGTAACAAGGACACGCTGGGTATAGAAAATATAGGCGAAATATGATAGTAATGAAAAAAAAGTTTTGTATGTAACTGGTCATATCATCTAATTTGTATGATATCTGAGTAACTTTCCCATAAAATGGGTTGGAAAACTCAAAGTCTAGTAATATTTGGTTATACGTAAAGAACCTTGTCTACAATAGTCGTCCCAAAGTAATAAGCCATGTCTTTTACAACTTCTTGCATCTGCCAAAGTAAGACATATTCATACTAACTCCACAGCAATATGTTTACCCAAAAAATATGCTTAACATTTGAAAATGAGGAACTCGTGGGGAGAGAATCCCGTTGTAATGAAAGTTATGAAGGAATAATGATCTATCAGCCTTCACAGAACTCATGATCTCATCAAACGTGTTTAAAACCATCGACAAAGAGATCAGGAGAAGCAAGCAAGAGTAAAAGAGATAATCATATAAGCTTGTTACATGGATTAAGTAAATCAAAGACTTACTACTGCAAAACATGATAATCCGAGTAAACAGGGGGTTTGACATAAGAATAGAAGGAAAAAGAGAACCCCAACAAAATGCTTCGTCTAGCTTTTCGATCTCATTACCCAAAAATCTGCTTGAACTCCTTGCACCAAATCGGGTAGCATGAAAAGACTCATCAATTCAACGGAGATATTTTGGATTCAAAGTCACGGAAATTGCCTCAGAAGTGGATGGAGCTTACATAACATATACTACGTACTCCACTGAATTATAACAGGGGAATTTGAAAGGAGAGGAAAGGTTAAAAATCGATAGAAGAACGCCTTGAAGATGGAAACGTAATTAGTTTTGACCTAATTGAATTTTAAAGAGATGAGGAGACGAGAAGGTATAACGCACGCCTCTTTTTCTCATTCATTTGATGTGTAAATTTGAAATGTTCTTATTGGTTTTCAAAATCTAAATTTTGGCTGAGGTGTCAGCTTTTGAGAACACAGAAAAGCTGAGTTGTCAACTTAGGGAGGCTCTTGTTAGGCTTGGACAGATAGGTTCGTTCGGTTCTTTCAAATTTTTGATATTTTGGTACTAAGGGTGTAGAACCCATTTAGGTATTTTGTTTATTCGATTTTGATTCGGTTCAGTTCCATCCGGGTTCGCATCGGCTCCGGGTATCCAAATTATCCAAAATTTATTTGAAATATCTAAAATTTTTTTGGATATTTCGGATTTCGATTATTTGATTAAACTTTACAAAAAAATATTTATTTTTAACAAATATAACTAAATTTTTTTGGATATTTTGGTTATTTCGGTCTAAACATAACTAATATATTCGATTTATAATTATAATTTTGGATATTTCGATTATTTCAAGTTTAAATATAATTAATATTTTGGGTATATAATTGTATTTCGGGTATTTTAGATATCCATTCGGTTTTTTGTTCGGTTCGGGTTCGATCCAGTTCTTCGGATATATGAGTTTAAGATCTATTTGGATATTTACGTCGGTTGCGATTCAGTTCACTACCTTCCAATTCGATTCGGTTCTTATGCTCCGGGAAATATGTCGAGACCTAACTCTTGTGTTATTATAGTGTCGAATACTATTCTTAAAAAAAAAACCTTAAAACTTTATTTACATATAAACATTACTAAAATGTGTGATAAAAAAATATAACAAAAATATGCCCCTTAAAAATAGATACCGTATTCCGTCGATTAACTCGCCTATGCGCGAGACCTGCATCAAAAACATAAAAACATGAATTCTCAACGGAAAAGTTATTATGTTATTCCGTACATATGAACACTCAACCGAAAAGTTATTATGTCACTCAGTACAACCGATCTTTAGGACCTTTTCGGCCTTTAAGATCTCTTTTGCCATGCTCAACATAGGGTTTGAAGCATAAGAGATCGTATGAACCAGGGCCGGCTTACTTGGGGGATACGGGGTGCGACGCCCCGGAGCCTAATTCCGTGTCCTAATAATTAAGAATCCAGATTTTTTTTATATGTATATTTTTTATATATAAAAAAACTAAAATATATTAAAAAAAATAAATTAAAAGGGGTCCATAAAAAGTTTTTGTATGTATAAATTTTTGTTTTCATAAAAAATCAAGAAAACATTATACAAAAAAGCTTTATAAGAAAAAATTCAATAAACCCCTTTTAAAAAGTAAACTTAAAGGGTCCAATTTTAATTTCATCTTTCTTTTTTTGGAATTTAAAGTTTATATATTCTTAAAAGTTTAATTTAGAAATTAAGTGTACTTCTGACAATTTCAAGGCGATCCCAAGGCTACGGTTCAAGCTCTTGGGAAGAAGGTCATCGAGGATTCCCGAAAGGCTGCTGCAGAAGAGAAAAGACGTTGCCAATCCCCAATCCCGAGAGGATACATCTAGGTTCGTTGCCGATCTGCTTAAGGAGGATCTGGATACCGCACTGAGAAATGCCGAAGAGAGGGTTGCTGCTCATGCCGAACCTAAGAAGGTGTCATAGGCGGGGAGTGCTGAAGTAGCAAAGAAATAGTTCTTTATTGCTTTAGTTTCTTTTTTTTGCTATGCGCCGCTGGGTTGGTTTTAATTTGTTGTAATGACATTGCTCGAGAGGGTTTTAATCCACCTTTTATGTATAATGCCAAGATATTTTACTGCAATATTAGAATGCTCTCTTCAATTGTGCTGTTTTTATTGAATGTTGAAATGCCGATCTTTCTGTCTTAGTAAAGATTTTTTCTTCGTTTACTACGGCATACTTTCTTTCTCGTTGCTATGTGCTGTTGTTTCGGCACAAATGCTTTCAAGCTTTTTATTGTATCGGAATTTCATGCAACATTTCTGTAGTTAAATCATTCGTGCTACTGATTTAGATAACTAAATCAGACGAGGTGCTAAATGAATCAAACAAAGTGATGAATTTATCTATTTGACTTAGATAAATAAATCAATCAAAATGATAGTTTGGCGATCTTTCAAAGATATGCAATGTGATGTTTTGCGGTTATTCGTTCAAAACGAATTTGGCGAAGTAAAAACTTGCCTTTGACGAGATGCTTTGCAATGCTTTCTCAGTTTAGAGGTTTATGGCATATCAGTGCTTTTGATTTGTGATGCGGGGGTCATGCTTTTGGCTGGGTTGGAGGCGAGGGCTATCTGCTCGACTTATAATTTTTAAGTCGAATACAAAACGCACAAGGCTAACTTCAGCCATAATTATTTTGTATGGCTTAACATCGTACGAGTTTCAACCTCGTCTTGTGGGTTTATGACAAATCAGTGCTTTTTGATTTGTGATGCGGGGGCCATGCTTTTGGCCGGATTGGAGGCGAGGGCTATCTGCTCGACTTATCGAATACAAAACGTGCAAGGCTAACTTCAACCAGAATTTTTTTGTATGGCTTAGCATCGTGCGAGTTTTAACCTCGGCTTACATCCTTTAGACTTTGGATTACTTAAATTGAACCAAAGCTTTAAGGGGTGGTGATCAGTTCATGTTAATTATGCGGTGCAGGTCGAACGTTTGGCCAGAACGTCGACACTATTCTAAATGTGTGCGTATAGAATAACTTTGTTGGAGAAGAAAATATGATGCCGAGCTGATCACATATAAATATTTGCGTTTGCAAGGTGCTTTTTGCAATGCCGAGCTGGTCACATATAGATGTTTGCATTTGCAAGGTGCTTTTTTCGATGCCGAGCTGATCATATATCACAAAAAAAAAAAAAAATTATTAAGTTATAGCTGAACCCGGTTAGAAGCTGCCTACCTACCCAAATTGGGATCAAATCATTTGTAGTTCATTGCAACAAAAGGGAAATAGCTCGATAGACGAGTTTTTTTGGCTCCGCTGTGGTGCACATTTGTGATGCAAGCTATGAAGGGACTCTTCTACGTATCATCTAAGATTTTAGCGATCTCTGGTGCCGAGCTAGTCACACGATGCATCTGTGAGCCCATGACATCGAGTCGTTGATGCAGTTTGGCGTCTTTGGGGTCGATTTCTTTAGCTTGTACTTCGCTAGCTTGGCCGGTTGTATTGCGGCCGTACGCCTCGGCGTCTGCTGTAATCCCTTCTACAGTTCGGATGACTGGAGTATCGTTGAAGAGTTTGCGACCCACCAGAGTTACTTGTCTGGCTTATGAGACAGCCATCAAATTGAGTTGCTTCTGATACTTTCATCACTACAATAAAGCTTAAAAACATTAGAACTTAAAACAGATAGATTTTAGAGGAAGATTATAAAAGTTTCACGGCATAGCCGGAAAGGTGAACCATATTTACGTTACTCTCATAGTGGGAATAATAGTAGTTAATTGGCATTAGGAATTGATGTGACTAAGCAGAAATGATCTTTTAAATGTTGAGGCATATACAACCTGATACAAACCCTAACAAAGTTGGAGTATCCAATTACGACACAAGGTGCTTTGTTTGATGGTTCACTTTTTTGTTTTTCATCTGAAGGATTATATAATAGCCAAAGCACTGAAATGTTACACAAATTTCATAGATACATAGACAAATACCTAAACCCATTAACGAACATGGACAGTACCGTAGTAGAAAGCCCAAACGAGGAAAGGAAAGTTCAAACAAGAGAAGCATACAAACACATAAGAAATAAAAACAGTGAGAAAAAGATCTACCGGCAGAAGACGGATAACTCTATTTCTTAAGCCTGAGCCACTCCAACGAACTCTCCAAAGAACGAGAAGACGACGATTCTGAACCAAAAACAAATGCTTCGAGAAAAACCGCGAAAAGGCTCTTCACCAGAAACCCCGGGAAGCTGGCCTAAACCAAACTCCTACTTCCACAGCAACAACATAGCAGAACGCAAAGCAGAGCGGGAACAGAGAAAAGAACCAAACCAAACACCTCACCAAGGAAACGATGCACTCAAGCCGACCTAGGGACAAGGGAGAGAACCCTTGATCTACGACAGGAAAAAGGTACTTGTTTAAGCAATGCATAAACGAAAGTATATATTTGGTATATATTTGGTAGAAAAAAGTTTACATATTTATGCATTCCATAGACAAGTGGAGGTAGTATTTATTTAGTAGAAAATATTATAGTCATCATGAACAGATTTTTCATATATAAACAAAATTGTATGTGAAATATACTTTTGTATATATAAATTATATGCAAGAGAAAAAAAAGTTTCATATGAATTAGACTTGATAAATAATTGCAATATTTTCAAGCGAGGACATGAAAATAACATTTGGTGTACGACGGTATCGTAGTGTTAAAAACAGCTGGGAATAATGTGTCAAATTTCCCACTTTCAAACTTAAATTTGATTTAGTTTTTTTTTTTTTGGCTTTCTAGCTATCTTATGTGTAATAAACCGATAAAACTAAATAAAATTTTCCGACTCTCTAATAAAAAACATATGATGATCAAAATAACAGTACTAATTAACACTCTTAAGCTTTTAAGATTAAGGACTTACACCAAAACCCAAAGCCTCCAGAACTTCAACTGGATCAAGTTCAATATCCATTTCTTCAACTTTATCCCAATCAATATACTTATCCACTGGATCTTCCTCATCCCCTGTGACAGAAGAAGATAAGTTGGTTTCCCGAGAAGTTGTTTCTCGAAGGCGGCTGGTGTCTGAGTTTTGTAATGCACTGAGTTGAGCTTTAACCACTTCAAGAGTATTGTATGGAGGATACGAACTATGCGTATGGTGTGGAATATGTGTTTGTATTGATTGTTGTGTCACTGAAAGTGGAGTTATGCTGTTTGAAGTGCTCTAAGAAAAAAAAAATCATAACTAAATTATTATTTAGCAAATGTGATATATATATATATATATATATATATATATATTTCAATATTAAATATCAAAGAAGTGTCATTACCTGATGAGGAGAATCAATTGATGGTAGTACCGTGGTAGGCAAAAAACTTCCATTGCAATATGAGTTGTGAATGAGACAATCATCATTAAGCTGAAGTTCTTGCTGAGTTATAACTGTAGATGAGCTAGGCATCGATTGTGGCTCAATAGTCACATATGAGTTGATGAAACGTTGAGCCGTATTGTAGTTGTAACTGGTGTTAAATTGTGGCTTTCCTTGAGTTGAATGTGTCAATGAGGTATACACATGTTGTGGCTCATACAATGAACATGGTTTACTTGTCCCTCGAGTAGAATCACACAGAGGTAGAGAAGCCTTATTCTCGTTGCAAAAGTCTTCAGCATAAGTAGTAGTTCTTGGAATGACAGTAGTTGGTTGTTGTGAATCGTTCATTTTAAATGGATTTGTCTCTCTTTTTGAGAAGTGGTATGACGATGGTGTTAACCACTGTTGAGCCATAGTATTTCCTGTCAACATATAGTTGTTGTGTTTACTGGTTATGGATGGAGTCATACTTGCCTTTAAATGCTGTGCCTCCAACATATTACAGTTATTTTCTATTGCAAAAGCCCTTTGCATTCTTTCTTCCTCGCGACATCTTTGTAAATGTAAATCGCGCTACAAAGTATTTTTCAAAGTTAATAAAAACAATTCGATATATATTTGTTAATTAATGAAGAACAATTCTGATAAATTTTTACCTCTATAAGCATGTAAAGTGATCCGTGGACTTCTTTTGCCTTTTTTTGGCTTGACCGCTCCCATAACTTTAGGTCTTCTACTCAATTTTGTATTAAAATGTTGAAAAATCTCATAAGTTATGAAAATAGTTTTTTTTGTTAGATAAAAATAGTCTTCTACTCAATTTTGTTAGACAAAAATAGTTTTTTTCTTACATGTTTACTTGTGGGCGAGATGAATTTGATGAAGCATACATTTTGATGATGCGCCGAGCAGTTTTATAACCTTAAGAAACAAGATAGAATACAAAGCATTAAGTTTTATAGGTGTATATATTTATTTCTATTTTTTCTCTTATAATTTTTAATATAAATAACACAACATGCCGAAGATCTTTAAACATAAATCAAATTAAAACATAAGTTTTTCCTAATATCTTAAAAAGAGTCAATAATGTACAAACATCAACAAAAAATATTACCTTTCTAGTTTATGAATCATGAATCTATGGTTTTTATATTGACCAAGCATAATTTTTTATATGATACTTTAGAAATTAATATATATAAGTTTTAGAAAAGTAGTTTAACAAACATAGATATTTTTTCTTATTTTTAGAACAATACTTAAAATATTTGTATATGATAATTTATAAATAATTTAATATATATAACTAGTAGTTGTAGGAGAATAAATACTTTTCTCTTATTTTTAAATCAATACTTAAAATCAATTTTCAAGAAGAATTGTACCCCAAAAAAGCATAGAATTAAGGGAATGGAGCTGAACATACGCTTATTATATGGATCTGATTCATCCCGTATGTTACACTTACCAAGTCTAAACTTCTGAAAAGATAAGAAAACGCGTGTTAAAAAAGTTATGAAAATTTAAACTTAATTTTAACTCATATGAAGAAAATAGGAATTTAAATGACTTGGAGATGACTCTTCACATGGTGAACTGCAATTCCTTCAACTTCCATTATCTCTTTAACACTTTTCGGTGTTGCCTCTGTAGAAACAGAAATAGTTGTGATATAAGCTTTTGGTCTTTTATATGTACCAACACATTTTTATATAAACTTAGTCATCTCACTAACAATATGTTACAAATGTTTTTGGATGTTTTAATCCTCTAGAGTGTGTGTAAGTTCGACTATTCATAGACTAGTAAGTAAGATCTAGTGGGTAATGATGATATACATATTTTATGTTTTTTTTTGTATAATTGAAAATCAGATTTTGATTTATATACGATAAGAAATCTTTCACAAATACGAATGCAATGACCCGTCTTAAATACTAACAATACTTTCTCCATTTTTAAATGAAATATTTTAAATTTTTCACACATATTAAAAAAAATTTATAAAGAACTTTTTTTTGTTTTTATTAACTATTTTAATTTTATTTTTAATATTAAGTGAAATAGAACAATAACTGCGCTTAAAAAATTAAAAATATCTAACTTTTTAAAACAAAACAAAAATTTCTCCAAAACATCAGTATCATTTAGAAACGGAGGAAGTGGTTTTCATTAATTTGACATCAATTAAAAACGACAAAACATTGATCACGTATCAAAAAATCAAAGATAAATATATTCGAAAGTTACTCGCCGCCAATAAAATGTGGGCGAAATCATAAACATTCCAAGTTTATTGCTACAACAAACTAGGTAAGATCATGATTAACAACTAAAATTCCTACAGTTTTACCAACACAAATTCAATACATGAAGTCAACAAAAAAAGAATTTAAGAAGTTCAATTTTCAAAATAATAAAAAGAAAATAAGAAGAACCAACATCGTGTAGACATATTTGAAATTTTTTAAACAACTTATTTCTTTGATCATGTTTTATGAACGAATCATTCTGGTAATCACCACAATAAAAAGTAAAAAAACTAAAAGTTATTTACAAGATGCAGAATGTTTGTACAAATGGTTTGATTTGTGAAATCTTAAGTTAAGTAATGCATCTACCTTTTTTAATCACATATGTACTTCATATAAACAAAACATATCTTACTTTTTCCCTCAATAATAACTAAAGATAAACAAGACCAAACATAAGTTCCATATATTCACAATAGATATGCATTCAAACTCTTGCAAACTTTATCTAATATAATCTAGAAAACACAAAATACTTGTAGTCATGTTGTCCTCCTATAAAAACTCTTTCTTAAAAATGATGAAATATCGAAATATTAAAAAAAAAGAATGAAATTCATAGATAGATGCCGATCACAAACATACAAGTATGTACCAATTTCCTCCTAGATGACATCCATGCATGTATTCATACAAAATATAAAAACCGAAAACAAACATAGAAACCATGAAAAGATTACAAACTAAAGATGGATATAACGAGAAAATTTAAAGTAGATCGATAACATGAAAATGTAAGTGAAGAAATGAAGAACTCAAGAAATATAGATAAGAATTTATGTTACTAACTGTCAGGTCCACCGAGTTTCGCCACAGCATTGACAAAGCAATCGTGAAGATCACTTGACCACCGTAGTCGCGCCTTGTCATCTGATGTATAGAAAATGCATGGCGTGATCTTTGAAGATGAACTCTTCTTTTCTTGAATACCAACTTTCTCATCATTCTCTAGTTTTAATTTTTCTCTCTGTGTCTCCTTATTAGCTTCTAGGAGAGCAGTTATTCCTTGCTCACTGAAATACATGGAGACTTCTTCGGTATGATCAAAATGATCGACATGATGAAGAGAAGGGCTATGATTCTCTTCGAAAGTGACAATTTCTTTCCCTTTTTCTTTCTTCTTCAGCTCTTGGGAACTCATCTCCAAATTTTTTAATCAAGGAGCTTAAAACTTTATCAGTTTCTATATTTTTTTTCTTTTGGTTGATTTGTATTCAAGTCAGAGTGGTTGAAGGTATTATAGTGAAAAAAGAAAGAAATGGAAATCTAACTTTACCATGATTTATAAAAGAAAAATAAAACTAAAACAACTTTTTAAAATCCAATAACAAAAAAAAAACAAAAATCAAGGTTCAATGAACAGTAACTACGGGTTAAGGTAACAAAATTCAGTGACCTTTAAGAAAATGATTGGCTTGTCATCTTTTTAAATTCGCAAAAGATTTATTTAATTGTACCCTACAAGAAGATCAAAAAAGTTGAGTGATTAATGCGGGTTACAGACTCATTTCAGAGAATGACAAAAATGTTATAAATTAAAGTTAGAAGAAGCCAAGAGATATTCGCAACGGCTGGTTTGGAACTTACTTTCGTGTGAGGATATTAAAATTGGCAAATTATGAAGACTTTTTTTTTTACTTTGTCTAAATCAGACTATGAGAAAATACCGAGTTAAAATCAATTTTTATATGTGTATATAAAATGTGTATCCATGTATACATACATTATTCTATAGATTTTATAAAAACAAATTTTAATTTACGACGGTAGTCCTAAATAAATTGCTAATTAAGGTGACTTGTTTAGTGGAGAATATATATATCATTTTATGTATATTCAGAAAATTTATACTAGTCTTAAAAAGTAATGATTGTGTTGTGTATATATTACAGAAATATATTTACTCGAGCAAATCACCTCTAGTTTACTAGTAATAAAGGTTGTAAAATAATATATTACTAGTCATAAACACATATCTACTCCATACATTGTACTTATCCTACGAAAAACCTAATATTAGTTTTTTTTATAAATAATTTCATTATAAATAAGGAATGCAGAGGCTTTACAAAAAGTTTGAAGCTAACCATTCTGAAAAAGACGAGCAAAAGATTAGAATCTAGTAAGCCATAATTGCATCATATTATCAAAGACTTTCCGTTTTCTTTTTGCCAAGATTATTTCGCGAATTTGTTGGTCCAACAGAATAAAGATTGCCTATCATTTGAGTTGAAATGCTATTGTGAAACCGGTTGTTTCTCTCATACCAGATATAATATATAGTTGCCTGAGCTGCCAAACGATTGATTCAATATTCTTATTCAGTTATTGTAAACAAGTGAATAATAAATATTTTTATTCATAAAAATGTCTCTATTTCTTATGTCAAAACTTTGAGTTGATTGTATGCTAAGTGGCGATTTTTATTTACCGACACCTACAGAGAAGATGGTCGGGCCCACGGCGTGTGCATGCCATGAAACGTGTGAACAGTTAGGGTTTGTCTACAACTACAATTTTTTTTCTTTTAT
This sequence comes from Alliaria petiolata, assembly GCA_020283515.1. Lineage (NCBI taxonomy): Eukaryota > Viridiplantae > Streptophyta > Magnoliopsida > Brassicales > Brassicaceae > Alliaria > Alliaria petiolata. The sequence goes on from JAHZTW010000004.1 coordinate 52,462,830, forward strand.
GTTTAGGTTACACTTTAAAAGTTATTAAAAATTAGTACGAAAGCGATATTAAGATAATAAGTTCTATGCGAACGTTATATATCCTCCTAACTGCGGGTTTTTGAAACATTTTGTGGGATATGGGGTAAAACCATAAGATATATATATATATATATATATTAACCTTAATTGCATGTAGAAAAATTATAACAAATTTGTATCATAAACAATTTTTTTGGAAAAAGATGATTTACGCTCTGACGGGGTTCGGCCCAAAACACAGCGTCCAAAACTTCGCAATTACTCTTTCTGTTTTTAAATAAAGGTTGTTTTGAAAAAAAAATTTGTTTCAAAATATTAGTTGTTTTCAATTTTCTAGGTGTAGTTATTGTTCTTTTTTATTTAATTTATCCTTTATAACATTTATTGTTTAAAGAAAAACTTAAGTAATAACTAATTAAACAAGGTTATAGAAGTCTTTATTTAAGTTTTCTTAATATGTGTAAAAATCTCAAAACAACCTTCTTTAAAAAACATAGGGAATATCAAAATATCAAATGATAAAACGGTTGCAACGGAATATTATATTGAGAAGTTTTATGCCGAATCTGGTTATGATACCAAATGATAGAGCAGTTGAAACAGAATAATCGAAAGCTTCTAGAATATCAACGGATTTTGATAACGCTTGATGTTTAGATCTTTTCACTTTTTTTTATCGAGAGAACAAAAGAGATACAAAAACTTAAAGTTGAGAAAGACTTCTTTTTATTGATCAATAATAACAAAAAACGAATATGAAGCAAATACAATGCTTTAAATACAAGAGACCTAGCTACCGGGAAAAAAAAATAATAAACAAATAAAATAAATAGAAGATTAAAACCACGATTAAAAAAAATGAAATAACTCTCTCTAAATCGTCGCCATAGTGTGTGACACAGAGGCTATAGTGTATGACACAGATGATGCTGCATCAATTAGTTATCGAAATTTTAAACCTAGATAGCTTGCACAACCACTCTTATCTTAGTTGGGACTACAAATCTAATTTTATGAATCAACATGAAAGACATACCCTAGTCAACTATAATATTCTAGACTTTGAGAAGTGAGTGAGGCGATCCAATTGCAAAACATGCCTTAACATTGGACGTTAATTTATCTCATTGTTTTAAAAGAAATTCCGATCTATATATAGTTGACTAGAATGTCTTTCATGTAACCAATAGCCAAGAAGAATTAATTTTGGCTAATTCACAAATAATCCGGCAAGAAACATTAAAGCTGCAATTACACCTCTCCAACAAATTCAGCAAATTGATATAGTTGATTCTACCGTTTCCATGAAATATTTCAGATAAATTGAACACACGTGATTTGACTACAGGTGAAGACCTATAAATTAGTTGTTACAATCACACTCACTTGTCCATATCAGTTCTAGCCGACGGAAGATAAATAAATAAATAAAAAATAATAATAAAGATAAAGTTTTAGACGTTTAGCTATATGCTTTTCTGTATTTCTAAATTAAAATATATGGCCTCTTACCAGAACAATAAAAGTGATCCAACTTTGAGTTTTTAAGATCCCAAGAATTCTAAAACAATGAGGCATTTTCAAAAAGAACATTGCATCTTTGTATATAACATAAAATGTTTTCTTTCTTTTACATTTAACTAATATGAGTCACACAACTATATATCTTAAGTTCTTTTACAAAAAAAACTATATATCTTAAGTTAAATTGAGCATAAAATGAAGTTTCTTAATCAAAAATAGGTCTACTCTCATTTTGATCATAAATAGTCTTTATTAAAGTTAGGAAAATATTTTTAAATATATTTAACGGCTTGCTAAATTTTATTAAAGTTAGAAAAACCTTTCTAAACGTGTCTAATGACTTTCTAACGGCTTTATTAAAAATTATGAAAGTCTTTCTAAATGTGTATAACGACTTCCTAATAATGGTAAAAATAATTCACAAAGTTTTTGGGATCATTATTGAACTGAAAACTTAAAATAGACTGGTTAAAACAATTTCTCTAAGTTAAAGTGATATGCCGGCTTTTTGATTAACGAAAAATACGCTTTTTTACAAGTAGCACCAGTGGTCTAGTGGTACATAATCGGTTTCGATGCCCAACTGGTGCAGTTGTGTTGGAGCTGTGACGAAATTGGCATTAGCTTTGGTTGGGGTCCTTCGTACTTTACACGTTTTTATACAGATTTAAATTTATGATATAGTTATCAATTTTTAATAATATAATAGAATTAAAATATATTATCCCTCTGTCACTCGATAAAGAGAAGTAAATGTATATATAATATTTTGCTAAAAAAAAAAGAAGCAACAGTTACGACCCACTTTTTGTACAGAAGATCTTACACAAAATAGACAAATGTTTATTTGAAATAAACAATACGTGGCAAAAAAGAAGAAGATAGATAGCTAAAATCCAAAAAAAAAAAAAAAAACAAAAATGAAGGCAGGATTTCAGTCGTGTAACAGATTAAAAAAAAAAGTCATCAACTCTTTCGTGAATAGAAAATTGTAAGAAAATTAAGCTGAGAGTTTGTGTGCAGTTTTTTTAATGTCACGTATAGAAAATAAAGAATAAATAATAACTGTATAAAATGATTATGAGTTTTTTTTTTTGAAAAAAAAATGATTATGACTTGTCTCTCCATTAGCTTGTTTCAAATTTTATATATTGAATAATTTACTTTTATGTTGTAATATCTTAAGTAGTCTTGTGTTATTTACATGTTGGGAGAGGGAATTACAGCTTTAGATCCCCAAAGATGATGATTTTTTTTTAAAAAAAATGTTTAAAATAAGAAAATCGATAATCAAAATGATAGTAGAACTTGATATAAGATTGGAATCACACTATCTTAAAATCACTTGATGTTTAAAAGATTACAAGCTTAAGGCACGTGAAAGTAGGACAAAGATAGAGATGGAGACAAGAAGTGATTAACTCGCTCAATCAAATGGACGAACAAGAGTGTTTGAATCTCTCAAACAAACTGATATGTGGCTTTACAAGAGAAGAGTGTTTTGCACATTAAACTCAAAATGAAAAGAACACAAAGAACTTCGTTTTTGAAAAGAAAACTTTACATTTATTAAAATCTAAGATCAAGGGTGCCTTTACAATGAAAATGAACTGAGCTTGTATATGTTCAAAAATGAAGCTATCCTAACATTCTAAAAGCTTAAACAAAGGAACAAATAAATCAAACTTAGTGCATATAGCCGTTTGAGGCTTAATGAAAAAATCGGCCAAATAGGAAAAGTTAATGGTGTTTGAGTGTTGAAAGCTTGGGGAAGCATATGTGGTATCTAGATACATTCTGGATGATGTAAAAGACCTTCAAAACTCAGCAGCATTGATGGAAAGAGAGCTGTTGGATTTTAAAGACAAACGGCTCCAAACAAGGCAAATAAGGCAAGTTTGGCTCTGGATATGTAAAGTGAAGGTGTGGGAGGATCCGTCTGATCCTCTGCTTGCTGGTGCAGTTGGGGACGCTTAATTGTAGTGTAAACTCTCTTGGACGCCAGCAATATGTTTGAAGATATCCACACAAGGAAATTTTCAAATAAGGCAAGTATTTGATCTGCCAGTCTGATTGGTTCTTCACGAACAGGTTCGGTCTGGTTTGTGGGTGGGACCACTTCGTCATGTTCTCTGCATGAGTTAAGATTATGGACCAAGTCGGCTCATAGTTTATTTTTTCTGGTTTGGTAGGAACCTTCCAAAAAATACGCGTATGTTCAAATCGGGTAAATATGGGTTCATCTGATTTGAAAACTTAGAGTGTAAATGGTGGTAAGTGAAAGGAATAAGAGGGATAATAATGAATGGAACAAAATAAGAGAAACAAAAAAAAATTTCACTTACTTCTTTCAACTTGTTCCTCATCAATTTCTTAGAATAACAATTTATAGAGAAATAAAGCTTATTTTCTATTTCTTTAGTGGAGTCCAGCATAATTTGGAGAAATGCTAATCTATATATATAAAGGAGAATGAAGTCTCTTCTTATGCATCCACTTCATCACACATGCTTTAAAATTGTGCCACATCATCTATTCATTTTGTTAATTTCAAGTTTTTGTTTCATTTATTATGTTTTATGTAATTTTATATTTTAATTCTCATAAGAACTAACATTAATAAATATAATAGTTTTAAATAGAAGATGAAAAGTCATTTCATTATAAAAGATAATGTATATAAATGTAATTTCTATTTTTGTTTAGTTGTTGATTTTACAAAGAGTTAGCATAGGTATCAAGTTAATTTCCCTTTTAGATATTGTTTTCTTTGTTAGTTTAGTTTTTTAATATTTATTTTCATTTTATTTGGATATATATGAATCTATATATGGACGTATTGACATTTTTTTTAAACATAACTTTCTTTATTTTTTTAGTCTAATTTTAATGTTATTTTACAAATAATTAGTCTAGATTTTAAGTTAATTTTCGTTTAAATAATTTATTTATTTATTAATTTAGCTTTTTATTGATTTTCAATATCATGCCAAAAAACTGTGCCAAAATATTGTTTGTAATTTAATATGGAGAGAGAGAGAGGGAGAGAGAGAGAGATAGATTATGAGTGCATTTTGGAAATATATCAAAAAGTTTATGAAATAAGATCAAAATTGTTGGTTATATATTTTAAAAAACATTAGACGTTTATAAAAGAAGATTATTGTCGGATGAATGAATATCCAGATTTAAAAAAAAAATGTAAGTATAATATTTAATATATATTATGTTGATCTAAAGTTAATATTGGGAGAAGATTAGATATGCAAGTATTTAAATTTTGTTTGTGAATATAAATTTTCAAACGGTTATGAACCAAAAATAAAATTTAATATGTATATTTTTATGGAAGAAAATCAATATCAGATGAATGAACACCCGACCTAGATATAAGAAAAGAGAATTGTAAGTATTGTTTTTTTTCCAACATACATCTTCAATACTTTTAAGAGTTACATTACTTTATATTATGCAAAATTCAAGAGTTTTTTTAGAAATATAGATTCCAATACAATATTTATGGGGTGTTTGGATTGCGTTGGATTGTGTTTAGTTGTGAGCATCAAATAACCATTTGTAGGGTACTTTTCTTAGAAGTGATTTAACACTAAAATTTTTAACAAAGCAGAGTAGCATGTATGGCACGACTCATCTATCCAATACATGCATGTATACCGTAAACAAATGGTTGAAAACGTTTGTTTAATTATAATATTCAATAAAATATTTATGGATTCAAATTAAACAATTTGGACTAAGATGAGATATGCGATTGTCTAATTTTTTTTTTTTAAGTATGAATATTCAAAACTCGAATATCTAATAAGATTGAGACTCCAAAACTATTTTAAGATTTCAACTTCTGATATATATAATTTTCTATAATATATTATATGTTTTAAATGAAATATAAAACCGTTCAAGTTTAGATATATCAAAATTTTATATTTAAGAAATTATTTTGAAATTTATTATTAAATAATAATATAAAATACTGCGCGAAGCGCGGATCACCGACTAGTCTATTATATAAAGACTCGGTGGAGTCTTACAGGAGCTTGACACCTCAATTACAAGAGGCATAGATCTACGCCCTAATACAAGATGCATAGATCTACGCCCTAATACAAGATGCAAACTTCGCACTTCGACCCAAAACGCTAAATCGTCGAAAAGAGAACTTACCGGAGCTTTCTTCTGGGTAACGACGCGAACTGAATCTTTTCCTCGAACACCAATCGATGTGATTCGTACGGCGAGAAGCAAACCCTGGTCTCCTCTCCGGACCATCAGCTGCGTCGGCCTCAACGGAGATCTTTCGGAAGATGGAACCAGATATTCAACTTCTCTCCCCACTTCTATCTCGTCGCTTTTCGTTATTTCTTACTCGAATCCTCCTTTTTGAATTCTGTTCTTGCACCTGACTCGATTCCTCCTTTTTGAATTCTGTTCTTGCACGTGCCTAGGTTTATATGAAAATTTAATCGGTTTTCGGTTCGATTTTCAAATGTGATTTATAGGGTTTCCGGATTCAGTGAGTGAAGGGCGTTTAGGAAAGGTCTTCTCGGAGTTTGGAGAAGTTAGCAATGGTGAGTCTCTCTATGTATACTTTGAACCTCTCTCTCTCTGGCTCTTTTGTGAGTTGCTCCAAATTTAACCAACCCAAGCAACTCTTTTGCCGTTTTTAGATGAGTTGAATTTCTCCTAAAGTATTTATTTGTCTTATAGCCGTGAATGTTCATAGGAAATTTAGCATTTTGGTGTCTCTATGATACGATCAGATTGTTAGAACTCACTTAATATTTACATATATCTATCCTTGAATTACTAAGAATCTACAGATTTTGATCACTTGTTTTCGTTTTCCATCTTTGTAAGGTTGTTTTGACCTCAGTTTCTCATCTATTGCTTAAATAACGCAGTTTCTCATTTATGGATCATGCATGGAAAGATACCAAGATATACAATCCATAGTTCAACATGATCAATGGAGTTATTGTCCCACGCCAGTCTTTGTTTTGTTTGTTTATTTACAACAAATGTTGATACTTTTCTTTTGCCTACTGGATCTTTTAGGATCCTCAAATGGTGGATTTGGTCAGAGATAGATTCGCAGGTTCCGACAAGTTCAAGGTATTCAACAACTTTTGTGGTTTCTTTCTCTGATACTCTAGAAGATGCGTTTCAGGTTTTTTTTTTTTTTTTTGGGTAAAGAAAACTAAAAATTGTTTGGTTGGAAAATAAGAAAGAAATATACCTCCTTATAGTGGTCAGAAATGATAATATGTCTTTCCAGTTTTACTACTTAACTACTTAGTCAACTTACAATAAAATTACTCAGAAAAATAAAAGATATAAATTGTGGTTCATTGCATTTATCCATCTTAACAATAACTTACTCTTGAATACAATTGATTTTGATATTTTCGTTCATTCTCATCTCAAAATCATGAAACATTTATTCAATATGTTTTTCTGTGTCCAATAATTATATTCCCACATTATGAAAAGCCATCTTATATCTCAACCACAACCTATTATAAATAACCACTTCTGAAAAGTCTAGCCTCACTTCATCTTAGTTGTCTCCACAGATAATACGTAAGTTTCTTTACACTTGCAATTCAACAAGTCATTTCCCCCAAATAATCTAATCATATTTCCAGTGGTTTTACTCGCATTCTCCAATGAAATTCATGTACTTTTGTTTATAAGTTAGCACGATCGAATCATTTCCCTTCAATCTCTCATCAAATCGGTGTTTCTAATGTTCTTCTACAGATTCTTCTAGCTTATAAGTTAAGACTTTCTTGGGTAAAGAAGATAAGTTAAGACTTGGCCCGTCCGAATCCTTCATCGCAATCTCCGCGGGTAAAAAGTTACCCGCTCTTACCTCTTTTCATGTTCTCAATTTCAGAGCTTTTTGGTATTTGAGTCTATTTTTCCTTTTATTGTCTATCTTTAGGATTGTCATTACTTCGAGAAACATTTTACCAACCAAATATGAATATCCAGGTAAGTAAAGTGTATTTATTCTCTTATGTTGTAATCTAATGATTTTTATGAATACTACTCACGCTTCTGTTGTTCTTACAACTTTCGGAAGTTACTTTTATCACTAAAGAAAGTAACTTTGTTGTTCAAGATAGGAAGAATGTATTATGTAAGTGAATATGTTATACGATTGGTTTGACTTATTACGATACAATAATGGTTTTTTTCAGTAGATGAGGCCTTTGGTTGGTAGAAGCGATGAGTTTAGGTTCAAGGCGATCAATGTGGTAAAAGCGAATTTAGACATTAAAATTCATTGACTAAAGTCAAATTACAAGATATATGTAATGGGAGGATGTAAAGCTTGGATCGAGCACGAAAGTTGGTTCGAACATAAAGACTCAGACTTGGAAACCCCTACAGGCGAATCGTGAATCTAATGTACGGTTGGGATATACGGTTTGCAAAATCGGTGTGTGGTGGAAGGAAAGATTTAAGTTAAGACTGAAACAGAGCTTAAAGATTGGATCTATGATGTGAAGGAAGCTTAATGGAGTGTTGCAGATTGGCATTTGAGTGTATACTGGTCGAATCCTTGGTGCGTGAAGAGAATGTGATGTATTCTTACTCTTCATCTAGATGTGTGTGGTATGATTTAGAGAGTAGGACGTGGAGATATGTGAGAGGTTTGGAAGTATTGATAAAGTATTGTAGTTTTAGTAGTTGTTTTCCGAATTATATGGTTGAATTACGAGTTTTAAATAAAATGCCATCATCTAGTTTAAGTTAAATAGTGGATTTTTAGAGGAATGCAAAAGAATAGTCCATTCTAACCAATTTTGTTTCTCTAATGTGTCAACCATTTGCACCTTAATATCTTCTTCATATAAATTCATATTGGGCTGATTCCACTTTGAAGCGTTCTCTAATTGAGCCTAGAATGTATTCCAAGTAGTTTTTGGGCTGCACCAGTTGATCTTAGACTTCATTTGGGCTGAACAAGGCTCAAGGGTCTTCTTATTTGAGCATTCTCAGCCTACCCGATAACATTAATTATCATTGTGGTTTATTATATTACTAGTGGGTCATCCGCGCTTCGCACAAAATATTACATGCCGTTTAAAAATATAGTTAGACAAAATTTCAGCAATATAAAATATTAATTTATTTAGCTATTAACAGTTTTATGTGATTAGTAAAATAAAATTAATTGAAAACGTATACTATATAATAGAAAACCACTACAAGAAAACATGACGTTTGCCACGATTTTTTGCGAGGAAATAAATTCGTGGTAAATTAGCATCGAATTTACGAGGAATGTACGAGGAAAATTAAAAACGTCGGTAATTCGTCGGAAAGAGCAACGAAAATAAATCGTTGTAAAATCGTCGTAAATTCCAATGAATTAACGACGAATTAACGACGAAAATATACTTCGTCGCTAAATCGTCGTAAATTTACGACGATTTAGCGACGAAGTATGGCTGACGTGGATTCCTCGGAATTTCGTCGTTAATTTCCGACGAATTACCGAGAAAGTATTTCGAAGTAAATTAACGACGTATTTGGGAGGAAAATAAGTTAGGTGAAAACGTGTTTTACTGGTTTTTTAGCCACGAAAATATTCCTTGTTAATTCGTTGGTAATTCGTTGGTAATTCGATGTAAAAAAAAAAAAAGAAGCCTATATATAGAAGCAACATTTCATTAGAAAAATTACAAAAACAAAAACAAACTCTCTCTTCACCTAAAAAAAA
>JAHZTW010000004.1:52475308-52509755 GCA_020283515.1 Alliaria petiolata
AATTAAAAAGTTTACTAGGTATTTACGACGAAAATAAGTTTGCCACGATTTAAGGACGAACTCTGTTGCCACGGTTTTACGACGATTTTTTAATTTGCCACGAATTTACTACGAATATTTTCCCCTCGATTTGCCACGAATTTACGACGATTATTTATTTTGCTACGAATTTACTACGATTTGTTTCTCCTCAATTAGCCACGATTTTACGACGATTATTATTTTGCTACGAATTTACTACGATTTATTCTTTCTCAATTTGTCACGGATTTACGACGAATTATTTACCTCGCTATTTTACGACGATTTTACGACGACACTATTAACGACGATTTTACGACGAAACTTGGATCTCCCAATATTAACGACGAATTTGCGACGAATTTGCTTTCGCGACGATCGATTACCGACGATTGAACTTTCGTGGCAAATTCGTTGCGACTGTCGAGTTACGACGAATTTGCCACGAATTCGGCCCTCGTAAAAAGTATGTTTTCTTGTAGTGAACTATATATATAGATATAGAAGTCAAAAAAATTTTAAAAAGATTGGTTCATAAATATTTACACACAAATTTAGATAGTCGAATATCTAATCTTGATCCCATTTGTTAACTTTGGATGTAGAAAAATTATATGAAATATTATACTTACATTTCTCTCTTCTTTAGTTTGATTTGGATGTTCATTGATACACATTAATCTTCTTCGGTAAACGTCAATGTTTTCCAAATACATATACATTACAGACAATATTGATCTCTTTTCATAAACGTTTGATATATTTCTAAGATGAACTCAATCTCTCTCTCTCTCTCTCTCTCTCTCTATCTCTATATCTCTCTCTCTCTCTCACTTCCTCTCTTTCTCCTTCTCTATTTCTTTCTCTCTCATAAACGTAACATATTAAACTACGGATAACATTTTGGTCCAGTTTTAACTTAACCTTCACTATCCTCCTCCTAATTCTTCTTTCTCTTGCCTTTCTCAATGTATGATTTTTCACTTAAGTGCTGTAGAATTTTTATAAGACTTGTCCCATTATTTACTCGAAGACTGTGTTGAGCATGTTAAAGTTTTAGGATAACAAACCTTGTCTTTCATTTTTTTTTTTTTGAATTAACTGTGGAAGTTCTGGGCCTTAGGCCCGTAATCTCCCACAGTACCCGGAGTTAGCCCTTTCTATATTCCGATTTAAAGAATATATCTCCGTCCCAAAGGGGGTTTGAACCCGGGGCACAAAGAAACCAACCCCCTTGCACTACCACTAGGCCACCACCTCTTTGGTCAAACCTTGTCTTTCATAACATGCATTCTTGTCATTCGAGCTTCTAAATGTTTATGTGAATTTCTATTGTTGAACGAAGCAGGTTCACTTGAACACCAATTTCTAACTATCAAATTAAGAAATATCTTTTAAAAACTATGTACATTTTTCAGCGTCCTAATTCTTATTGATCTTTGAAGAAATTATATTATAGATGACAACATTTTTTATTTTATTGATACAAATTTTTTTTTGGTCAGAATTTATACAAAGTTTATAATTTATAAACACTAAACTTTACAATTATAAGACTAAGTAGATTAAGTGGATATCCATATTGTTCTTTTAATAGATTAAGCACCATAAACTCTTCAAATTAGTAGGATAATGGAAATTGTTATTTTATATTAGAGATTTTAGTAATAAATTAATATTATCATAATAGTTTAATGTTTTAATTTTTTTTTTTAACATTTTAGCTTTTTGTAATGCTTTTGTATCTGAAAAGTTATTTTTTTTTTGGGTGGAAAAACTGGATTTAAATATGATTATTGTTAAATTTTCTTGTTTTGGATTCATTAATAATATGAAAAGAAATTTACAAATTAGTGAAATTAGATCAATATATAAGCTATTTTTTATAAAGAATGACCTTTCAAATTCTATTTGAAACTATTTTATTAACTATTTTATTAATGAATGATAGTTATTATGATAATTAAAAGGTAAAGCAACATAAAATATATAAAAAAATAATAACAAAATTAGTTGATGATGTGTCATTATTTGAAAGTATGTGTTGATGATGTGTCATCATGAGAAGAGAGTCTATTCTCCTTTATATATATAGATATCATCCTCAGCCTAATGGAAACTCTTAATCTTCTCATCCCAAATCACACCAGCATTGTCACTTCTCTGTCTCTCTACTACTTCTTCTTAATCAAATACTTTTGGTTACTTTGATCTCAAAGCCTCATAGGTTTCTTACTCCCATCTCATAGTGCATCTCCAATTTCTGCTTCTGTACTTTCCTACATCCGTAGATAAAATTAAAGCTTGATTTTGTGGAGCTATCAGGTCCAAGTTTGATTTACTCTCGGAAAGACGAAATCGAACATGAGAAGCTGCACACTCAAAGGTTTTGCACAAAAAACAACGCCCTTACGCATATTCAGATGGTGACTCTCTATGTTAGTCTTCAATGATGGTCCTCTGAAGAAACAGAGAATTAGAATCCCATGCTCTTACAATGCTTTTTGAATTTTCCATCCCTGTAAAATGAAGCTGCAGTTGCAACGATGACTCTCAAATGCCCTCATACGTTGGTCAAAGAGCAATGCAATTCTCAAAAATGAGAACAAAAAAAATAAACGAAGGAGAAGAGAGTAAAGAAGAGTTTAAAGAGAGATGAAAATGAAGCAAAACAAAGAATTAGTCTGAATAAAAAAAGAGAAAGATCATTGGAAACGAAGGGAGGAACAAGCGAGACATAAAGAGACGATATAGAGATGTGTACGAGTGATGACACTTAATGAGCTCTAGGTTTTGTACGAGTGAGTAAAATGAGAAACCCATAAAAAAAGGTGAGAGATCAAGGGTTCGCTTTAGCTTTTAGAAAGACAGTAGTTCATCTTCTTATGTTAAAGCTGGCACATAAGAGATGTCAAAAGAATAGAAGATGAAACAAAAGTTACAATAAACAGTCTTAATGTGTCTCGTGATTGAGATTGATGTAAGCAATATAAAAATGCAATCGCGCATAGCGCGAACAAACTCTAGTGACTGAAAAAAAGTAAACCAACGAAATCATCCGAAGGCAGATATTGAATGACTTGGTTCAAACTAATATAATGTTTGAGAATAAGTTAATGATTGGAAAATACTTAGCCAAGATCGAGAATCATATCATGCCACAAATTTAGGAAATTGGTTGATCTGCAGTTTGGTGTAAATGAATTCTTGGGCAGAAAGAAAGTTTCTTGCCACAAAATTTAGGAATTTTGTTGCAATGCCACAAGTATTGCCTAAATAATTTCTTGTTCATCTTTTTGGGCTAAAGATATTTAGAATATAAATTAAAGATTGTTTATTCAAGGAAGAAGCAGTGAATGCATTGGCCCTGACCTCGGATGCATTCACATGAAGCAACAAAAGGTCAAAAACCATGATTTTATAAGATAGTAAAAAAAAAAGGGTCTCTTAGATTATGGTTCCACTAGGAATCAGAGCATCCTTGATCACTGTAACAATACCGCTCTTGATGAAGTATCCATCTGTCTCCCTCGCAGCTTCTTGCACGTTGTCCGTGTTAATGATCTGAATCAACCCAGAGAGAGCAGAGGACGTTTTAAAAGAGGAAACAGAGTAATAATAAACAGAGTACTAAAGTGGAAAATGACCTTGACGTTATCCCCAATACGAGCGTTCTTGTCAATGATAGCTCTTTTGATGTGGGAGTCTCGGCCAATACCAATCGGAATGCTACCTTTTGCAGCCAGGAGTGTCCTATCAGCATCGGTCTGAAGCCCCGGGATCGAAAAGCGGGCGTAAACCGGATTAGCGTCCTGATTCAATGAAATGAAGTGAACTGATTCTGAAACTGTAACATACCTCGTAGTAGTCTGCACCCATCAACAAGGTGTCTTCTATGATTGCGCCTTCCGATATGCAAGACCGAAGACCGATCACCGAATGGTGGATCTTGCAGTTCTTGGAGATTAACGCGAAGAAGAAGAAGAAAGAAACCGTTAGTAAAAAACAGTTTAGTCTAAAGCGTCTATTTCCAAATCTGAAAGGGTAATGCTCATTTGAATTACCTTGATGACACAACCTTCACCGATGACACTATCAGTAACATCAGCATCAAGCATCTTTGATGGAGGTAAGTAACGAGGCTGTGTGTAGATTGGTGCTGAACGGTCATAGAAGCTGCAAGAAGAAGAAGAAGCTTGGTCTTGTTTCTTATCTCCTCTCAAAAACCGCAGTTTATATAGGCGAAAACACGATCAACACGTACCTGAAATCCGGTACTGGTTTCTTGGTGATTCCAAGATTCGCGTTGTAAAACGCCTCTATGGTACCAATATCTTCCCAATACCCATCGTACAGATAAGCTTGCACCTGAGATTATGCAATTAAAACTTGAAGCACTAAACCATTGAAAGCGAAGCTAGTTCATAACACTTACTCTTAATCCAAGAGCGGTGGCTCCGGGAATAACTTCACTCCCGAAGTCATTCGCTCCGGGAAACTGCTCCCGGAGCAAGTCTAGCATCACATTCTTGCTAACAACATAAATCCCCATACTAGCAATATAAGGCATTTCTTTCGCTCTTTCGTCATCAAGGCCTAAGATTGTTGTATCAACCTAATCATCAAAATCAAGAAACAGAGACTGTCATTGACCATTAATGTCAAGAACAAGCAAAAAGTCAATGAAAACTTTACCTTCATAGCCTTAAGTTGCTCCCCTTTCGGCTTCTCAGCAAACTCGATAATCCGCCCTTCGTCATCGATCTTCATCAGCCCGAAAGCCGTGGCTCGTTTCTCGTCCATAGGCAGAGCAGCGACGGTGATATCAGCGTCGGTTTCGCGGTGAGCTTGTATGAATTTCTCGTAATCCATACGGTACAAATGATCACCTGCAAGAACCAAGAACTCCAACACATTGTGCTCTTCGAACAACCACAAGTACTGCCTCACTGCATCAGCAGTTCCCTGATCAAAAACCAAACTCAAAATCAAAAACCAAATCCACTCAATTCTCTTAATCAATCAAGACTCTTCCAATACCTGGAACCAATTCGGATTCTCTGGGCTTTGTTGAGCTGCAAGAACCTCGACGAAGCCTTCGTTCTTGTAACCACCCATGTTGCTCGCGTAAGCTCGCGAGAGATGTCGATTCAGAGAAGCTGAATTGAATTGAGTAAGCACGTAGATCTTGGAGATGTTACTGTTCAAGCAATTGCTCACTGGGATATCAATCAGACGATAGTTCGCGCCGAGAGGAACAGCTGGTTTCGCTCTCTTCTTCGTCAAAGGGTATAATCTTGTTCCAGCACCTCCTCCAAGAATTATCCCCAACACACTCTGCCATTAACAAGAACCATCAAATCCGGATCTTCCATGAAAATCGAAATCAAGAACAAAAGAAACACTTACCCTGCTAGCGTCAGGATCAAGACAAGTTTGTGAGTTCTGTGAATCTGAAACTGCTTTCGGGGAAAAAATCGATGGTGTTCTTCTCTTACTTGAGCCACTGGAGATGATCTCATGCGTGGGATTAACTTTCTCGCCTGCGAGAGAAGAAGACGAGAACGAGAGACTCTTTCTAAGAGATGATGCTCTACGTGTGAGATTTGAGGAAGAGGAGGAAGAAGAAGAAGATGAAGGAACTTTTAATGCTCCAATTGCTGCCATTGTCGCCATTGTTGTCGAGAGGAGGAGCTTCACTCTTCTTCTTCTGTCACTATAATGGAGAGAAGATCTTTTTTATTTTGGGTATAAATCTTATTTGTTAAGGCATTGACCTTTATACCCCTAAGTTAGGGGTGATATTTACGGGAAAGAATGACGTGGTATGATTGTAAATTTGAGGGATAATAGAGGTATAATCGTCTAAAGAGTGTTCATAATCATATGTTTTTGTTATGTTTTGGCGGTGAAAATATCTTTAGCAATTAATATAAAATTTTGGTGATTGGTGTGATGTTAGCGGATGTAAAATGAACGGTCTCTTTACTGCTGTCTTTTGTTTTCATTTTTTTTTTTTTTTTCTATAACTTCTGTGTAATATCACGTACGAGGATTCTGGATCGTACAATGTTTTTCGTTATATATTGTCTTAAAAAAATATTGTAAATTAAACTCTCAAAGTCTTATAGTTTCGTTTTCAACCTTGTTTTTACAGCCAAAAAGAGAGATTTGGACACAGACTATTAAATAATTGAACCAAACAAAAAAGATTTTGTAAGTAAAGTAAATAACTTTTTGAAAATAATATATAAAATTGAACATATTTTGCCAAATTTTAGACTATTTTGTCAATTTATAAAACTCTAAACTATTTTTGAGGTTGTGCTATAAAATATAAAGAGGTTATTGGTAAGTAAATTTAAAAAGATTTTTAGTTTTTTGAAATTATACTGTTATTGGTTCATTGAATGTATTATATTAAATATTTTGAGTCATTTTAGTTTCGTTAACTTTTTTTATTATGCGTTTACGTGAATTCAAAAAAATTGTTGGGATTGTTATTAAAAATTCTCTGCAATTTTACTCAAAATTATGAGTTTTGATTCTTTTATATTTTTACTAAAAATATCATTTTAAAACAATTTAAAATTTTAATCGTGGTGTGCGGAGATTTCGGGTAGAATCTGATTCGCGTCTGGTGATCCAAGCTCCGACGACGGGAGGAAGTTTCTTTGAACTCTATGGAATCGTCTCTCATATCTCCATGTTTGCTGGTTTGTTCAATGTAATCAGCTTTCAGTTTATTCCCCGTGAAACCAATAGTGTGGTTGATGGGTTGGGAAAACATGTTTTAAATTTGTATGAACCAAGCTCGGTTTAAGTTTTAATGAATGAAATTTGGATAAATAAAAAATATATTTTAAAGATATGTTAAAAATAATACTTAAAAAATTTCTAGGGACATTGGATTGAAAGTATTTATTCAAATGACTAATTCGATAACTTTGACTTTTAAAAGAATTGAAGAATGTAACCAACGATAAAGAGCTTAAAACTCAAGTTTATAGAGAGGGGCTTCGAAGAAGTTAACACGAAACTGGAGAATAAGCAAAGTATTGGAAAAACCTTGGATCAATCAGAAGGTCTCAATAGAAGTTAATTTAATATAAGACAGATGTTTTTCTCTCTTAGTGGCCACACATGTGAAGTCATACATGTGAGTTTGTTAGGCAAAGGCTGAAGATTTGTATATAATTTAGTCTCTTTATTTTCTTGTCCCTTAACCCCTTATCATATTCATTAGGGCTAGACATTTTACCCGTATATAAAAACCTGATTCGATATCGATTCGAATCCGATCCGGTGCCATCAAATATTCGATTTGGAGTAATCTTTAATTTAGGGTCCAAATTAGCCCTGCGACTTATAACCAAACCGAACTGGCCGAACCGAATCAAACTTTTCGGTTCTCGGTTCTAGTTCGGTTCTAGTTCGTTTCCGATCGGCCAGATTTGAAAATTAGTTCGGTTCTCGGTTCGGTTCGATTCAGTTCCGGTAACCGTTCGGTTACCCATTTTTTTAAACCGAAATTATACCGAACCATACTGAATTATATCTAACCGAAGAACCGAACTACCCGAAATATCCGAATTTACCCAATTTTACCCGAATTTAACCGATTTTAACCGAATTTAAACAAAAATTAAAAACGTTCGGTTAGTTTCGGTTTTGAATTCTTATTATTTATTTGGTAACCATTTAGACCATTTAGACCCGAACTACCCGAAGAACCGAACTGCCCGACCTGAACTATCCGAAGGAACCGAACTCGCAGGCCTAGTCCAAATGGTAACGTATGAATTTTTCTGAATGCGGAATATGGCTGAATTTTTGTGTGTTTTTTGGCAGAATCTGAGTGAATAACTAAGAATTCAAATGGTAACCGAAGAATCTAGCTGAATAACTAAAAATATTTATAAGCTAAATGGTCTAAATAGTTACGAAATAAATAAAATATATTGCCAAGAATTTAAAATTTATACTTCAGTGTTTACTTATCATGTTATAAAATTATATGTATTCTATTTTTAAAATAACAGTTATTTTCGAGTTCTTAAAGATTCTTTAAATATTAGCTGATTTGACCGTCAAACACTTTTCCATGGTGTTTTTGAATATCACATTTATTAGTAGATTTTATCTTGTAGAGAAATAAAAATGTCTTAAATACAAAGTTTAAAATTAATATATTTGGATCTAGATCTGATCTGATGATCAAAAAATTTACTATTCGGATCCAAATCCGATTTTCTCCATATATCCAAAAATTTGGAGCATATTTTAAATCGAATTTCAGAATTTTTTTTTATTTTATTAACTTTTTGGATAATTATTAATGGATCCCAACTTTTCAAATTTAAATTATTACTATGTTATTAGCAAAATAACTGAAAAATAGTCTTCTTTATTTTGTTCACCAAAAAAAACTGAAAAAATCAGTTTGTGGAATAATCAAAAATAATTTACATATATGGTGTTTACACCTGTTTTTTGTTTTCCAGTTTATGTTTTGTATTTTTATGTTATGAATACATAAACACATTTGAGGAATTGCAAAATATATCCATTTTTGGTAAAAATAAAAATAATAAAATATATCCAATTTTAACTTAACCAGCTTTTGTATTGGTTCAGTTTTTCCGGTTGTTTTAAAACTCTTCCCGCTCCTAAATAAATAAAAAAGAAAAAATGGAGAAAGAAACCTACCGGTTGGACAAAAACTATTATAAACCAACACCACAAGAATCATAGGTTAAAAATTATTAATATTAAAACTTAAAACATTAGAAAAGGACAGCGACGAATTCAAACTTCCACAATTCCTCTACTTATATTCCACAAACTCAAATGGTAAACATTAATCAATTCAGCTCATTCCATTCTACAATTCCACAATTCTACAATTGGTCAGTTATCATTTAAGACTTTAGTTCATATACCAGATAATATCCGATCCGATCCGATACCCGAAACAGTATCCGAAATATCCAATTTGTAAGATTCAATCTCAGCCCTTCTTACCTTATTTCCATCGATTACACTTCCCTCTATCAATCAAAAAGTATTGATTTCTAAATATCGATTTTCAAGAAAAAAACATAGAAAGTATCGATTTCTAAATAAAAAAAATATGAAATCCATTAATCTTAAACTTTCAACTATTAGTACACGGCAAAGACTTTTTATGTTGTCTTGTTGGTGCTTTGGTTTTCGTTTTAGTGCCAATGATAGTAAGTCGATTTGATATTGATGTAACAGGGAGCTAGAAACATGGAGAAACTGAAATTTCTTTGGTTTTATGTTCTTTGTACTTTTGTCCTCTGGTGACAATTTGAAGTTGGACTTACTGTTTATTTTGGTTTTAAATTTTGAATGTTTAGTTTGCTTTAAAATCGATATTAATTTGATTACTTTTGAATTTTTATGTTTATATTTTCGATTACTTTCAAGTATTTTCGTTATTTTTGTTACTTTTCCAGAAAAAGTAATCGAACCCGAATCAAATCCGAGAAAAACCGGATCCAAAATATTATATCCGAACCGATCTGAACTCGGAAAGAACCGAACCGAATCTGATCCGGAATTTAATAATATACAATCAGTACCAAAAGCAATAGTCCAAAATATCTGAAATCTGAAATACAATCCGATCCGTTCGGGTAATCCACGCCCACCCCTAGTATTCATCTTGTAAAAAGAGAAAGTAAGATAGAAAGAAAGAGACACAGTACAGGTTAGAGCTGAGTTTAGCCGGAGATAGTGGATTCCAGAGAGGTTTTTTTCGGCGAGACAACGAGGTTATAGACTTTATCAAATTGTATAGATCGGGTTTAGTCCGGTTATCTTTATTTTGTGTTTGGTTTAGTTTATGACGTTACCGTAAGTGTATATAAACGTTGTAACAGTTTTCTTTTTTAGAATTAATGAGAAAATCATTTCACAAACTCTCTTTGTTCATAGCTTCTATTATGGTATCAGAGCTTTTCTTCCGCTCAATCCGGTGATTTCACCTTCGATCTCTTCAATTTCCTTGCAAATTCACCGATTAATCGTCTCGATTCTTCTTGATTGATGTTCCGCACAATCAATTTCGAAGAAAATGGTGAAGAAAGGAGAAAAAATGAAGACTCGAGGATCGACACCTGAGGATGAAAATTCTGCGATCAGATCTCGTCG
Organism: Alliaria petiolata; assembly: GCA_020283515.1. NCBI lineage: Eukaryota > Viridiplantae > Streptophyta > Magnoliopsida > Brassicales > Brassicaceae > Alliaria > Alliaria petiolata. The sequence goes on from JAHZTW010000004.1 coordinate 52,485,509, forward strand.
TGAATCAGGCGATGTAGAAGAACCTGAAGATGTGATAGCTAAGCAACAACAGTATGGTAGATCGGTGAACTCTGGCTGCCGAGGATCGATGGCGAAGATTACAGACTCTATCGACATTACTCACAGTCTATTCTTCCTCCATTCGTCGGATCATCCAGGTTTATCAATCGTAGCTCACACTTTTGATGGAAGTAACTACAATAGTTGGTCTATAGCTATGAGGATTAGTCTAGATGCGAAAAACAAAATCAGTTTCGTAGATGGATCCTTAACTAGGCCCTCAGAAGATGATTATTACTTCAAGATCTGGAGCCGTTGCAATAGCATGGTTAAATCGTGGATTCTTAATGTTGTGAATAAGGAGATTTATGATAACATTCTATATTATCAAGATGCTGTCGAGATGTGGAATGACCTGTTTAGTAGGTTCAAGGTTAATAATATGCCAAGGAGATATCAGCTAGAACAGGCTGTGATGATGCTCAAACAAGCTCCACTTGATCTCTCGACATACTGCACGAAGAAGAAGACGTTGTGGGAACAGCTTGCTAATACTCAGCTTCGTACAGTGAAGAAATGTGATTGTGAACAAGTTCAGGACCTCCTTGAGGAAGCAAAAACAAGTCGTATCATTCAATTTCTTATGGGATTGAATGATAACTTCAGCAATATTCGTGGTCAGATTCTTAACATGAAGCCAAGACCTGGATTGAATGAGATCTACAATATGTTAGATCAGGATGAGAGTCAGCGTGTAGTTGGATTTACATCTCGTACTCCTTCTAATCCTTCAGCTTTTCAAGCCCAGGCAGATGTTCCAGACCAGAATGCTATATTAGCAACACAAGTCAAATTTCAGAAACCAAAGGGTTCCCATTGCAATAGGATTGGACACACTGTTGATAATTGTTACAAGATCCATGGTTATCCACCTGGCCATCCACGAGTTCAGAAGAACAATTCTCTGGGAAGCACAAATATGGCCACTGTGGATCAACCTCAGAATCAGAAAGGAGCAGGATCTGATGGTTTGAATGAGCCAATGTCTAAAGATCAACTTCAATATATGATCTCGTATCTCAGCTCCAAACTCCAATCTCATAGCACTAGTTCTTCATGACCTGAGAAATCTTCTGCCTCAACTTCAAACTCTGCACCATTTGTCTCACAGATATCTGGTACATTTCTATCACTATATGACTACACCTATTATGACAAGCTAACTTCATCTATATCTCATGAAACTGAGTTGTCTCTTAGAGCTTGGGTAATAGATCCAGGAGGTAGTCATCATGTCACTCATGAAAAGGAGTTATATAGTGATTATAGATCATTGTATAGAACTTATGTCAAATTACCGAATGGGCTTACAGTTAAGATAGAAGGAACAGGTTTTATCCAACTCACTGATACTTTGTCTTTCCATAATGTGCTATACATTCCTGATTTCAAGTTTAATTTGTTGAATGTTAGCGTTTTAACCAAGACTTAAATTCTAAAGTGAGTTTTACTTCTGATTCTTGCTTTATTCAGGCTTTTACTCGGGAGTTGATGATTGGCCGAGGTAGTCAAGTTGCCAACTTATACGTTCTAAATCTTGATAAGTCGCTAGTTAATGTGTTTTGTTCTGTTTTACCAGGTACTACTTCTGTATGCTATGTTGTTAAAGTTGATTCTGTTACATGGCATAAGAGATTAGGACACCCTTCTTTAAATAAAATTGACTATCTCTCTGATGTATTGTCTTTATCAAAGCAGAAAATTAATAAACATTCTGATCATTGCCACATTTTTCCTTTGGCTAAACAAAAACGTCTTACTTTTAAACCTCAAAATCATATATGTGAAAAACATTTTGAGTTAATACACATTGATACTTGGGGTCCTTTCTCTGTTCCTATTGTTGATGGATTCAAGTACTTCTTGACCATTGTAGACGATTTTAGTAGAGCCACATGGATATATATGCTTAGACAAAAATCTGATGTTTTACATGTGTTTCCTGGTTTCAATGAAATGGTTGAAACTTAGTTTAATACTAAGGTTCGTTCTGTTAGATCTGACAATGCTCATGAAATGAAATTCACTAATCTCCACTTGAATAAAGGAATTAAATCATTTCATTCTTGTCCTGAAACTCTTGAACATAATTCTATGGTAGAACGCAAGCATCAACATTTGTTGAATGTTGCTAGAGCTCTTATGTTTCAATCTGGTATTCATTTGCAATATTGGGGTGATTGTGTCTTGACTGCTGCCTTTTTGATCAATCACTTACCTTCTCCGGTTTAGACAATAAGACTCCTTATGAGAAGTTAACTGCTATGGTTCCGGATTATTATTCTCTTAGGACTTTTGGATGTTTATGCTACTGTTCTACTTCACCTAAGTCTAGGACTAAATTTGATCCTAGAGCTAGAGCTTGTGTTTTTCTAGGCTATCCTACAGGGTATAAGGGTTATAAGCTACTAGATATAGAGACATACTCAGTTTCTATTTCACGGCATGTCATATTTCATGAGGATATCTTTCCTTTTGCATCTTCTAACATCTCAGATGATGTGAAACATTTCTTTCCTCATCTTTCATTCCTTGCGCCTATTGATGAACCTCTGCCTCTAGTGCAATCATCCTCTGATGCTCATCATATTCTTGATGAGTCATCTTCTTTTGTTTATGTTCCTTCTGAGCTTAAACCAACTCGGCAAAGAAAATTTCCTTCCCATTTGCAGGACTTTCATTGCTATAACAATATTCATACTAAAACTACTCCTTATCCTATGATAAACTATATTTCTTATTCCTATCTATCTAAGCCTTTCCGTGCTTTTGTTAATATCATTACAAACATCCCTATACCACAAAAGTATTTGGAGGCTTAGAAGGACAAAATGGAATGATGCTATGGGAAAGGAGATTGCTTTTGTACGCACAGAGACTTGGAGTATCACAGATTTGCCACCTGGTAAAATTGCAGTAGGTTGCAAATAGATCTTTGCCATTAAATATCATGCGGATGGAAGCATTGAGAGATATAAAGCACGATTGGTTGCTAAAGGATACACACAGCAAGAGGGTATAGATTTCATTAACACTTTTTCACCAATTGCAAAGATGGCTACGGTGAAGATCCTTCTTTCCCTTGCACCAAAGATGAAATGGTCTCTTCATCAGGTAGATGTTTCTAATGCCTTCCTAGATGGCGACCTCGATGAAGAAATCTACATGAAGCTTCCACCGGGATATGCTGAGATTCAGGGGGAATCAGTTTCACTAAATGTTGTTTGTAGACTTCATAAATCCCTTTATGGTCTTAAACAAGCATCTCGTCAATGGTTCATCAAGTTCTCTAATACATTGGTTCAATTCGGATTTGAGAAGTGTCATGTTGATCATACACTGTTCGTCAAAGAATCAAATGGAAATTTTCTGGTGGTCATTGTTTATGTTGATGAGATTATCATCACCATCACTGATGATGCTGCAGTGGTTGAACTTAAAGCTCAACTTAGTTCTGCTTTCCAACTTCGTGATCTTGGTCCTCCCAAATTCTTCCTTGGCATCGAAATAGCAAGATCTGAAGAAGGGATTTCGCTGAATCAGAGGAAGTATGTGATCGATTTGTTGGCTGCAAGAGGTATTTCTGATTGTAAACCATCTTCCATACCGATGGTACCTAATCAAAAGATGTCCAAGGATGATGGTATTCTTCTTGAAGATACGAAGCAATACATAAAACTGGTTGGTAAACTTCAATACTTAACTATCACCAGACCTGATATTTCTTTTGCTATTTTCAAGCTTGCTCAGTACTCATCTGCTCCACGGGATTCTCACCTTCAAGCTGTACACAAGGTGTTAAGATACTTGAAGGGTACTGTTGGTCAAGGCCTATTTTATTGAGCTGATGAAAATTTTGATCTTCATGGGTTTTCTGATTCTGATTGGGGAGCTTGTCCTGATACTAGACGTTCAGTCACTGGTTATGCAATGTTCATTGGTGATTCACTAGTATCTTGGAAATTGAAAAAGCAGCAAATGGTATCTCTCAGCTCTGCTTAAACTGAATACAGAGCCATGTGTATGGCAACTAAGGAATTGATCTGGATCAATCAAATTCTTAAGGCACTTCATGTTCCTTTCTCTCCACCGGCGTATCTCTATTGTGACAATACCGTTGCTCTTCACATTGCTAGCAATTCAGTTTTCCACGAGAGAACAAAACACATAGAGTTTGATTGCCACGAGGTGCGAGAGGCGATTGATGATGGTGTTATTAAAACCATGTTTGTTCGGACTGATTACCAGCTTACAGATGTGTTAACCAAGGCCTTATACCCAGCTCCATTTCGGGATATGATGAGCAAGATGGGTGTACATAACATTTTTGCACCACCTTCATCTTGAGGGGGAATATCAAATTGTATAGATCGGGTTTAGTCCGGTTATCTTTATTTTGTGTTTGGTTTAGTTTATGACGTTACCGTAAGTGTATATAAACGTTGTAACAGTTTTCTTTTTTAGAATTAATGAGAAAATCATTTCACAAACTCTTTGTTCATAGCTTCTATTAGACTTGAACTCGCTAATCTCTGAGTGTTCTTTCTTTTCTGCATAACTTCTTACTCATTTTTCTTTCTAGTTCAGTTCAGTCCAAAGTGAAATCGTAGACTTAGGTGTTTACTTTACGTAAGAACATTTACAAATATTATAAGTTTATGACTAATAATACTGAATTTGGGAAGCCTTTATTAAATTTATGATCTAATAATGTAACATACGATTTGTCATTTTAATATAAATCATTTCAAATGCTTGATTAAATATCTAATAATTGCTGAAAGTGACTTCAGCCCTTTGTTGTGGTGACTCGAATCCGCTGTTAACACATTCTTTGGATCATTACAAAATCTAGTTTCATGAATTTGACGCAATTGAAACGTTTAATCAAATCTTATTACAATTTACAAGTTTGATTGAATTTAAGTTTAAAAAGTACAAATTTTCTTCGGTGACGTTTCATGTCTTACTAGATAGACCAATCATTTTTTTTGTGAAGGGTTGTAGGTCTTAGTACAAGTTTGTATGCTTATCTCCTAATTTTCTTGATTGATTTTTTTTTTTGTTTTAACCGTGCTTGATAATGACTATCGAATCGTTGTCGTTAAAGACTGAAAACTCACTTATTTTCTTAGAAAGAACGATGTAAGTAAAAGCAGAGGAACGTGTCAGATACATTTCTTCTTATTGAATGTAGAACCACATGTGGCGAACTGTCATTGGTAAATGGTCAATAAGATATGGTGGAGACTCTTGATAAGATTGACTTGGAGTCAACTCTATCATTGCCACTTATAATTTTAACTAAAGACAATTAAAAACTCATCTCTCTTCCTTCCACAGAAAGTTGGTACCAGAAGCGAGTTGCAGAGCTGATTCACTAAAGGTAAATCGTGTTTTCTTTTTATATTATAATTTTTCTGCTTAACTTGCTTTGATCTTTTGTACTTTTGTACTTTATTGCGGTGACTTGAATCTGCTTTAAATAAATTCTTTGGATTATTACAAAATCTTGTTTCATGAATTTGAGGCACTTGAATCGTTTAATCAAATCTTATTACAAGTTGTTTTAATTAAAACTAAAGTAAAAATTGTATTATTTTGTCATTGGTGTGACTTATGTGTTAACTGTGGAACAGGAGAGTAGTTATGGCTGAGGGAGTTGTGTCCTTTGGAGTGCAGAAACTTTGGGAACTCTTGAGTCGAGAATCTGAGCGATTGCAGGGAGTTCACGAGCAAGTTGCTGAACTAAAACGTCAGATGAGAACATTACAGTCGTTCTTGAAAGATGCAGATGCCAAGAAATATGAGAGTGAAAGAGTGAGAAACTTCTTGGAAGATGTTAAGGACATTGTTGATGATGCTGAGGATATAATCGAATCCTATCTTCTAAAAGAATTAAAAGAAAAAGGGATCAAGAAACGTGTGAAAAGACTTTCTTGCTTTTTAGTGGATCGTCGAGAATTTGCTACAGATATCGAAGCCATTACTAAGGAGATCTCTGAGGCCATTGCGCGAATGCAGAATTTTGGAATACAACAGATTATTGATGGTGGCCATTCGTTGTCGCTGCAAGAGAGACAAAGGGCGCAAAGGGAGATTCGACAAACATTTCCTAACAGTTCCGAAAAGGATCTTGTGGGAGTTGAACAGAGTATTGAAGAATTGGTTGATCATTTGGTGAAGAATGATAACATTCATGTGGTGTCTATATCTGGGATGGGTGGTATTGGTAAAACCACTCTAGCCAGACAAGTATTTCATCATGATATTGTCCGACGTCATTTTGATGGATTCGCATGGGTTTGTGTTTCGCAAGAGTTCACACAGAAGCATATCTGGCAAAGGATCTTGCAAGATCTTAGACCACATGATGTTGAAGTTTTTCAGATGGATGAGTATACACTCCAACGTAAACTCTTTCAATTGTTGGAAACCTTTAATTATTTGATTGTCCTCGATGATGTATGGAAAAACGAAGATTGGGACCGACTAAAAGGCGTGTTTCCCCAACACAGAGGTGAGTTGTAAACTGTACATAAATAAAAATTAGAGAAATAGTAGCAAGCTAACACAGATTGGTTATAAATGCCTTTTATTCCCTAACTTAAAAGGAAAACTAATTTGCAGGTTGGAAGATGCTACTTACTTCTCGCAATGAAGGTGTTGGTTTACATGTAGATCCAACATGTTTTGGCTTTAGACCAAAAATCCTTACTCCTGAAGAAAGTTGGAAGCTATGTGAGAGCATAGTATTTCCCAAGAGAGTTAAAACTGGTACGCTTTCATATAGAAAATTGGGGCCAAGAATCATTATTTCTCTTGCGCTTTCAGATGTTTGTACAAAAGAATCAGGCTTAAATCTTAAACTATATTACATGATAATTGTTTGCAGAATTTAGGGTTGATGAAGAACTAGAAGCCATGAGCAAGAAAATGGTCACATATTGTGGAGGACTGCCATTAGCCGTTAAAGTGTTGGGAGGCTTGTTAGCTAATAAACATACTATTTCCGAATGGGAAAAAGTATATGACAATATCGGAACTCATATCGTAGGGAAATCTGGTTTAGATGACAACAATCTCAATTCGGTTTACCGAGTATTGTCTCTAAGCTATGAAGATTTGCCAATGCAGTTAAAGCATTGCTTCCTTTACCTAGCACATTTCCCCGAAGATTACAAGATATATTTGGAGAAATTGTTTCATTATTGGGCTGCAGAAGGAATAATAACGCCAGTTTGCGATGGAGCAACCATTCGAGAAAGTGGAGAAGACTACCTAGAAGAGCTAGTGAGGAGAAATATGGTTATTGCTGAAAATGGCTATAACAGTTGGAGACTAGATTGTTGTCATATGCATGACATCATGAGAGAAGTGTGTTTATCTAAAGCAAAAGAAGAGAACTTTCTTCAAGTCATCAAAGTCCCTACTACCACTTCTGCCATGAATGCTCATACTCCTACTAGATCTCGAAGACTCGTTGTACACAGTGGTAATGCACTTCATATGCTGGGACATAAAAAAAATCAGAAAGCTAGATCTGTTTTGTGTTTTGGTGCTGAGGGAAATGTGTGGAAGCAAAAGTCAGTTCCAGGTTTTCGAAGTTTACCATTGCTTAGGGTGTTAGATCTGACGGAAGCCAAGTTTAAAGGAGGGAAGTTACCTTCCAGCATTGGAGAGCTCATTCACTTGAGATTCTTGAGCTTATACATGGCTTCGGTATCTCATTTACCTTCTTCCTTACGAAATCTAAAGCTTCTTCTCTATTTGAATTTAGGAGTCGATAGGGTAGTTCATGTGCCAAATATTTTGAAAGAGATGCAAGAGTTGAGGTACCTTAAGCTACCTTTTTTTATGGACGATAAAAAAAAGTTGGAATTGGGTGATCTAGTGAACCTGGAGATATTGTGTTTTTTCTCAACGAAACACATTAGTGTGACAGACCTCCTCCGTATGACTAGGCTCAGGACTCTTGGTGTTAAGTTCATTGGCGGGTGTACATTTGAAACTCTGTTGTCGTCTCTCCGTGAATTAAAAAACCTCAAGGAGTTTGCTTTAGTTGATTTGGATGAATCCCAAGTTGCTCATCATGGGGGAGATTTCGCTTTGGATTTTATTCATCTAAAAGAATTAACATTGTCCACGCATATGCCAAGGTTTCCTGATCAATATCGATTCCTTCCATACCTTGTACACATATCTCTACAATTTTGTAGGATGGAGGAGGATCCAATGCCGATTCTGGAGAATTTGCTTCATTTAAAATCGGTTGAATTATCACATCATGGTTTCGCCGGGAAGAGAATGGTGTGCTCAAAAAGCGGATTTCCTCAATTATATGCTCTAGAAATATCACAGCTAGAAGAGTTGGAAGAGTGGATAGTAGAAGAAGGGTCAATGCCATGTCTTCATACTTTGTTTATAAATGAATGCAAAAAGCTGAAGGATCTACCGGAGGGGCTCAGGTATATAACTTCTTTAAAGGAACTGAAAATTGAAGAAATGAACAGGGAGTGGACGAAGAAATTGGTACCAGGCGGGGATAATTATTACAAAGTCCAACACATTCCTAGTGTTCAATTTATCAAATGTGACGAAGATAAAAGAGGATAAAAAGTAGCAGGTAAATCTTTTTGGTATTTGTGTCCACTTTCTTCATTTGTTGTGAAAGTATTACATTGATCTAACTCTTTATTTTTATTTTTTTTTGGTTTTTTCAGGTGAATGAATTTATTCTGAATCATTAGGCTACTCTTGCTTGTGTGTGATGTGAATGAGTCGTTTGTAGTATGCTAATGTTTACTGTTTCTGATTTGATCTACGATATTACATTTATATGTTGCATGCTCTCTCTCTCCCTCTCTTACATTTATATAGAACCATCTTTTCTTAGCCTTCGCAATAGAATTCCCAGCCTCCCTTAAAGGTGCTGCTATCCTTATAATATTGAGCATACATCAAAGTGATTTCTAATAAGTTTTCTGGCAAACACAAACCTTTGTCTGATTCCTTTCTAAACATTGATCCTAAGCTTGATTGTATTATTTGGTTTAACGAAGGTGAAAAAAATTGAGGAGCCAACTTTAATCTATCGGTCATAAGTCAAATTGTGTTATAAATTTAGGTTATAATGAAATTTATAGCGCTTGTTGTAGCAGAAACTGCAACGGTCAATATTTATAGATAGGAATAACTGGAAAAATATGGGTTGTGAAAGTATTACATTGATCTTAACTCTTTCTTTTTTGGTTTCCAGGTGAATGAATTTATTCATAATCATTACCTACTCTTGCTTGTGTGTGATGTGAATGTGCGATAAGTCATTTGTATTGTGTTAGTGTATACTGTTTCTTATTTGATCTACAATATTACATTTCTATGTTGCATGCTCTCTCTCTCTACTTCTCTTGCATTTATATAGAACCATCTTTTATTAGCCTTCGCAATAGAATTTCCATCCCCACTTAAGGTGCTGCTATCCTTATAATATTGAACATACATCAACGCGATTTCTAATAAGTTTTCTGGCTAACACAATCCTTTTTCCGATTCCTTTCTAAACATTGATCCTAAGCTTGCTTGTATTATTTGGTTTAACGAAGGTGAAAAAATTGAGGAGCCAACTTTAGTCTATCGGTCATAAGTCAAATTGTGCTATAAATTTAGGCTATAATCAAATCTATAGCCGCTTGTTGTGGTATAAACCTGCAACGGTCAATATTTATAAATAGAAATAACTGGAAGGATCTGGGTTGCCCTCTAATAACAAAGATGTAAAGGACTATTTTGAGCAATAATCAAGAAGACAAGTTCAAAGAGTGTGTCGAACCGGTTTCGACCTAGTTCTAAGAGTGAAATAACAAGAAAATAGGAGTAAATAGCTTTAGTATTAACAATTCCGAACGTTTGCAAGAGAAAAAAAATAAGAATATGAACTGAAAAGATGAGCTGCGAGAGAAAGTAGAGAAATTGTATGTTTCGAGTAGAAAGTGTGTAGTGTCTAAATGGTGAGAAAAACTTGTCCATTGATGGTTGCTCATTCTCTTGTTTTATAGCTCTTGAAAACGTGTTTAACGTCTCCATTTACTCCTCTTGATTGGACAATAATTGCATTTACTTGTGTGGATTTAACCGTTTTGAGTCAAAACATTGAATTATTATTTGTTTGAATAATTCCTTAGTTCGCCGTCGGAGTTGGTGTTAGATGTTCCCCGAGTTTTGGACTGAACGAGTTTAGAGCTTGAGCTCGCTTTAGGCGTTTCCACTTTGAAGAATTTTATGCCCATTGACCATGTTGCTGACTTCTGGACTTTTGACTGCTTAATGGGCATAAAATTCTTAGACCAGGATTTACACCCAAACAATTAGCCCCCAATTCCTTAAACTGGATTTTACTCCATTTCCTTAAACCTGGATTTTACTCCATTTAAGGAATTTTACTATACGGTTTTCTTCCGTAAATTCAGAATCCCGGCGAATCGATTGACTTTCCTTTTTGCACCTCTTTGAACTGTTCGCTTTCTTCTTCTTCTTCAGATCGATTTTTTCGCCATGGCTCCTTTCATTGAATGGAAAGAATCGATGTCTTCGGAGAAATTTGTGAATCAACTTCGACAATCCTGTGAGATCCCAGACCGAGGCCGCCGAATTGATAGCTCCAAACGGTGGGGAAACTCCTTAAAATGTTCCTCTTGAGTGATGTTGTGGTTATGAGTTCTACTTCGATGGTTGTGGACTCTGATTTTGAATTCCAAGGACATTGCTCTGATTTCTCAATAACATCGGGCTTTGCTTGTCTCAACTATCATCGAACTGCCTTCGTCAACATCTGGGACTGCTCGCGCTTGCCCACGGTGCTGAAGTCCCCTTTTGTGCTCATGACTTCCTTCGCCTTGGGTCCTTCAAGAAGTCAGATACAGATGGGACCTTTAGTTTTACAGCTAAGCACCAAGTGCGGATTATTTGCAATATCCCTAGGAAAGACCCTGACTGGTTAGCGAGGCTTTGATTAGTGCTCGTTCGCCTCCAATTCAGGCCATGTCCTAACTTCGACTTTGGCGAGGTCTCTTTCTTCTTTTGTGAAGCTTTCGAAGAAGAAAATTAAGAGGAATGAAGTCGAAAATTCTCTTCCGACTCTTCTTGATGAGACATTTGAGGAAGGGACCAAAGTCATTCCTCGAGTTGCGACAATAGCTTCTCTGGCCGTTGAGGTCACTGATACTGCTGAGACGGATGATGAAAGGACTCAGTCGCCGAAGTATGTTGTGAAGAAAAGGATTTCAGATGGAGGAGAGGCTTCAAGGGTTGATTCTGGTATTATCTCCAACATGGTCTCTTCCATCGCTGCTATTTACGCTTCCGATGAAGATGCGGAGGAAGGTCTTGGCAGGTCCGATCTTGGGCTAGCGGGAGCTCCGACTTTCCCACTTTTAGATTCAATAGTCGTTGAGCAACATCTGGTTGAGCCGCCTGTGGTTTCGTTAATCGACAAGCCCGGAGTTGTGGGTCAGCAGTCAATAGATAGTATTTGTAACACCCCCGACTCGATCTAGACATAGATGAATCGAAAGCGCCATAGTATCGAGGTTCGCAGATAGGCCGGCCCTCCCTTAGAACGAATCTAAGTCCAAGGCTAGCCCATCGTGTTAGCTCGACCCTCTCGTCTAGAGTTTAAGGCTTGCCAACCCATTTTCTAGATAAGAGTTGTGTTAACTCGGATAAAGTTAATATCATTTCAACACAAGGCTTTTACTCACAACAAAACTTCTTTATTATCTATATCGAGTCATTATACAAAAATCCGACTTATTCAAACGTTATATAAGAGGATCCTTATTATCCAAACCATACAACTCAAACTATACATATGTTTTACAAAAACATACCGCAATCTACTCCGCAATCCTAGTGTCCACTGCGCCAGTCTACTCTCTACGGTTTCCTGCAAAATTCATTAAAAGGAGGGATGAGTAATCTAGTATTATCCAGTGAATCTAGGACCCTCTATACAATCGTTAGAATCCCAACCCAAACCCCAAAATAAAACAATGCATGCTCACATCATGCAATAATATCAAAGCAATTACACAAGCAGAAGCTTAAACAATGGTGGCATGACCATAGTAACCTTCTCGTTACTATGCATGCCGAGGCTATAGCAACTGCAGTTACTAAGCCTAACCGTTGAACACAAACCCTAGCCCTCCTGGCTATTCATGTTCAACACTCAACCGCTGAACATGACCCTAGAACTCCCTAGCTATACATGTTCGACTTCAAACGGGTTTTCGAGGCCTCTAAGTGTATCGGTTCACGCACCGTCCCTACACAACATGTGGATATACGCAACACATGCTCTGTACTTAGCATAAGGAATTTTACGCCCCACCATGCCTCGTACCACATCAATATGCAATACATGTAGATATACGCACCACATGCATGCAAACACATCAATAAAAATCATGCACGGATACTCTTGATCGCATGCAACAATTTTTATAAACATTTTTGCGGCGTAACTCTTCATAAAACCCTTTCTATGAAAGTTACCGCGACATACTTATTCACAACAATATATGCGGCATAACTCTTCACAAAACTCTCCTTTTTGTGAAAGTTATCGCGGTAGAACCTCTATCACACAATAATAACTTAAGATGAACACGCCGAGCTTTCCATCCTTAAGTTAAAACCTGCACAAGAATCCATTAGTATAATTCTATACTACCGAGACTCACTTTTTTCCTTTGCTAGACTAGCTGGATCCTTCTCTCTTGATCGGCTAAGCTTAGACTTGACTGAGCGTACTAGCTCCTTACTACTTTCTCTTACTTACTCTTAGTGTTTACTTTTACCTTACTTTGGGTGAGAATGACTTGGAAGAATGGCATCACATGGGTATTTATAGGCATTCTAAGCAACCAAGCAAGCTGCTAGCCGAGTGTCGTCCACCGGGAAGTCATGCCATGCATGCTATCCATGAATCAAGGCTAGTCTATAGCCTAAACCATAGGGTTCATAGCCTTAGTCAATGCTCCTTATCCCATCCTCTATCCCTTAGGTGCGTTTGCTGACACATTATTGGCTATGGACGGATAATGATCCATAAAACCGTTTTCTAAAGATAATCCTTCATTTATGAGTTTTGTCTTCATAGATGGCTGAGCCTTGCATGCTCTCCACGCCCAAGACCTAGGCAATAGCATGTACCCTAGGCTACCTAGCCTTATCTTCTTTGACCATCTTCTTAGACCATGTGTTCTCTTGTGATTCGCTGAGGCCATTGATCTTATCTTCTGATCTTAGGGGCTATAGTCAAGAGACTTATCCTCTAGCTTCATAGACTATGCCATCTCATGCCTCAAACAACGTTTTTTTTGTCCCATAGATGCCTCGATCAAAGACTATCCATGGCTGGTCTACAATAGTGGCTCGTTTCATCCTTATACATGCACGTTTCTTCTTTATACATGCGCCATGGGGTGTCGTCTGATTGGTCGGTGCTGGTGTGACTAGTCTTGGACTTATGTTTTTTCATTATATATGCAGTCCACAATCACGACACCCAGTCATGTTAAGACACCTCCAGCCGTGACTATAACCAAGCCGGACGGCTGTTCATGTGTCACCGTCCCATTGGTCGATTTTTGACTTCGATTATCCTTTATCTAACTTCATTTTCTCCAGCTTATAAAGGCCCCTTATTCACGTCTCACTGATGGTAAGAGCCATAGCCCACTCAGCTATCTTCTATCCGAGCCATTCTTGCTCCAGACGGCCATTTTCCTTCTTTCTCGAACGCTTGTGGATTTTCTTGAGAATCCTTCGAGCTTCTTTTGACAAAAAAATTATTTTTTTTTGTTCTAAGTGTTTCAACCTTTATGTGCCGAGACAATTTGTCTTGATCAAACGATCCAAGCAATTTCTCAATCTAGCCGTGCGCCGGTCCGGTCTGGTACGAACATTGAGCTTCTTTCTCAGGTAACTTTTTATCTACTCGTTCTTTTTCAGATTTTCTTCGAGCATTCTTCCTCTTTTAGCTTCCTTAGTTGATCCCAATCAACATCCCTTTGATTTTGGAACTTCGACTTTTGCCTGGTCTTCTCGCGACCATTTCTTGTCTGAGATGATCTTCTCTTGGCCATCTTAGGTTCCATTCGAAGTTTTCTTTATATTCCTTGGCCAAAGTGCTTCCCTTGGCCTATACCATCGATCCAAGTTGTCCTTGAGTCGATTTCATGATTTTAGTTTCTCGGCCAAAATTTCTCCTCTCGGTCGTTTTGCTTCGGCCGGTGTCCGCTCACGTCCGGGTTATTACATTCTCCCCCACTTCATAGAATTCGTCCCGAATTCTAAAGTGTAAAATGTGACTCTGTCTTCCTCCACTCCTAACTTGATTATTTCCTTCAAGTTACGCCGTCTGGCCCCCTCCCGGCCAGTTGGTTGATTCTTCGCGGTTACCATTCCTGGTTTGGTGTTCGTCTCTTGTTTAATTTGACTCTGTTCAGATAAATTCTTCGCCTCCGAAATGATACCACCTTCTTCCAAATCACAATTTCCATGGTACCGTTGTCCATCATTTAGTCTACCATGCTTTGGTTTAGACTATGACGAACTCTTTCACATCCTCACGTCTAAGTTTAGAACAAGGTACGATATTTGCTTCGACCTTCTATGCCCATTCAACTCCTTTGCTTCAACCTCCAAGTGATAACTCTTCGTGAGTTATACACTCCTCTTGATTCCTCTGTACAACCAAAGTGATAGTTCTTCTGAACTATTTACTTTTCTAGGCTAGACCATACTCTCAGTGATAATTTCTTGTGAATTATACACCCTTCTCAGCTTGATTCCACACACTTCCTCCATTGGCTATATGGTTCCACCATCTAGCCAGTTATGTTGAACCTTTCTTCGGTTGTCCACTATCTCTGTTCCTCTTCTTACCCCTCTTTGCGTGATCCATCTTCTTCCAATTATCCCCTAAGGTATTCTACCACTAATCTTAAACTTAACGGTTCTCAACATGGATTCAGTTACTATGGCAAGACCTTTCCTAGATTTCCATGGTCAACCTTGTGTGTTTTACTTCCCTCACAGAAATAAAACTAACAGAAGTTCCTTTCAACCAACACGATTTATAGTTTTCCCCAACCCGAGGTCCTTATGATAACATGCATATTTTACCCGTTTTACTATAATAAGTGAGTGCTTTAATAAGCATTTCACTAAGGTTTAAATGCATAAATACTAGATTTCGAGTATTTGGTTGTTCAAGACTCTTTTTAGGTAATCTTAGGAAAAGACGCATATTTTGGAGCAAAATGAATATTTCCGGAAATAGTGCTCGAGGACATAAATTCAACATCAGACGAAGGCCTTCTCACCACAAGATCAAGCTCATATTTGGAGACAAGGTAGCCTAATCAGCTGTCTTTCACCTCGAAGTAGTTTGAGAACAATCACACGGTTTGATCTCAAGTAATGAAGGAAGTAAGAAGATCCGTCAAGCACCCGGAAGACTAAGCTGGCCGCTCCACGGCCTTACCAGACGACCAGTGGCCGCACCACGACCAGTCGCTCGGCCGGCCAACCACTTGACGATTCCCGAGCCCATTTGAAGCCCAACTTAACCCGCAACCGTCTTAAGCAACGCAGGACCTAATTGACGACCAAGGGGACTTGAAGACCTATATATACTCGTTGTTTAGGGGTTTTTAGGGCATCACAAAAATCACTAAGTTACACAACTCTTTTTCTCTTTCGGTGGCCGCAAATCTTTTATTCGCGGTTTCACTTTGTTCTTCGAGGGAGATTGATTTCTTCTTGAACCCTCTTTACTTCTCATCGATTTATACACGTTATGCATTCATCAATCTTGTTTTCTACTCTTTCTTTCATGTCAGAGTAGTTTATTGTCGTTGGGTGTTCTTTAAGGGGATCTATGGGGAATTTCATTAACTGTTCTTGAACCGATTGTTTAGACCGTAGATTAGGGTTTTCTTTCTTATCAAACTTGTTCTTATTACATGAATCTAGCGTCATGAACTAGAGTCTGATTTTAGGATCTTTGAAAACCATTAACGTGCTGAATTTCAGATCCGAACCTAGTTTGGTGGAGCGCAACACTTTTGGGATGCTCATGCATACCTAAGGAGAAGTCGTGAACGTTTATTGTCTCAATCATTACTGCGTGTTTGCCTTGGCCATTGGATACGAGAGTAATCCTGCGCTCTTGGCATAACATAGATTCGATCTTGCTCGAGATAGTTTAGGTCTTTAAAACAAGTGATTCCAGTTTAGGGAAAATCGCCTAGTCTCGTTTGTCTGAACTGTTGTGAGTTTGATTTCTAGTTAGAACCCCATATATTTCCCGAGACGATCCCCAACGTGTTTCCCCCATCTGCTTTACAACTCGAGATTTACGCACTTTAATATTTACTTTTTCTGCACTGCTCACCTAATTTCCTTTTTACAAGCACTTAAGTTGATTTTCCATTTCCGTTAGTTATAGAATTGGTTGACACCCTTCTCTATATAAGACGTTGCTCTTCCTTCTTTCTTTTCTGCAAAAATCGTGACACTTACCACAAAACTCCAATTCTATGCGTCTTTGCTTGTCCTGATTTCCTGTTTTGCAGTTGTCCTCCTCCGTGTGGTTCGATACCCTAAGTACTGCAACGCACGCTGTGCACTTGCAACTTAGAGTCCTACAAATTCAAAGCTCGACGAGTCCCCAAAGAAATCCTCCAATTTTGGACGACTATTTAGACCCCATCAAGCTTTTGGCGCCGTTGCCGGGGAGGTTGCGTTTCGCTGTCCAAAGCAAAGGTCAGGATCACAACTCAAAGACATTCTTTTTCTCTAACTTCTAGATCTTTTTCTATGAGTTTCAGGAACTACCACACTATGGAGAACGTAAGGATCGACCCTTGTATCCCTCCAAACACACGCCCGCCTGCAGAATCTCTGCACAATTTTTGGACACCACCTCCGATGCTGCTACCACACGAGCGCTTCACGCCTCAACCACAGGTGGATCTTTGACTTCATCAACTGTGAGCTCGAAGAGACTAAGGAAGCCGTTGATGAAGTCAAAGATCATCTTAGGATAAACATAGAAGAGGCAAGAGAAGGCCGCCTCGCGATCAAGAGCCAAGTCGGTAGCAACATCATAGCAATCGAAGGCATCACCATAGAACTAGAAAGAAGTGGCGACATATTCGAAAGACTCGCCAAAGACAAACGAAAGACTCGCCAAAGACCAACGAAAGCTCGTCGACATGCTAACCCCTTTCAAGAGAGTCGTGAGTTTCCCCACGAAAGGACGCGAAGAGACCTCTGGTTCTTCAAGCGAGGAAGACGTCGCACCAGACCGTTGGTCACACGTGAAGCTCGAGCAAATTCTCTTTGCACCTTGCAACACCATCACCCGCTTTGGAGGAAAGCGTGATGTCGTTCCCAGAGAAAAGCCCACCCGCGGCAAGTTTGCCTTTTCGAACCATCAACCGCACCAAACGTTCCCATCTCCCGACTATGGAAGATCATCTCCGAAACCATCACAAGATGAAACCTTGACCTGCCGATAAGAAAACAAGAGAATCCAGAAAGAATCACGGTTCGGGGATCGCATTAAAAGAGCAAAATTGATCGAGTTCCATAAAAAAGCAAGGAAGACCCCGATATATGTTAGTTTTGATGAAGCATGGAGAAGAGAAGACATGAAGGAATACTTCAAAGGTAGCAAGGAAGATGAGAACATCATCAAATGCCACTTCATGCAAGCAATGTTCAATGCCACCACGACTAGGATCATGGACGTTCATAGATAGAAGAAGGTCAGGAAGGTTCGCGACCTGATCAGCAGAGAAGACCTTGCAGGAATTCAACAAGGTAGTGGAAAACCTTCCCCCGGATACCTTTATTTCTGAGCCTTCTCAAGGCTAGGGGTTTCTAGGTCGCCTAGTCATACAACTACCACTCTCACTCGTTGTTCGCCTCTCCGAGGCTCTTCTTGTTGATGAGCGGGTCGCTGTCTGCCTGATGGTGCTAGATGGCTAGGTGGGGTGAGCAGTCGGGCAATCGGCTCCATAGTGGCCTCTCCCTTCGTAGATTCGACACACAATGTGCCTCGGGGTCATTCGATTTCCTTGTCGTAAGCTAGGGCATGCATGACTAAGATGCCCTGTCCCGCCACACATAGGACATGGTCCCGTAACTCTTGAAGATATTGAAACCCTTATCCTCGCTGTCCTTCTTGGACGTCTTCCCCTCAGACTGGGGTCTCCATGTTGTTCTTCCTCGGCTGTTGTTCTTAGGTTCTCCATCTACATAGTAAAGGACCTACGAAGATCACTTGTAGACCCGTCTTCTAGGTCAATCGTCTCTTCGAGTTGCCTGTCAATGCTACAGGCCTTTGAGAAGTTTCCCCCTCCTCGTGGTCTGGTGATACATTGAGCGGCCTTCGCCAATCTTGTCAACCTATTCGAGTCATCTGCCTGGTCCAATAGGTGGGTGACGTGTTACCATGCCCCAAGTAACCTTCCTCAGAAGACGACTCCTCGTCTGACTCCATGGGGTTGTTCCCCCATATCTCGCTGTTCAGTTGCACAGATGTGGTGAGGTCTCCGTTGTCCCGTCCTGTTGATACAAACGAATACACATAATTCGCTTGGTACTCCTCCGTTGGGGTATATGGATTCATACCATAGCCCAGTACGAATACATGGGGCATTGGTATTTCCGGCAACACGCTCTGGGGACTGCCTGAGTCCCATAAATTAGGCGTAGACTCACCAGAAGAGACTTCAATGATTTCGGTCGATGGTACCAGGATCTCCAATCCCGGGTATCACGTCGGCCATGCTGTGTAACCTTCTCGCTCGTTCACCGGTCGTCTTGGTGGGGTTCTTGGTGCCAACTCCACCTCCGACGAAAAACTCATTTCCCCGTCCGTTCCACTATCATCTTCAGAGAGGTTTACTTCAAGTGATGAATCCAAATCGGTGATCACAACGAATGATCAGAATTTGCTGATTCGCTAGAGTGCCCTGATGAACTTGAAGCACTATCCCCTCCCGACCCATCTGCACACCTTGACCCCTCATACTCATCTTCATGTATCTAGTCGTCACGAACCCTTCCCATCCTAGTCTCTGCGAGACCATAATGGAAGAATCAGGGTATCCTATTTCCTAAAGAAATCTCATCCTATTTCCCTCAAATCCTAACTAGCAGACGGACATTCCGGATCCCTATGTATGCTTTTGCGACTCTATTAAATCGATAAAACCGATTAAAAATCCTTGTCCTCTCAGCATGATATGAAAAACATGCTCTGATACCACATTTTATGTAACATCCCCGACTCGATCCAGACACAGATGAATCGAAAGTGCCACAGTGTCGAGGTTCGCAGATAGGCCGGCCCTCCCTTAGAACGAATCCAAGTCCAAGGCTAGCCCGCCGTGTTAGCTCGACCCTCTCGTCTAGAGCCTAAGGCTTGCCAACCCATTCTCTAGATAAGAGTTGTGTTAACTCGGACCAAGTTAATATCATTTCAACACAAGACTTTTACTCACAACAAAATTTCTTTATTATCTATATCGAGTCATTATACAAAAATCCGACTTATTCAAACGTTATATAAGCGGATCCTTACTATCCAAAGCATACAACTCAAGCTATACATATGTTTTACAAAAACATACCGCAATCTACTCCGGAATCCTAGTGTCTGCTGCGCCTGTCTACTCTCTACGGTTTCCTACAAAATTTATTAAAATGAGGGATGAGTAATCTTGTATTACCCAGTGAATCCAAGAACCTCTATACAATCGTTAGAATCCCAACGCAAACCCCAAAATAAATCAATGCATGCTCACATCATGCAATAATATCAAAGAAATTACAAAAGCGGAAGTTTAAACAATGGTGGCATGACCATAGTAACCTTCTCGTTACTATGTATGCCGAGGCTATAGCAACTGCAGTTACTAAGCCTAACTGTTGAACACAAACCCTAGCCCTTCTGGCTAATCATGATCAACACTCAACCGCTGAACATGACCCTATCAATCCCTAGCTATACATGTTCGACTTCGAACAGGTTTTCGAGGCCTCTAGGTGTATCGGTTCACGGTTCCCTTCACTTCACCGTTGAACACCCGCACCTACTTACCACAGAGGACCATAGGCCGGAACATCAACCCCGACATGTCCTTGCCTCGACAGTCGGCGCGATATGTCCTTCATGACAATCGTCGGCATGCATCGTCATGCACACTCGGCTCCGGGCGCTACCCAAGTACACGCCGAGTCATCCTTCCGTCATGAACCGAGGGTTATTCATATCCATTCGGGTCAGGAGGCGGGACACCGCCGATACACCGTCCCTACACAACATGTGGATATACGCACCACATGTTCCGTACTTAGCATATGAACTTTTACACCCCACCATGCCTCGTACCACATCAATATGCAATACTTGTGGATATACGCACCACATGCATGCAAAAACATCAATAAAAATCATGCACGGATCCTCTTGATCGCATGCAACAATTTTTATAAACATTTATGCGGCTTAACTCTTAATAAAACCCTTTCTATGAAAGTTACCGCGACATACTTATTCACAATATTTTCTGCGGCATAAATCTTCACAAAACTCCTCTTTTTGTGAAAGTTATCGCGGCATACTTAATAAAATTTCTGCGGCATAACTATTCACAAAACTCTCCTTTTGGTGAAAGTTATCGCGGAAGAACCTCTATCACACAATAATAACTTAAGATGAACACGCCGAGCGTTCCATCCTTGAGTTAAACCCTGCACACGAATCCATTAGTATAATTCTATACTACTGGGACTCACCTTTTTCCTTTGCTAGACTGGGTGGATCCTTCTCTCTTGATCGGCTAAGCTTAGACGTGACTGAGCGTACTAGCTCCTTACTAAGCAACTAAGCAAGCTGCTAGCTGAGTGTCGTCCACCGGGCAGTCATTCCATGCATGCTATCCATGAATCAAGGCTAGTCTATAGCCTAAACCATAGGCTTCATAGCCTTAGTCAATGCTCCTTATCCTATCCTCTAGACCTTAGGTGCGTATGCTGACACATTATTGGCTATGGACGGATAATGTTTCATAAAACCATTTTTTTAAGGATCATCCTTAACTTGGAGTTTTGTCTTTATAGATTGCTGAGCCTTGCATGCTGTCCACGCCCCAGACCTAGACTATAGCCTGTATTCTAGGCTACCTAGCCTTAGCATCTTTGACCATCTTCTTAGACCGTGTGTTCTCTTGTGATTCGTTGTGGCCATTGATCTTATCTTCTGATCTTAGGGGCTATAGTCAAGAGGCTTATCCTCTAGCTTCGTAGACTATGCCATCTCATGCCTCAAACCACATTTTTTTGTCCCATAGATGCCTCGGTCAAAGACTATCCATGGCTTGTCTACAATAGTGGCTCGTTTCGTCCTTATACATGCGCGTTTCGTCTTTATACATGCGCCATGGGCTATCGTCTGATTGGTCGGTGCTGGTGTGACTAGTCTTAGACCATGTTTTGTCATTATAGATGCAGTCCACAATCACGGCAGCCAGTCATGTCATGACACCTCCAGCTGTGACTATAACCAAGCTAGACGCATGTTCATGTGTCACCGTCCCATTGGTCGATTTTTGACTTTAACTATCCTTTGTCTAACTTCATTTTATCCTTATATAGACCTTCACGTATCTTTATGTTGGCTTTGGGCTTTAGCTGCGACAAACGTCAAAGAGATGTAAACGGGCTCAGATTGGGTCGAGAGAGCGTGGCCGCGTGGTTGATGCTTTGTGGTGAGTCGAAGTGAGGTTGGCCGCGTGATGAGCTTTGGTGGCGCGGTGAAATATGGTCTGGTCGTGGGTTCAGCTTCCCAAGTCGCGACCATTTGTTCCCGAGATGTCTTGATGGGTCTTCTTGTGATTCATTGATCTTGAGATCAAACCGTTGGATTGTCTTCAAATCACTTCAGTATGAAAGATAGTAGATTAGCCTATCTTGCGTCCATCGGTTTTGTTTTGTGGTGGGAAAGTCTTCATCTGATGTTGAACTTATGTCATATTGCTTTTGTTCTGCAAATGCGTCTTTTGCTCCACTTTGCAACTTAATGAATAGCGATGTCCTAAATTATTATGTTTAACTGGAAATTTATCTCTTAAACACAAATTGAAAATAATGTGCTCTAACTAACGACTTTCGCCTTTCGTGATCTAATACATGTATCAAATGATAAATTTCTAACTATAATATATATATATATATATCTAATCTATTTATCTAACTATTAAGTTAGAGCAGATAAGGCTAGCTTATATCTCACATATATATAACACACATGTTAGCAATTAGGCAGTTTAAGTTAAAATTCCGATTAATGTGTATCCTTCAATGGGAAATTGGGAT
Organism: Alliaria petiolata; assembly: GCA_020283515.1. Lineage (NCBI taxonomy): Eukaryota > Viridiplantae > Streptophyta > Magnoliopsida > Brassicales > Brassicaceae > Alliaria > Alliaria petiolata. Next base: position 52,508,030 of record JAHZTW010000004.1, read on the forward strand.
CACTTCCCAAAATTTTTGTTTCCGTAACTCTATAACACAATAATTTAATAATATTATACGTTAGCTTAGGAGGCATTAAGCATTGTCTAATGCACGTTCGGACCACTGAACATATTACATAGGAGAGAAACTTTAATGATTTCAACTTTGTAATAGAATTACGCGGATGTTTTTTGATCCCGTATAAACCTCTTACAAATATATTACACCAAAACAATCACTACTCCAGCTATTTATAAACACCCTCATTGACACACTACTTTATACACGTAGAGCATACCCCGAAAGTTAACCTTTTATTCAATCTTCAAAAAAAGGACCCAAACCCGCTTCTCCTATGGCCCATGCACAAACATCCAATTAAGTTAGAGGATAACATCGTTGCAAGATTCAAGATGCAGCTTAACCAAAGTTTATTTACCGTTATTTGAACTTTGTAAGTGGACTTGTTATGCCCTTTCCCTTGACACACGGTGCACTTCATTTGGCTGACACGCTTAAAGCACATAAAAAATATGTTAGCAATCGACATTAACTAAGATAACATCATTACTCAAGTTATATAACGTACGAATCTTGAACTCTCCTCTAGACAAGATTCGCTGCTTCCTCTGGCGGCCCGACGGCCTCCTAACTGACAGTGGTGCAAGCTTTCCACCTGCCACGTCCGTTGTAGAAGAGCCCAATGTGTCCATATCCGGGACTGGCATTATCAGAAAAATGTATGCCAACTTCCTCACTTCCACGGTGTAGCATGCCCCTGCCAAAGAATCAACTTGAACACCTGCCTGAATAGCAACCACAATAGCATGCTTACACGGAATGTGTAATAGGTGAAACTACCGGCAACTACACGTATGTTCTCACAGATGTACTGCGTAGATGACATATATCATTTTCATCCCTCACTTTATTTACTCCATAGCCTATTTTTATGACAAAATATCTACAAGATTTTTCAAAGCTTTCAATTATCATTTCTTCCACCTTTGGGTTTAAGACGCTCTCCTCATATGAATTTGCGTCTCGCCTCAGAGCGAACAATGTAACAAGAGTTGTCCGAATGGTTTAGAGAATAGTGATCATTGGAAAATCCCTCGCCATGGTCAAAACATTGTTCAACAACTCCAAGACGTTGCTACTCATTATGTTGTATCGCTCCCCAACGAAATGAGATCTTGTCGAGTGCTCAAATCCCAGTTCGGTAAGGTATTTGATATATCATGGTTTTTACCCATTTTTGGACCATGATATAAGTGTTTTTATAGAGTCTTTTGTTAGTTTTAGAGTCCTATTAGAGTTTTTACAGGATGGAGAGTATTTGGAGCTAAATGGGAGAATATGAAACATTTTGAAGCATTTTGGAGAAGCAGGCGAAGTGATGAAGTCAAGAGAGTGGATTTACACGCAAGGTGTCGATCGACACCCTATGTGTCGATCGACACCAATGAAGACCGACTCGCTGATCAGATTTCCATTACAAAAAGGAAATCATCCAAGTTTTGAAGAATTACAAGTCTGCCCCTGGACGAAAAATCTCCTTCTATAAATAGTTTTCAGGCATTGTTTAGCCTAATACCTTATCATTATTTTCTGTTTTTGAGACTTAGAGAGAGATTGATCCTGAGCTTTTGGGGAGACAATTCTAACTCATCTGAGCCAGATTTCGAACCCCTGTATCATTCTCTATTCTTTTATGCAATATTATTCAGCCATGTTTTGTGTT